>JAPMOR010085630.1:515489-587175 GCA_026543865.1 Argiope aurantia | reverse complement strand
TTTACTAATAATTATTTCATGTTATGCAACATATGCCTAAGTAGAAACCCAAATATTTTACTCTAATTGTAAAAAAATGAAGAGAAAGCAATTAAGAAAACCAAATTTGTTTATTCTGCTAGCATAAATAAAAAAAATGTTAATCCAGGATTAAAAAGCTCTACTCTCGCCTTTCAATCGATATATAGATTTATCCTAATCTTATTAAGATATGTACAGTTTGAAAAATTGAAGTATTTGGCAATAAAAAGTTCTACATAAGAATATATATTTATTTCAGTTTTATAATATTTATTCATCTGAATATTTAATCATTTTTAAGCTGCAAAAAGGAAGGAATACTCGTTAAAGTTCTGCAAAACGTAATGTTCCTGTTTATTATTATTATTATTGTATTATCTAATTTGCTAACAAAATGAGTGCGCTGATGATCCATTAGGTGCTGAGTTTAATCTGGAAACTCAATTTCATTCATAATTAAAGATAATTAAACACGAAATGATTCGGCAAATGGAATGGTTCAATCTGTCATTCCAGAATAGATAAAATAAATAAAGCCAAGCAGAAAATTTCTTTAATTCAAATGAAAAAATATTCCTGAAACGTTATAATTACGTACTTTAGAGCAACAAATGCCTTTATTGAAATAACGAATATGATAATAAAAAGAATTTCATTATTAAGACATTTATTTCATTCAGAATGTAATGAAAACTAATTGGTTTTATCCCTTGCTATATAAATGTCATTGTTCTTTAAAATTATATACTTATAATATTTTCATAAATATTGTGGCATTATAAACTTTGTTTAAAATTCTTTAGAAATTTTTTATTAAAGTATTTTTTATTTTTCCTTATACTTTGGTTGGACATTATAAATAGAAATAAATTAGCAACAATACATACTTGCATATGAAATATATAAGTGCATATCATGCTCTCATTGGGGCTTAATTTCTAACTTCTCAAAAGTAGAGATAGGCATATTTTTCCAAATGAAGCACATAATTATATGTTATGTATTTGAATTAATAAATATATAACAAAAAATCTTAAAGTTTCTGAATTTTTATAATTTACCCCAGTATAAGTTTTATTTCTAACAAAAATTATGAAACATTAATATTTGAATTAATAAAATTTTTGAAACAAAAATCTAAAATCGTCCGAGTTATTAAGTTCTAAATATCATTATTTTAAGCAACGATAGAGAGTTTGAACGATAATCTAGAGCAATATCCAACAAACAATTTTCACAAAATAGTCATAAATTACCCCCCAAAAAAGGGAATAAACATCATTATTATTCGATTAGCTGTTCTTGCAATAGTTTAGAACTATTTCTTTTTAAAATATATTTCAAAAATATTTAACTATATAGGATATATTAGTCTTATTTAGCCTATTTGGTATAAAAATTTAGATTCGTAAGGTTTTCAGAAATACTTCTACTGAACTCAAATAATATAAAATATAGCCTTTTTCGACATTTAGGACTAATTTTTGCTGGTAGCATATCTCTACTGGCTCATAAATCAGGAACTGGACCACAATTATAAAATACACTTTATATAAAGAAATAAATATGTTATGCTGTTTCTGACATTCCATTAATCAGAATCTGTATCTCGAAGATCAGAAGCACGTAGCTAGGGCACATAAATCATCTTTCTAGAATTCAAATCTTATTTCATATTCCGATAGTGCCTGTGGAAGAAGTATACATTCGCATTTTTTTAAAATTTTTAAAAACGATAAGAATTTTGAATATATATTATGAAGGGTTTTTCTGCCTATTCTCCTGTTATTGCTAAGAAAACGTAGCTCAAATTCTAAAATTGCTACTAAAGCACCTTTCTGGAGTCAGGCTTGATTACAGTTGTGCTATTTTTGAGACAATTATCGTATGTAATCTCTAAGCCTAAAAAATATTTCGAAAGATATTGAATTTTTCAAGATATGATTTTTGAGACAATCATCATATGTTATCTCTATGTCTAGAAAATATTTTGAAAGATATTGAAATAAAAGGCTTTTATTTGAATTCCAAAAATTAATAAGTTGAAAATAGGTTTTAATGGATCTAGAGAGATGATTTCAAATTCTCATCATTTCTAATTTTGAAATAAACAATAAATTTGAAATTTATTAAGGACATAAGAAGTAATAAAACGCAAAATTTTTAACTTTTAATCGTCCACCCGAAGGCACGTGGAAAAATCTTATTGTAAGTACCACCACGTAGGTAGAACAGCTTGTTGCTCAATATTGTCCAATATTGTACGTATTATTTAATATTACTCAATATTCAGCAATATTATACAATATTGCGCATATTATTTTATACAATATTGTACAATATATGTATGTTTTAACCTCTAATTAGCATCTGTCACACCCACTTATTGCTGAGTCGTAAAGGCAATCACCGACTACAGCTCAAACTCTCTCGTAAGAGACCGGCCCAGTTACAGTTAGTTGCCGTCACTCCTCACCATTTCTGTACCCGCCAGAGCGGTAAAAACCAATCATCATACATATTTTTGAGGTGCACCTCATGGGAATATCCTCAAGCACTTGGTCGAAGATTAGCCATCTATTAGTGCTAAATACTATTTTATCTTTTTAAGTAATGTATTAGGGTGTCCCAAAAGTTTCTTCCGCATCGCACTATGAATGGCCTTATCTGGATCTGCATGTGCAAACATGCTGCCTTATCTATTAGTCATATGTCATCGGTGTAAGGACAATATGCCTTCAGCTGTCTCAAAGCCGTGACAACACCACAAAAAAGTTTTTTTTATCCATTTGGTGGGATTGAAAAGGAGTAATTTTCTACTCGCTTCTTCTCCAAGATGAAACAATAAATTCAAAAAAAAAATACTATCATTAACTGGGCCAATTAAAAGCTGGCATAACAAAAAAACTGGCTAGAATTTATAAACCGATGAGGCGTTGTTTTTCATCATGATAATGCGAGACCACATATTGCATTAGTCGTAAGAGAGAAGCTCTTACAGTGTAATTGGGATGTTGTACCGCATCCTGCACACTCTCCAGATCTCGTTCCATCTGATTATTACTTCTTTCTGCACTAAAAAAAATTATCTTTCCGATAAGCGTTTTAAATCCATCAGTGAAATAAAGGCGTTCATCGAGGATTATTTCTTGTCAAAAACACAACAATTTTGGAAAGAAGGCATAATGAGGCTTTCTGATAGATGGAAGGAGGTAATAGAACAAAAGGGATCTTATATAAAAAAAAAATAATATCTTAAACAGTAAATATTGTGTATTCATTTCATATTAGGAATAGGAGAGAAGCTGAAGGGTCACCCTAATATTAAAAGATGCGGAAAGACTAGTTCTCAAATTAATTTATTCTGTCATTTCGTCATTTCCGTTATGTAAATAAAAATATTTCCACACAAAATAGTTCATACAGTGAAAAAAAAAAAGTGTTAAAACTCATTCATTTTGTTTTAAATGTCTCGAAAATCATTGCCATCTTAAAGTTGAGTAGACGACATCCATAATCTTTTGTTCTGTTTCTGAAACCATATGCATGAATATCAAAATAATGCAAAGAATTTCCACCATACCACTATTCCACGAACATCTTACTTTCCAGTGTCAATAAACCCATTTTAAAATGATATTAAAATGAAAGAAAGCTACCTTCTTTGGAAAAGTTTCTTTTACATTCCAAGCCAACCTATCCTTTTGCAGAAAAGAAAAAAAAGTTTTGGGTGGGAAAGATCAAATGTCGATAAAGAACGCAGGAAGGGGGTCTGATGATCCCTGCCATTATCCAACAGCAAAATGGAACTCAAAAGTTTGTAATGTCTTACTGTCGCAGCATACGGCGTGTCCGGAATCTGAGCGATGAGTTGAAGGGGAAAAAATTTATTGATTTTGGAATTTTGGACTTCAGCTGAAGAAAGTGTTTTCTTCCCCAAAAAGTCATTTTTTCTCCTTGGATAACCAATAATGTGACTCAAAATGAAACCAGGAGAAAAGTGGGTAGATGTAATGCATGGATAGGAATAATATTTCGTGATTTGAAGTAAGGAATATATTTTAAGCGAAAGGTGTGATGTAAAAGATGGTGAATTTTGCTTCTGGGAATAAGTCGATTTAAAAGGTAGCTGGGTCAGAGAAAGTTTAATAATTTTGGTAAAAATTGTTTTATTTTGAGTGGAAGACTTCTTTTGACAAAAATTGTTTCCATAAACATTTATTTATTCTATTTGTATCATGATTTTAAAAATAGAAATTTTCTTATCAGCTTTCGATTTGTTTTCTGAAGTGCTATGACTTTCGGCACTGAAGACACTTTACATGCACATGAAGACGATAACTGAGAAATGCAATTATTTAGATAACTGAAATTTAGTTCAAAATTTCAGTATTTAAAATATATTTTTTATCAAATTTTGAACCAAATCTGCCAAAGGATTGACTGTCTGTTGGTTTATACTTTTTCATGCTTATAAATATGATAAGTCAAAAACGTGATGAAATAAATGAAATCTGGTATACGAATTTTTGACTACAATTAGAATTCTATATAAATATTGTTTTCAATCAATCGGAGAAAGAACTTTCAAAATGAATATTCGCTTTTCTGGTATTTATGTATTAATCGCAGGTCACTGATTAATCGTCCCAAAAGTCGCCAAAGATCGTACTTTAAACAGATCTTTCGTAACTACTTTTCGCCAATAACAAGCATTTAATATGAATATACTGTATTTCTTTAATATTAAATGATGAAAACAGCCTTCATGTGTAAAAATAGGTATTTGAGCACTCTTTGCTCAAAATCCATAATGTTAAGCTCAAGGGGAGGGATGTTGCAACACCTGCATTCGAATGTGAGAGACAATGTTTCGGAGAAGTTATTCCAGTTGCACTATTATTCTATTGTACGGAGCTATATATTAATGATACGATCCCTCGATCTGTTTATTAGTATTGGATGAGAAATATAAATTTGTGATTTTTAATACTCAGATGCCTGTGATACACTTGTACAAATCTTATAATTTATTACTGCATCAGAATCTCGTCAATATGCGTAATCTAAGCGAAATTAAGAGCTCAGTAATTGTTCTTCAATTTGTATTTCTGTTGCTATCCCAGATGATATAGCTTTCCAGAACCATCAATGTGAATTCAAAAAGATGATGAATAAAACTGAGTCCTTTGAAAGGTCGTCTGGTAAAACTCAAAAAAATTAAGAAAGAATAAAAGGTTATATGATCAGCTACACACAAATGGCATTATGGTAAGAGCTTCTGCGGTCTATTGGAATGTGTACATTGATAAATCGTGAGAAAATCATCTACTGTTTTCTAGTAAGTTTACTCTTAAATTGATTCACACAATAGCTTCAACCAAAGTGCCATAAATAATTGGGTAGTACCATAAATAATTGGTAAATGACTCCAATTCTTTGGACCAATGGTAATAATTGGTAAGTGACTCCAATTCATTGGTCCATTGGTAATATTTCCTTTACTATTGTTAGGAATCCCTCTTTTGAAGAACCTTCAGTTTGCAAGTTTTATAACTGAAAGGATTTTTTACAATATATTTAAAACACCTTTAATTAAACTGAAGAAGATTGAATTAATAATATTAATTATTTGAGAATCAAGAAGCATCGACACGTGTCTTCTCATATAAAAAAATATTTTTGCATTTAATTTTTTAAAGTTTAAAAACCTACTTAAAGCATGCATTGTTAATTTATTTGCCAGATTTTGACAAATAAAAGAATTTAAAATAGAAATAAGTACAATATAAAGCTAATTAATTTTAATCAGTAGTTTAAAATTGTATATTTCAATTCAGAAACTCAAAAGTTTCAGATAATTCTAATCTATTTCCAATATACCAAAATTAGCGAAATTTTATGTAGAAAATGAAGAACTTTAGAAAGGATTTATTTCATTTTTTTACTCTTGTACGACCCATTTCTCCTAGATAATATAGTAAGAAAGAAATTCTGACAAAGAATACTTTTGAAATCTTTTGCTGTTATTACATTTACAGGAACATTAACGAATAAGACATCATCACAAACTTTGATCTTAATCTTTACGCATTTATACAAATACTGACATTTCATTTATCAAGATCTGGACTTTGGAAGTCCAGAGAATGTGGCTGTGGTTCATAAATCATCTTTCCAAATCCCAGTATGTGTCAGATGCTCTGATAGAAACTAGTACCTGGGAAAGAAACAGATTTTCTTTTTCAACCTTTGGAAAAGGATGGCACCTTTGAGTATATATTATGAATGGTCTGGCTTCTATTTAATTCTTTCTCTCGACGTTTGTTACTGCTGAACTTTTAGAAATATTTTTTACACAGCTTTCACGTAGTATTTATGATCATCTTGTAATTAAATTTCACAAATATTTATTGCAGGGTAGACTCTTTTGAATTTAAAAATGTGTGCATTAAATTCAAACAAAGCAATTATATGTCAATGCTTTCAAGTATAAAAAATATTAAATATGTGAAAAAAGGTTTTGCCATTTCCCCCCTAAATATTTCAATATTAATTGCTGCTTAAATCAAAATTATAGTGCGTATTACATAGTTTGTGCGGCCTAGAAACCTTAACTACCAAGAAATCTCATTTGCGGTTCTATTCTGTGTCACTTTTTTTTTATATTTTTTAACGCTCAATTCATCAATTAGTTACCATTCCAAAAGTGATAATTTTGAAATTTTATGTTACTATTCTCGATTGAAGAAACATTCATTTGTACAAATGACATTTCGCAGAAAAGAATAATTTGATTTTACCTAAGCTAGAGTGCACCGGAGGCACCTTCTAATAGAGGATAAGAAGCATACAGCATGGTGATTGATTATCGCCACCCCTGTGGGTATACGAAAAGGGGGGGAACTGGCTCATCCCATCGATGACGCTACTTACTTCCTTCTGGAAGGGTTGTACCGTGGTCGGTGATGGTCCTTAGAACTCAATCACAGTTTCCGCCAGAGTTGCTGTTGTGGCGGTCCGGTCATTCTAGTTTTTCGTGTGCCTTCGAGTGTGTCGGAGTAGTAAGTCTATGATTACCTAAGGTAGTGCCTCAATGTAAAATCTCATAGTTGTAGCTGGTTTATCAATCCATGGGCACCACAAATACTCTAATGCTAATGCCAGTTATTATATTGAGACATTCTCTACATTTTCGATTGGAGAATGTTACAAACTGGAATGCCATGAGGGTAACTTGAAAAATTAGGCAACATGAAAATGTTTCAAATTTTGTATAACGCCTCATCTTCCCCAATCTTCTAACAGGTAAATTTTTTTGTAAGCGCACTTCCTTGAAGAGAGTTAGGAAGTCGGAAAATGACGTATGAATACTTCTTTTACCAGGCAGCATTACGATTACATACAGTATAAATCATCAACATATTTAAACATCCCTTGTTGCTGAGATATGCCATTCTTTAAGAAGACTGACAAGAGCGAACAAGTAATTTTATCTTATTGTACGGTATTCCAGTACATCTCTGAGATACCGAACTTCTCTACACTTTTTTTTAAAGTCAATGTTGTAACTGTCGGCCAATCGATTTGAACAGCACTATGATTGATTAGCAAACTTCTGTGAAGTAATGATGATAAGATAATGTATTACTCGACAAATATTTACTTATGCCATTTTTTTTTGTATCTTATAAAATTAAATGTCTAATATAAAGATTTTTATCAAAATTTGTGGTTAGTCCATCTAACTTTGAAAATGAACAAATTGCTGAGACTATTGTACATAAACAAGTGAAACTTAGTGTATGAATAGACGAATGTAAGAGAAATATTTTACTTATTGATAATTTTACACTATGTGGGACGTATAAAAATGTAGTGTCTTTAAAATCTTTTTACTCCTTACACTCACAGAAGCCAAATGTTTCATATAATTGCTCACTTTATTTAATTACACTTTGTAATTTAAATTATAAGTCTAGGAGCAATATTTAGGGCAATAAAAATTCTTGAGCATGATTAGAGCATGATCATTTCTGTGCATTTCATGAAATACTTGTAATTACGTTGGAAATATACACTATCATTTAAAACTTCATCATAAAACAATGAATTTTTATCATTTTAATGTAAAAACACATTTAAAAAATACAAAAAAGTGAAGAAAGAAGCAAAAGGTAAAAGTTATGGAAAAAGTACTAAGTTTTTGGGCAGTTTACTTACGCATCGAAGAAATGGAACAAAGAGAGATGAAGATCAAATGGATATAATGGACGCGCGAAAGATGTCTGATGATTACTCCCATAATTCGATAGCGAAATATAAATCCAAATTTTGTAATATTCTGCTGTCGTAGCTCATGGTGTGTTAGGAATCTGAAAAATGGACTGAAGATGAAGATAGAAAAAAAAACATATTGATTTCAGAATCTTGGATTTTCCCTTCTTCTTCGAAATTCATTTTTTCTTTGAAGGATTAATAATTTTCCTCAAAAAGGAATCAATATTAAGTGATTAAATGATATGCATGAATGTGATCTATACTTTAAGTATTGAAAAAAAATAGGGTTAAAACGTTTTGTGAACTTAAAAAAACCAGGAATCTTGCTTTTAAGAAGACTGTGAATTTTTGCGCTATATGAACCGAAGATTTATTATTGAAAATTTATGAAGTAGCCAGAGTTTGCAAAGACTGTTCACGTGGCATAATTTGGCATCTAAAAAGATAGCAAAATTTGCAACATATATATGATAAGCTTATTTTCTGAAATAGAATGGAGTTTTAAATATTATTCAAGGAACAATATTTGACTTGTATAGTGTGAGAGATAAACTTTTTCATGCCACCTCTTAAATTTGAAAATCTTTGTACATGTCTGTTTTAATTTTTAATGAAAATATATTTTTTAAAACATTTTAAATGTTTCTCTTAATTTATAATATGTTTTACAGAAAATAGCTATTTTCATAGAAATCAGTGATTAATATTTTGATATTAGTAACAATTAGTTATTCTATAAAATTATATTAATATTAACCTAGAGAGAATTAACTGTAAATATTTTAACGACTCTTAATAATTGTGAGATTTTTTGGGGACATTTGACATTTGGATGATAATATTTTTATTAAGGAATATACAAAATAGTGTTGAGGAGATACTTTTTGCTAGTTGAAATTATATAAGTTTGTCTGTTGAATGCGATATCTCAAAACCGCATTGAGATACATGGATGCAATTTAAAACGGACATAACATCAAACTTGTAGATTTCTTTCAAACTTTAAAAGAAATCCATTATGAGAAAGTGCTTTTATCGATCTGTCCATGTGCATATGAAAAGGATAACTAAAAACAGCAAAGATTTAAATGGATTAGCAGATTTCTTTTATGAGAATTGAAGAATTGCATCAAATTTTGGATCAAATCGTTTATCATCTAAAGGATATATTACGTACTGTATATCAACGTGTATGTCAATACTATAACATATAGGGCTGAGATAAATAAAATTCAATTTGTGATCATATGGCTGAAATTGCTGATTTATATCAAATTTTTCTTCTATTGACAGAAAAATATCTGTCTTCATTATTTTGAAAAGAATAAAAAGGCTCTTTACTACATAAGTATACTCTAAAAAATTGCTTTGAGGCAGAGAAGAGACACTCTGGCTTGCGGAGATTTCAATGATCCTCGAGAGTTTGCCACTTTTTCCCTTACCCTGCTACAAGCTACAAACTTTTATTAACGTAGCATAGCCAAATATGGTTATTGTGGCACAGAAATAAAAAAACTCATTAATTTATAAAAATAAAAGAAAAAGACAATTTCTTATAGGGTAAATAAATTGGAAGTAAGAGGGGAGAATATTCCGATTGCTTCTACGCTTTAGAATCCAATAAGAAACCATAGACTTTTTCTACTATATGATAATATATCTATTTTAAAGACAAGGATAGTTTAAATTTTTTGATAAGCCTCTGATTTCGTAGCAACACAAAGCAATTTTTGTGGTCGTCATTATTTTAAAATAAAATTACATGAAGAAAAAGTTGTTTCAAACATACACTGTCAATGTATTTTTAAAAAATAAATAGCACCAACGATCCTTGCTTGTGACCTATTCCTCCACAACATCGCAGAACTAATACTAGATTATGGCTCGCCAAGGTACTTACCATAGCACTATCTCACAAACTTTTTACATTCCAATGTAAATAAACCCATTTAAAAGACGATATCAAACGGATGAAAGCAGGATTCTTGGAAAAAATGATTTCTGCAATACAGGTCAAGTCATTTTATTTGGTTATGGGATAAAAGAAAAGAGAGAAATGGGAGTGTGCAAAATGTCGATAAATCTTTGAATGGAGAAAATCTTATGGTGACTCCTATTATACACAAGTAAAATGGAACTCTAAGTTCGTAATATCTTATCATCACACCGTCCGTTCGGAATCTTAACGATGTGTTGAAGGGAACGAAAATACTTATCGATTTCTGAATCTTTGATTTCAGTTCGAGAAAGACGTTTTTTTCCCTTAAAAAGTCAGCAAATAATTTTTTAAGGCTACCATACTTACTGTAAATCATTTGAAGCAAGACAGAAAAATATCTTAAAATGCTTCCAAAGGTCTATAGATGGATTCATGACAAAAATTTTAGCATGAGTAATTTGTGGAGTAATTCGTTATTAGGTGCTAGTTAAGAAAATATTCTACAATATAATTATACGAGGTTTAATTCATTTTATTTTTATGCAAAACTTTTCTTTAATTTTAATAATGAAATAATATTGTGACAAAGCTTAAGGAAAACCAATACCTGAAAAAATAAGTAATGAACGATGTTCTTGAAATATAAACATTTTTCTTGTGCAAGAACCAATACAGTCCAAGCTGGCCCAAACTCATGTTAATTTAAAATACAAAAAAAAATATTCATTAAAAGTGCAAAATCAGAAGTACAAAGTGACAGTAGAAATTAAATATTACGCATAAATGAGAACGCATGAACATGGTAAGGCTGGCCAATTATATCTCCCAAATTTGGATAATTCTTTCCGAAATATTTTATTTTTAGAAAGCGATATTTTGGGTATTCACATATGATATGCCGAACAGAAATTAAAGTACCACATTCTGGAACAAATTGCATTTTTTATTTATAAGTCGATGTCTTCGCCTACGTATCCAAAGCGGTGGAAGAACCCGGCAGAAATTAAACATAATACACATAAAAATTTAGAAAAATACTTATACAATTTTCAATTATTTATTAAATTTGAATTATTTATTAAAGGAATTTGAAGATTAAAAATACTTATCCTAATAACTGATACTTCCGTCTTATTCCCAAATTAAGAAAATGATTAAAACAAACTAATGGAATTTAATAGAAGATAATACTTCTAATGTTACCTTAAAACTTTTCAAAACTTTTATTCAGTTTAATCCACTATTCAAATAGTATTGAAATATTCACTTATATTCCATTAGAATTTATTTAATACAGCATATTCTTGATTTTATTACAATTTAAAAGCATTATTAAATTCACAAATCCTAATTAAAACGGATATTTGACCTCATTCTTGAAATATTAAATAAAAGGCTTTTAGAATTTAACCCCATGACATACATAACCGACCTCAATAAGATGCTCAAATAACTCCCCAGATCTTTCGTTATTATTTACCACTAGCAGTAGAATTTGCCACCATTTATAACGTACTATACTCAGAGGTCTCATTCGTTTCCACAAGTTGAATAAAAGAGAAAGTTGACTTCATCCTTAAATATAAATCTCTACTAGAATATGCGACACATTCTGGATTTCGAGAAAATTATTTATTCCTCTGAGGCATGAGCCTCTGATCTATATGGAATAACAGCAGGAATGAAGCATCCCAAAATTTCCCAAAAAATATTTACAAGATGACATATTTATTCAAAAAATTATGTTTAATAATTCCTTCATCGCCTTTTTGATTTCTTGTATAAGAAGTATAAAGAAAAGATTGTAAACGTGAAAAATTCGAACTCCAGAATTCGATGAATCTCCACGCTTTAGACCTCCCTTAAATCGAAAAATACAATTTTGATATTGTGTCCGTCTGCCTTTGAATACGATAACTTATAAGTGCTTTGAATTTGAGGGATGGTATATGAATTTAAGACGAAGTTTTTGGATTTCAATCAAGTTTTGAACGAAATCTATTTAAAGAAAGTCTATCTGTCTTGTTATTGAATACAATTGAATTTGTTACCTTTAAAACGTAGAGAGCTAAGTAAATAAAATCTAGTACACAGATTTTCTATCTTAAAGCGTAGATTTTTTTTAACCAAATCTGTCGGAGTGTACTTTGGCATAGATGTAAAATATAATAATTTAAGGAAATTCGAAATGTGATCTTGAGGCTTCAACTGTAGTTCTATGTCAAAATTTGGATATAACTAGTTATGAAAAAATGCCTCCACAGTGTATATTCACCCATAGGATTCTGTAAAAATACTAGATTCAGACAAAGATCTATATTTCCTAACTGTCGTTCGCCATTACTATGCAAAGCATTTATAATTTTACCTAAAGTTTATGTTTTATACAAGGGTAGAATGCTAAAATTTTAATTGAGGAATATTCGAGAAAATTCTGGGGAAATTATTCCCTTTCATTTCTCACTAAATACCAAGAAGCAAATTGAGAGAAACAAAGAGAAAATTAAAAGAGTTAAAGAGTTAATTATATAGATTTCAATTTTCTCTGTCCGAAAAAATAACCCATTTTTCTAATTATGTTTGTCTGTATGTCTCTATAGCTGTCTGACTGTGAATAGGACAACTCAGAAACTCTTTGAATCGGAAGAACAAGATTCAACATGCGGTGTTTATATTAACTTTGGAGATTTTTATCGAATATTGAATGAAGTTCTTCACAGGAAGTTTGTCTGCCTGCTTGTCGAAGCATAAGTGAACACGATACTAAAAAAAACATTAAGGATTATTTAAATAAAATTTAATACAGATATTTAAAGTCTAGAATGCAAATTCTTTTTAAATTTTGAATCAAACCCATTATTGTCCGTCTGTCTATTTATACTTTCGCATGTAAGTAAATATGATAACTCAAAAACTTAGACGAGTAAAATTTGGTGTGTAGTTTTAATACATAAAGTATAGATTCCTATCACATAATCGGCGCCGCGGTGGCCTGGTAGTAAAGTCTCGGCTTCGGAACTGGAGAGTTTCAAGTTCGTGAACCGATTCCACCGAAGAACCATCGTGTAAGGGGGGCTGTTGCATGGCCAAACGTCCTCCTGCTGGTGTTGCGCGGTGTGGTGAGGGGGGATGCCAATTCAGGTGTTTTTCTCGTCATATAACTGTGGTTCAAAATTACGAGGTCCGTCCCAAAATAGTCCTAGTGTTACTTTAAAACGAGACGTTAATATAACTAAACTAAAACCTATCACATTTTCGAACCATAGGTTCTCAAATAGTTGACCACCTGTTGTTCTATGATTTCGCATTATTGTAAACACGATATAAAAAAAAGATTGATTTAGATAAATTATTGCATTAAAATAATTATAATACTATCGTTGTCAACATGTATCATATTTTGAAACAAATTTATCATAAAGTTGGTGTTTTATACTTTCGCATACATATAAACGTTATAATTAAAAATAAAAACGCAGTGACTAAAATAGATAAAATTTTTTATGTGCTCTGATTACTAAAATTTGAAATTGTATTGAATTTTGATTTCCTTTAGTTGGAGAAAACATTCAAATGAATATTCATGTTTCTTTATTATACTACAAAAATCAACTTCTTATATGTGAGACACTAAAATCTGGAAACTAGTGGCGTACACAGTCTTTTTTCGAAATTCCTAACTTTATTCCAGTGGAAGTTAGAAAGGAATAATAATTTTATTAGTTAATATATGAGGAAATTTTGGCAGGACCAGCCGCATAACTTATCACAAATTTACAGTACCATATTTTTATATGTTATTATTTTATTTGTAATTCATTCATAAATCTTCAAATTAAATTCCTCAGGTGAAATATTTTTTTTCTCGTGTAAAGAATTACATTTGGATGAAGGAGTTATTCTATACTGAAGAAAAATCTTATGAAATCTCATAAAAATATTTATAATATATCATAAAATGCTTAAATTATGCGATTTTAACTACTTTTTTAATTGCATTTATTAAAAATATCAAGGCTTCAATTTTATGGATAAATAATCCAAATTATTTTTTTAGCTGACAGGGAAAATGAGAGTTATATTTTAAAATTGTTTTTATAAGTTAACTTGAATATGAAAGTAAAGTTGGAAAGTCATACCATCGAAAGAAAATAAATTATTGAGCATCATTCATGTTGTTCTAATACTTTTTAAGATGTTTCTTTTTTTTTAATTTGTAATTGACACTGATTGCAAACTACCTATGCGCTCTTAATACGAAAGTTATCTAAGATACAAAAGGTAATAGAGGAACAAATGTTTATTTAAACATTTACTACCAAATGCAAAGTTCCATCACATAAGATACAGAAAAGAATAAAAGCATTTTAGCTTTGGTAGTGACAGATAATAAAATGTTACGAAAATTACGAATTTATACTGCCTTTATAGCAAAGAAATGTCAATAAAAATATCAATAAGAACTCAAAGTTTCAATCTATATCTGAAATTTATTGCGGTATTAGAATTAAAATTCATTGGCATACACCATGTTTTTCATTCCACAAACTAGTGTTTGTGAGTCTTTCGTTGTTTTTTCAGGGACAATATACATATCCCAAAAAGTATTAAAAGAGCGGAATCGAAATAAATTTTCATAATGATGCCCTTATTACCTATCATTAAATTTTGAAAAATGGTCAATTAATACATTAATTGAAGTTTTTATTTTGAGCAAGTTTTTTAAGCACTTCAGCTAATGTATTAAGTGAAGTGCTTAATACGACTTGTTCAAAATGAACATCTTCAATCCTTAAACAAAGTTATATTCTTTTAATAATTCTTCCGTACACACGGTCTAGTTATTCAGCTAAGACGTCAAAACAGGATTTTGAATTCGCACAGCAAACGGCTGCTAAATCTATAGGATAATTGTAATACACAGAATAATGTAAATTGCCTTATAAATAGTCTCAAGTCAGGTGATATAGGAGGAAATTCAACAAGTGCTTGTCAATCAGTCCACCCTATCAAAGAATTTAAACAACATTTAATAACTGTCCTATGGTCAGGATGAACGCCATCTAGTTACGACTATATCTGTAAAAGTACTTCAAACATAATATCATGAAAATCAGCTGAATATATAGTTCACCATTCGGCATTCTGTTGTACAAAATGGATCCAACTAAAGAGTTTCTGATAATGTTACATCGAACATTTATATTATAGTTACTAATAATGAGCTTCTTTTAGAAGAATTTTTTCCCTTAAAATATGATCGATTTGACGATTGATACTTCCGTCTCAATTATCTCGATGTTTATCTGTCCAAATTACATTTCAGTCAGATGGCAGGTTTGATTCCTCCTGAATTGAGGCTCAATTTAAAACAATATAATGGATTCTGATCATCATCAAATTGTAGATGGAGTCAACTTATGTTAAAATGATGCCGATGATTACGGGGAAATATTATTTGTATCTTTTCTTTTGGAATTATGAGCTCTGAAGTGACTGTTCCTAAAATAGTCTGTGCTTAATTTCTAAAATAAATGAATTAATTAACTTCTGTATCATTTATAAAATGCCTCATCCTCGATGAGGAAATAAGGATCTAATTTGTAATTGATAAATAATTTTTATCTAATTTTTAATTCTAATTAGAATTACAAACTAGATTCTAATTCGAATTAAAATCCAATGTGTCATCGATGAATATTTTTTTTAAATATATTACTTAAAAGAATGCTGAAAAAGCGAAAAAAGACTCTTTTATTCTTCTGTCATGGGACAGTCTAACATTTTGGTGCAATAGAAATCATCAACAATTCAAACTACTCTTCGTTACTGAAATGTATAAATGTTTTTGTAACCATAACACCAAACTATATATATTATAATATAAAAATATCACATAAAAATTCCAAAATTTTCTTTTTATTTCCACTATTAAACTGTTTTATCAAAGATATCTCAAAAGTTCAGTTTCTCAGATTTTGATACAATGAATGTTTATATAGAAATTTGAAACTAATAATTGTTCCTATCTATATTATGATAAGTCTCTATATATTTAAAGATAATTATATTCCTACAAAGTTTGTGCATAAAATCTTGAAACTTTGTATGTGCATAGATAAATGTAACAGAAATATATTATTAATTGACACTTTTACACTGTGGGGTGGAATAAAATTTCTATTTATTTTTAATTATTAGCCCTCACAGAAAATCAAAGTGTTATTATGAAACTGTTTATAATATCCAGTGAAAGCTTCTGAATTGATATACAAGTCTAATTTTATCAGTTAAGGAAATAGAACTGTTCCACTTTTTTATGACACCTTGTATACATATTAACTTTTTCAATGCCATTACTAAAATCGTTTATGAATTCGTTTTGCTTCTAATTTAGTACCTGTAAAAAATGTTTCAATATTTTCAATGATAGATTACTAAAAGAAGTTAAAAAAAATGTAAAATCGAAGATTCTAATATATAATACGTTTATTTCTTGTATTTGAATTACTTGAAATTGTACTTAAAGGAACAGCAGGTTTAATAAAGGTTAAATTTAAGAAATATTGTTTTATTAGTGTTTTAAAAATTTAAAATATTTTTATTTAATTTTTTCTGATTTTAAATTTATATTTATAAATCACTATTGTATGTAATATATTGGAATGAAATTTATTGGAATCTATAAATAATTTCAAATATTTATTTTCTCAAGATTGTTAGTAAGTAGTGAGAGAATTTCATTTGGATTATAAATTCGATTCAATAAATCAATTAACTGATATTCAAATTCATAATGTGTAAGAACAGAATTTTTTCATCAAAAAACTACAACAGCAGAAAATTTCAAAACCAGCAACTTCAGTAAGAAAGTACAAAATGAAGTTGCAAAATTTTTATTTACAAACAGATTGAATAAAAGTGTTAAGAAACGAAAAACCGAAAAATAAAGCAGCTAAAATTTACGGCATTCAATTTAAGCTTTCATTTTATAGCTGTGAAAAATAAGGAAAAGGAAAAGGGTAAACAATAAAAGTAATTGCCTATTTCGTCTATTTGCAGAGACGAGAGAATACGCGTTTGTTACGTTATTCGCCCTTGAAAAAGAGTTACAGGAAATTACCAGGATACACGGCTGTGCCTTAAAAGTTTTCCCGAATATTCTGCGAAAAAATAAGCGCGTTTCGAGAAGATTTTAAAAACGAAAAGCAGAGAGGGGGGAGGATTATTTTCTTATTCGCTTTTTATTTTCTGGAACCTTACATTTGAAGCGCGAAATTAAATTACCTTTTGGCTTTAAGGAACCGGCAGCCAAAAACAAAAGAAAAAAAATTTAAAGCCAGTGAAAATCGTTTGTAGTAAAAGCGAGACAACTTTGTCCTCTAAAAGTCATTTCGGAAGGCTGAAATGCTATGCAGATGATAAAAATAAAGAATGAAAAGCCTAAAAGGTGCTTACTGCTAGCAGAAAAGGATTACTTGTGTTTGTGCTTATTAAGTTAAAAATTAAAAATTAATCATGAAATATTTTTAAAACAGTAGAAAAATGTTGCCATTTCCCTGTCATTTAAATAAATTGTGCATTTGTTTCCTTTTTTTAAATTCGATTTGTTCCTCGATTAATTTTATACCGATAAAAACATTTTTTAAAGAAAGTTTTATAAAATTAATCACAAATTTTATTTAAAGATATAAACATTATTTTAATCAGCATGTAAAGATATTGATAATATTTGTAAATTGAAAATATTCATAAAATGTTTTGGTTTTTACTATTTCGTACAGTTTCTGTTTTTATTTGTAAAAAAAATCGAAATATCATTTTCTATGGACGCTGTTGTATTTTTTATAGTATCTCTAGTACAAATCATTTGAATATAAAGAATTCTTAATATTTTTGATTTGCTCGGTTTAAAGAAAATGCAAGTTTCTACCTAGGACATGAATCTTTTCCGTCCTATTTTCATTCATTTACACTGATTTATCAACACCATTTTTTACAACGACTGAGAAATATACACAGCATTACAATAAGGCTACAGAGAGCATTCTTATCACATCTTTGCATATGAAGAAGTCTGAGATGAAGCTCCTACAATAATAGTTTCAAAGGACTTTTGCCCACACAGAATATAGACAATATCATTAAACATATAAGATAAAGTAATCACTTCTTTAGATAAGCTTATTAACTATTAT
Source organism: Argiope aurantia (assembly GCA_026543865.1). Lineage (NCBI taxonomy): Eukaryota > Metazoa > Arthropoda > Arachnida > Araneae > Araneidae > Argiope > Argiope aurantia. Next base: position 568,737 of record JAPMOR010085630.1, on the reverse strand, counting down.
CGGTCTCCTCATCTGTAACAAAAAGAATTCTCAACATGACCATATTAGTATTCTACACTGTGACAACAAAAGTAGGACACCTTCTCCCCATAACTATATCATTATTCTACGCTGTAACAATGAAAACAAAATTCCTCATGATCATATCATCAATCTTTAATCAGCAAAATAAACTGATAACATACCGGGTAATTATATATAAAATTTTTTTCCCAATATATGAAATTGTAACTTTATACAGTTCACAGAAACGCTATAGAATTTTAGTCCAAGGTATATTCAGGTATGCACTCAAGAATAACACACACACGAACACACACACATACACACACACGAACACACACACACACACGAACACACGAACACACACACACACACACACACACACACACTCACGCACGCACGCCGAGAGGAATCTGTTCAACTTCACGTCTCTGGCAGGCACAACATTTTCACTTTTCTTCTTAGTCTATTTTGCGTTGGTGATTTCTGTGCTATAGATACCTTTCACCATGCACAACTTTTCTATGTTGAAGAAGGTTATTGTAAAGTTGTTTGATGTTTCCCTGGGTATTTGCTGTAATTCAAACTTTGTATTATTCCTCAATGTTTCAAATATTCAATGTTTCCTTTGAAGTGATCAGGACATTGTTGCCTTCACTTTTATAATATGGATAATGTTTAAAAAGTTTTGGAACATAGAATCCTCCATTTTTACTTACTGTAAGCTGTGTTGCAAGCCTTCCAGATACAATCGCATTTGGGGAATTTTTGTTCAACTACGCATATATCACAATGTTTCTAGGTGATAGGTATGATTCAAAAGTAAAAGAAATGATTCTATAGGAATTAAAAGAAAGGAACATGGAACGATTAAAATCCACTTATGAACTACGGCATCTGAGACAAAAATGATTGCTCATAAAATGAAAAAGAAAATTTTGGCATCAAAAATTTGACTCATTTCAAGAATTTAAATGCCTTAAGGTATGGAAGTGAACAGATGTAGAATCATCGATGTGAAATATATAACTCATGATTGTAAAAGGATATTCTGTAAATCTTGCGCAATCGAAAGTGTAATCAGATATAGAATGTTAGAAACATGGCAGGAAATCAAAGATTAATTTTGTGTTTTTTAGCAATCAATCCGTTTGAATAAGCGTTGATATAGTGTAGAAACATCTTAAATATGCTGATACACTTGACAAAGTTGTTTTCCAATCTCAAATATAAGCCAAATGTTTTAAGATCAGTGAATGAATTTCTGAAAGCCTTTTACTGAGACACATCTTTGCAGGAATTCACCTGACTTTGTTTATTCAGAGTATTTTTTTTCGATCCATAATGAATGCATTTCTCATGCGTAAAACAGTCATTCAGTCAGTTTCTAAATTGACTGAATGACCGAATTATTTCAAAGGACCCATATTGATTGTAATAATAAGGTTTTGAATAAGTGTTTCTTTCCTTTGCGAAAAAAGAAGTCAAAAGTGAAAACGTATATCTAAACTTAAAAAATTTGGAAATATGAGTGGTTTTATTTCTTTCAATATCATTTTTAAAGAGCATTATCTACAATAAATTTGAAGATGATATCTGCTTAGTAAAAATCGAATGTCATTATAATTAATCATATGCTTTGTATATTTATTAAATACTAACAGTACTCGCACAGCGTTGCCCGTGAAATAACATCCAAGTGGAAAAATTAGCTTTAAACGAAGGCCTAGCCTCCAATATATAACATGGGCATGTCACGCAACATCAAACAAACATAAAAATATATTTAGAAATCATCAAAAATAACTACAAAACAATTTTTATAACACACATTCAGCAATATTTAGACTGTTGAAAAGATAAAAATATGATATACTCATAGACAAAACAATTCATTAAAATTATACAATAGAAAAGCTATTTAAAACTTAAAATTACACAAATAAGTCATTTTGCCCACTGTTCCACAATTGTTTATTAACTCTTTATAATCTAATATGAAAATAAAATTCATCATGCTTCATAATATTTCGTTCTACTATATTGGCTGTTTATCCTGTTGACGCCAAGACAAAAAGATTTTGCTTGTATGCAACTCTAGAAAGTGTCACATAAAGTTGTCCAGGAGAAAAACATTCTTTGCTTAGGTTAATTTCAGCAGTGTGAAATGTTTGTCTTTGGCTTTATTTATTGTCATGGTGAAATAGGAAAATAATTAAAATCGCAATTAGGAAACTCCTTTTTTTTATTTTGATATGACTTCCATATTCTAAAACCTTCCCCAATAAATGTCCTACAAAATGATACAAATATCTCCAATATCACTTAATTTTTGGGCCATAATAAGTTTTGAATCGCTGTTTAAAATCAGACGTAAACAAAGAAATGTATCGCATATGATACTATAGCTCTTGCTATTTGCGCATGCGCAATTTGTGGTTTTCGCAGATGCGCTGATAAGTGCAAAGCACAGATACTGCTGTTTTACGCATGCGCGATTCGTACCAGAAAAATAATTAAAATCGCAATTATAAAACTCCTCTTCTTATTTTGATATGATTTCAATATACAGGGTGTACAAAAAGTTTGTAAAAACTTTCAAAAATTATGAAACCAAGATAATTAAGCAAAATTAAAAACGATTTGGAGGTTTCGAATCGATAAGTCACGGGATTTCTTTTAAGATAAGAAAAAAAAAAAAAAAAACAGCGGCTAGGTGGCGTTTCGTACATAAGTGAAAGAAAAGACACGCAAATAAGAAAAATAATGTTACCAAATTATTTATTATGGCAATATGTGTTCCACCACAGGGGATAACACATTGCGGCCGTGTCATAAATCCAGCAGCTGCAAAGTGCAGCATGTCCGGCTGTATACATGACAGCTCTCGGCGGATTGGATAGACGGTATCAATATACAGGGGATTTTAAATTTCCCCATAGTCAAAAGTCTGCTGGTTTCAGATCTGGAGACCGAGGTGGCCATGGAAACTTGCAACTTCCAATTTTGGAGAGAACCCATCTCGTTAATAATTCTCTCTTTACAGTATCCGACATTAAAATTTCATGGTAAGACTGTAATTTGTATGGATACTAATTAAGAACTCCGTGAAGAATGTTTTGTATTGAGTATGGTGGTAAGCCCAGCTTCTCGTGCACTGCTAATCCCTGAAGTGGATTCTGACGCTTATGTTTTTATTCCGGCTGCAACGCGCGTCGGGCGTATTTGTCTTAGTCTTGGTGGTCCTAACCTTACACGATACTCCTGTGATTCAGTTTCCTCAAATCCCTGAACAATCTCTATGAAGCCTGCCACTGTTGAAGGCTCTTTTCCAGTCTTCACACTTTTCTGAAGTCGGAATTTACGCAGTAGAACTGTCGCTGACTCCTTGTTCACTGGCATGGCATGCAACGGAGAACTGGTTGATCAAGAACGTAAGTATTTATAATAGCCTGTCTCAATTGCATATATCCAACAAAGTCGTTCATTCTAGTGCCATCTGTCGACTGCTTTTTTTAAAATTTTTTTCTTACCTTAAAAAAATTTCCATGTCCTATCAATGCTAAACCTGCAGACCCTTTTTTATTTAGAATATTTTTTCGGATTTTATGAATTTTTAAAGTTTTTGGGGATCTTTTGCCCACCCTGTACTAAAACCTTCACCAATAAATGCCCTACAAAATGGTACAAATATCTCCAATATCAGTTAAGTATTTTTCGCGTTTTATTTTATTTTCAAATATACAGATGCTTTCAAGAGGCTTTATTTTATACTATGTGTAGATAATTAAGAATACTGGTTTTCTCTTGAAGTAAATGGTTTTTCTACGTCTAAAGCTAAAAAATGTGACGTATTTTTTAAAAAGAAAAAATATTTTTTATTTCGTTATATATCAGAATTAAGTTATGCCTAATTATTCATCTGAATTAAGCTATAAAGTTAACAGAAAGCTTCAAACGACATTTCATTTAATTAACAAAGTTCCATTTGATTTTTAAGAATGGAAGATGTAGAGATTAAGAGTATTTCTTGGGAGAAATAATAACTGTTAATTATTTTAATGATACACATTGAAATAAATAGTAACTACAAAATTCCATAAATGGATCTATTGCAAGTATATATTAAACAAATATATATTTCCTTTTCACTTTATTCAAGGCATCACATATTATATTATTTTAATTTTATGATTATTTCTGACTCGTGACTCACATGAATAGAATTCAAAATTATTCTATGATCTTTAGAATCATCTGCATTTTTAAACTGTTTATGCTTCGAATATGCTATAGAATTTCAAGGTGTTGATGCTCGTAAATCCACATCGTAGCGTTTCTCTTAAAATATCTTTATATTTAGAAATATTATATAAGAACAACCGTATTATTTAAACGAATTTAATTTTTTAAAAACGCACAATTTCGTGCAAAAAAAAAGTTTTGTAAAATGCAAAACATGAAATATACAGACATTTTAAAAATTACATTTAGCTTTAAATGAAATGTCTTATGAAAAATTTAATGAAATTTAGCCTTTAATGAATAATGTTAAAAGATCTACTTGAAGAATTGTGAGTAATCTTTTGTTTACTCGCAGTTACAAACAATAATCATCGAAATATTCTACATCTTGAAAAATGTTTCTTTTCTTATTTTTATTTTCACAGACGGGTCATTAAGAGAACTTAATGTCATCTCATCTCGCACAGTTCTCGTCCTAGCATCCTTATTTCACCTTTTTATGCAATGTTCACGCTATCGCGATGACTTTTAGGGAACAAAAACTTCTGTCTTCTGTCTCACACAAACAATTTTCCTCTTTTTTCTTTTAGTTGTCTGTTTTTCTAGTAAAGAGTTAATTCAATTTCGGTCTTCAAATGCAAAATTCCAGAAAAAAACAGAAAAAAATCAAATAATGAAGTAAAATTGCTTCATTCACAAGGTTTTTTTAACCTTTTTTAGGCGCGATCACGTTTATTAAAATATTTCGAAAAAACTCGGAAGTTATGTTTCCTGACAATTTCCTGGAGCTTTTTTGAAAAGCAAATTCTATAACAAAAACAAATTGCTCGTCTCTTCAAACGTGGCGAAATAAACAATTACTTCTATTGTTTCTACTTTTTTCGCATTCCTTAACTATAAAAGGAAACTTAAAATATAATGTAGTAAATTTGAATACCATTTACTTGCTTGCCGTAAATATTCTTGTTTCTTCACATATTCTTTTGTTTCGAAGAGACCAAGAAATAAAGGAATTTTAATTCTCCATTGTTTAGTTTAAGTTTGACTTTATCACTAATCTCAAATAAACTATTAATAATACAGTTTAATTAGTATTATTTTTAGTCTTTGAAAGCTGTTAAATAACAAAGGTAGCTCAATAACACAATAACTTTTTAAAGTATTTTGACATAAGAGAATTAGAGGTAATGATGTTAAGAATAATTTAAAATTATTTGTGCATTGGCAATTTATTTAAATAAAAACTAAAATGCCAATTATTACGTACAATATTGAATTTCAAATTGCCAAATTTTCAAATTTTCATGACTAATACTATGCTGAAATATACAGAAAATTTCAGTAAAATTTTCAGCAAGACATTTTATTAAGCATTTGTTGACGACATCACATTATTTTCATTAATTTTAAGTGGATCTTTCAGCCTACTAATGAAGGCAACTTCTAGTTCAGACAAAGAGTTTTTCAAAAGATTCAGAAAAATTTGGATGAAAAACGAAAAAAAAATTTCACAACTGAGAAATGATGATGTCGATTCGACTATTCTTGGATTTCTTGAACACTGACATTCTTCATAGAAACAATAATGATGTGGTTATCGAGAAACATTGGAATTAACTATGATCTTCGTTGATGGCATTCAGGAAAAATGGGATAATATATAATTTATAAAATGTGGTAAGTTATGCTAGTTGAATGACAAAAGCCATTTAGGCAGTAAAGATACTATTTCAAGATTAATTTCAGTTATCTGATACAAATGGAATTTTTAAAAAAGATTAAATATTTTTTCTTTTGCTTGAGTGTGCGCTCGTGCCTTGGTTTCTATCACCAGAAACATTTAAAACATTGTATCACAATTTCATATTGCTGGCTCGATTGATAAAATTTCAGAATATTGATCCAGAATTCAGTAAAAATGACGTTAAAATTTCTTAAAACCATTTCTGGTACGCAGTTACCAAAACTGGGTTTCCATCCTTATTTTATAACAATGTGTCAGGCACAGTTAAATTCGAACAAAATATGCTGGAAATAGACTAAGATGAAGAGCAGAAAGAAGAAAGATCAAGTTAAAGTGATATACGTTTTGCATTCTCCTTTACAAGCAACGAGTCTTCGTCTGTTGCAAAGACTTTCTTCATAAACATCGATTTTAGCAAGAAAGACTCTTTAACATGGAAGGATAAGCCTGATAACAAATATGAAGATTTTGATAAGACAATTATTATGAATGAGGACACAGAAAAAAGCGCCAATTTAATGCAAGAGTTCTATAACATTCTCACAAGCGATGAAAATGTGAAATAATTTGCTTTAAAGATCTTTTACGAAGAGCGTAAAATGTTCCCAACTGCTAAGAAAAAAATAATGCTCAGCATTCGTTCATTCACATTACGCTTCGATTTTGTAAAAAAAATATTGTTTTAAATAAAAATATAATTTTTTTTTGTAGAAATTGTGGCGCTGATTCAAAAAATATTTTTGAATTTTTTATGTTATTTCAAGTATTGTTCGAAATAAGAGGCATTTGAGGATCGCGTAGTGTTTGTTTTTTTCTGATTTTTTTGTTGTTCTTGCTTGAAACAAGATTAGATGGATTAGAAGCAAGATACCTATATATATCTATATATATATAAAAGGAAAACAATTTTATTTGGATTAAAGCTTGGCATATGAATTCGAGAATAACATGTATAAATAAATAATATGAAACATACGAAGCTGTTAAAAGCCAAAAAAAAAAAAAAAAGAATATATAATAATTGACGAGAAAATTTTGAAAAGAAAGTTTAGTTATATTAATGTCCCATTGTAAAGCAACATTACTGGTAATTTGGGACGGACCTCGTAATTTTGAACCGTGGTCAGATGACGAGGACGACAACTAAGCTGGCACCCCCTCTCCACACCACGCCACATCAGCGGAACGACGTTTGGCCCTGACCGATTTAACGTGCAACAAACCCCCTTACTCGAACCTGAAACCCTCCCCTCACGATCCGAGACCTTACCACCAGGCCACCGCTGCCCCTATTTTGAAAAGAAAATCAACTAGGAAATATCTAACTATCAAAACAAATGATACTTCGTTCCAAAATATTTTACATTTTACTAAAAATATAAAATATTCGCTCAGTCTTTTATTTGTTTTACGATCTGTGATTGATAATTTTTCTACGAAGGTTAAAAATGAATTTTTCTTCCAGCTGATGCATATAATCACCATATTCTCAATAGCAAAATACATCTTTTATAACATCATAGTACTTATTGATCAAATAGTTAACTTTCCTTGCTTTATATATATATAGCAAGTTTGCAGACATTGCAGTTACCCAGTTTCATTTTGTTTCACATTATTGGTTCTCAGACGAAAATATGACTTTTTGGGACAAAAACACTTTTTTGAATGGAAGTCCGAAATTCCATAATCGATGCATTTTTTTTTCTTCTGGTCATCATTCCGATTCCGGACACGCTACGTTCTAAGACAGTAAGACATTACTGAACTTTAGTTCCATTTTGCTTTTAGATAATGGGATCAGTCTCTCTTTCCGCGTTCTTTATCGATATCTGATCTCTTCTTATGCCCTGCTCCCCCCTCATTTCTTCCGGCCCATTCGCAAAAAAATGAGTTTGACTGCAATGTAAAAAGTTTTCCAAAGAAAGTGGTTTTCTTTCTCTTTTAATATGACTTTCATGTGATTTTATTCACAATGAATGAAAGAATTTTGATTGGTTAGAAATTTTCTGCTGAGAGATAATTGGTGAGAATTTTATGCTCAATGGGGACTGGCGAGAATTTTTGTTCTCAGAGGAAATTGGCATGTAATTTTATATTCAGAGGTAATTGGTGAGCAATTTTATATTCAGAGATAATCGGTGAGCAATTTTACACTCAGAGGTAATTGGTGAGAATTTTTATGCTCAGAGCTAATTGGAAAGAAATTTTATACTTATTGATGAGAATTTTATGCTGATCGATGAGAAATTTTACGCTTAAGGCTGACTGGTTTGAAATTCTATAGAATGATTTTGTGCATGTGATGTAAAGAAATATCATTATGTTAACTTTAGTATGGTGACGTGAGTGGTTTGCATTATTATTAACAGCATTTTAATATTTTTAAAAGTAAGAGAAATGAAAAATAAATGAAAAAGCTAGGCTTCATATGTTTCTTTTTTTTTCTTTTGATCGTTTACTCTTATAGTTTTTTTTCTAACTGAACTATAAGAGAAGAATATCAAAACACTAATTTATTTAAAAATCGTTTTTTTTAATGAAAAGATGCATTTTTAAAGGAAATAAAAAGGAATAAAAGATTTTGGAGGAATCGACATTTAGAAGTGATTATGATTGAATATCGAGCTTAAATGAAGGAGAACCAAAGAAAATATTTCAATCAATCAATTATTAAATACTGTCCATATATAAGAGAAAATGTTTTAAACCATATTGAGTTTTGCCGAATTTTGAAAAAATGATTAGAACTCACTTTTATTTAGCCTTTTTTTAAAATTATATAATAATTTCAAGCTAATTTTAAGTTAAATTCTTAGACTATCATAGTTTATTAATTAAATTGTAAGAAGAGTAGACTTTAAATATTGGATAAATTACTCAGAATAATCATACTCGACTATAGCACGATGTTTAAAGAATCCACCTAGACAGCTTAGCATCTACTATTTACCTCAAGTACCCAGAATTAAAGAAGGTCAGACCATTCATGTTTAAGTACAGAATTCTAATTCATCACCAGAAGATAAAGTAACGAAAAGTTCCACTTTTTCCTCAGTCGCGAGACTCTATCAGGATAATGCACTCCCGTTAGTTCAAACTTTTACTTATCCTATAACAAGAATTAGACAAAAATATCATTTTTCTACAAAGGCCTAGTTCGTTTTCAGAATTTAAAGCAAAGAGAAAAATAAACTTTTCCTCCAGACAGTGTCTCATCTAAAAGATCAACTCTAAGTAATCTTGCTGTTAATAATCCCGGTACCAAAAATTAGACAGAAGTCAGACTATTCATACTTTATGACCAACGATCTAAATTATCTTCAGAAGTTGAAGCTTGGAAAAAATCCACTTCCTACTTAGAAATGAAGTCAATTAGTAAGACCAATAGTATGTTACAGATATTATTTACCTTTTTATCAAGAATTAAATTGAAGACAAACATTTTCATGTCATATATTCAAAGAACTAATTCTTTCGTTTCCAGAGATTAAAGAAGAGAGAATATACATATCTTCCCCAAATGTGAGTCTATTTGAATATCAGATACATTCTGGATTTTGGAAGATGATTGATTCCGCTAAACAAAGAAACCAACAGAAACAGCATAATTTTTAGTTTCGTACAAGAATTTTTTTATGCATATGCATTTAATCACAGTATATAAATTTAATAATTATATCAGCTATGAGTAAGAGTATTTTTTTTTAAGTGGGCAACATCTTTTTTTTATTATCAGCTGAAAAAAATGGATATATTTAGTTTTGCTTTTTTGCACATCGTCACATTTCGCCCGATTTTTTTTATTGCATATGTATATATTTCTTACATCGTTTTCCATATGATTACTTTGTTTGTGTTTAATTAATAAATTTTTAAATAAAATTTCAATCATGGAATCTTCAATTTTAGATAGCAAACAATTTTCGAATGAATGGACAGAAAAGATTTATAGAACCGATTTAAAAAAAAGCCAATACGCTTAGTTAGTTTTATTATATCTCTATAATGACTCCATGTAAGCTTCATTAACAGGATATGAGACGTAGCAACATGATGTTACCTAGAAGTACATAAACATATATAGAGGTAACTTAAACGGTTGAATACAAAACATTTCAGTCCTCGGTATATTCAGTTTGATCAGAAGAGTCAAATCATTCCAGAAATATATGCAGTACACCATAATAAAGCAGAAACAAATTTGGACAACGCTTTATTGATTAATTTTATCTACACTCTGATGGGCCTTGAAAACAGTTGAAGGGAATCGTTAACTTACAGCAACTGACACATTGGACAACATGACACTTTTGAAATCTTCTTGAATCCAAGGCATGGAATCACGAGTCATGTGAGTACATGCTTTTAAAGCTAACTCTAATCTGCAGTGAGTAGAGATACTTATGTCAATCTTCCGCTGTCGCATCACTTAAACACTACATTTCATAAGATGAAACTTATAAAGAGAACTATTGTCTTTTAAGCAAATACAGTAGAGATTCGAGCAATGATTTTAAATGTTTGCACAACGTTCAGCGTCGTATGTAGATCAAACGTCCTACTCAAACCTACTCAAATGTCGCACGTAGGTCAAACGTCCAACTCAAACTTACTCAAACGTCGCATGTAGGTCAACTCAGAAAATGTGAATTTTCTTTATATTCCAAGGCAATTCAGAAAATGTGAACATTCATTGTATGCCCTTGGTTATTTTTATTATTTTCCATAACGTATTTTCAAAGAAGCTTTGTACGAGAAACGAGAAAGCAAGATTTTCAAAAATTATATTTCATGAGATGAATTCAGATAATCATTTTACTTTCAACTTGATAATTTTTCGTCTATAATTAGTTGTTAATCTGTTAAGAGATTTACAAGATATTAAAGGCTACAACAGACGACACTGACAACTATCTAATTTGTGCACATTATCGAAACAACGCATATATTAATTTGCATAAAATTCACAAGCCAGTTCATTTTATATTATTTTTGCTTATAGTCATCTTACATTGATGCATATATTTATCGCGTGAACTCACAAAAATGTTTCACGTATTTATTTATAATTAGGTAGCATTTATAATTTACTATCTATAAAAATTATATTAATACCTTTATTGATAAATAGTTATTAAAAATAAAGAGTTAAAATACTAAAATGAATTTATTGGCATTTCCTTTAAATAATGGGAAAACTAAAACGTCAAATCAAGTTAAGGGAAAAGAAACTTAAGTGATGAACATATTGCATGATGATAGAGTTTACTATATATCGTTTAACTTTTCTTTCTTTGCTGAAATCAGAAAAAGATAAAGTAATTACTTTTTATATTTACTCTCCCCCCCCCCCAAACAAAAAGAAGAGCGAGAAGTTCATACTTATTTTAATATTCGTCTCTAAAAAGTGGCCTAAAAGTTTATCAGGAATCTTTGTGACATTTTTTTAAAATTCTTCTCAGGAATTATGAGAACAAGTAATCACTCTTTAAGAAGATTTTTAAAAATGTGTTACAGAAAACGATTTTTTTTATTTTTAATTAGAATTTTATATTTAAGCCTTAATTTAAATTAACGTGCCCTATGAAATAGATGGTCAGAATCAAATATAAAATAAGAGAGAGAATTATGTGCTGAAAGACGAGACAATTTAATTCTTAAAAGTTACTGAGAAAGAGTAAAAAGTGGCACTGTAATCAAAGTGAAATAAAGAATGAAAGTTAGGAAAGGGTGTTTACACTCGGTGGAAAAAAGGGCATTCATTTCATTTAATTATCCGTCTTTGAAGGAAAGAACAAAAAGAGAAATACCTTTAAATTTAAGAAACACGTCTTTTCGTAGTCCTTTATTCAAACTGGATTTCTCATTTAATAGCGAATGCTTATTTTCCAATCATTTCCTCTTCATTGTTAACAAACATTTTAAAATCATTGCTCTTTTATGTACAAATTACTTACTTAAAAAAAAGTATTTTTAAGTAGAAGACTACAAGACTACTACAAATTAATATAATCAATCAAATGAGTTTATTAGTACTTATATTTTTATTTTTTAATATTTTTTGAGTGATTTTGATATTTTATTTAATGCGTTTTTTATTGCAAGATTATTTTGGCAGTGATATCTGTTAGTTAAATTTTCTGTATAGTAGCTACATTAAGACTATTCCTGATCTTACTGAAATCTTTAGGGTTCATGGATGGTGGTATTTCTAATGAAAAAACCCTGAAAGACAACTTTAGGAGAAATGTCAAAACATAAAATGGATTACTCCCAAATTTTGCTCAAGTGACCGAGAGAAGTCATAGAGCGATTTTATTAGACTAGTCAATTATGTAACATTCAGAGGCAATTGAGAGGTGGGACTAGAACCTACCTATCAATCCACTGACAAGAATCCACCAGAAACCTAATGCCTACGAGGCTGCTACTTGAATGCTTTGATTATGTAAGATAATGTTTCGCGGATTATTATGTGATTAAACAAATTTAGAATATTATTTCTAAATTATGTTCAAGTTTTTCTAATGATTGTCATTTATCGAGAAATCAGTTTTAGGCCAATTGTTTTGAAACACTCTGCATCTGAATTTAATTTTAAAATATTTATTTTGATTTAAAAATATTTAATTTGAAAGGTATTTCATTCTTCTATTTAATACCTACTGTTTATTTTTAAATTAAAAATTCAGATATAGGATGTTCATTTGGCTGTATCGTTAGATTGCACAATGTCTCTTTATTCTTGTATTCTTCAAGAATTTTATCGATTCTTTTTTTGAAAATGATAACTAAACTATCCTAACAGGTATTCATAGGAAAAATATTTCTTCATCGTGCTTAAATACAATGAGATTTCGATAAGGATTTTCGCTACACGCGCCGACCCAAGCAAGGGAATAGAATTTCTTAATATAATTTGTTTAGACTAGCAATTTTTATCCTTTCACTCGAAATGTGGGAACCGCTGACTAAAGTATTTTACGAAGCTTCTCTTGAATTAATTAAGTAGAAAAAGTGGAATGGGATCAGGAAATAAGAGAATATTTTAGAATGAAGTTAATCTGGGCTAAATTACGATAAAAATTTGAGAACTAATTTGGATTAAAATTAAAGTTTAAAACATCATTATATATATATATATATATATATATATATATATATATATATATATATATTTGATAAAAAATTTCTTTATTCAATAAATGACCTATGATATCTAAAAATATATTAAAAAAACAATTCTAAATAATTGTCTGTAAACATATTTATTTTGGGTGATTTAATATCTTTAACAAATTATATTGACTTTTTTATTAAATATACGCATAAACAAAAGGCTAATCTCAAGCTGAGATCTGTAAATGATACTCACTCATTGTTAAATTTGTAATAATAAAGAAAATGTTTTGATCCCGTTCTTCATTTGCAAACTCAGAAAATAAAATAATTTAGCAAAATATGTCTTAAATTTCATCATAATTTAACCGAATATTTAAGCTCATAATCTAGCATTGCACAATCTTTGTGATTATGATACTTTATAAACGAAGTCAGCGTTTGTTTGATATCATAGAATTAAAACACGACGAATTCAAATCCAAAGGAATAGTAAACATATCCTGTCTGATATTTAAAGACCACCTTTAGATATCTAGCCATTATTCACGGTCGACAGCAAGAATTAGAAAGACATCAGATCATTTATAACGTATACTCGGTGGTATCATTCGTTTCCAGAAGTTAAAGAAGAGAGTAAGTCCATTTTTTCCCTAGACGCGAGCATCTGCCTATATGGCATGATAGATTCGTACCTGTACATGAGGTTATATTCGACGTAACCGTATGCCTTTGGAATTCCAGCTGCAGAATTTGACAAAATAGAATGCTTTAATACAATAAATTCTTACAAATTTGATATACTCTACATTGCGATAAATTCTTTTATACCGATGTAAGTTCTATCAATATTTTATATATATATTTTGGTCAATTTCATTAATCAAATTAGATGAAATTAGAAAATTGTGAATGGATGAATTGGATATCGAGGATTAAAGATTCACTCCAGTTTAAGTAAGAAAATAGATGAGGTTTTGTAGCATATCAAAGGAATTTTTGGAAAAAATATACAGATTAATTTGAAACAAATTATGAGTGCAATCGGAATTACAATCTCTAATCTAATCAAAGTACAATCGATAAAGAAAACTGCGTATTTACGATTTACTTAAAGTAACATGAGAGGAGGCAACTATGCAATTCAAGATAGGCTTAGTTTTTCTGGCTGTAGTTCGATAACGAGGACTGTACCAGAAGAAGCCTTTTCTTTACAAATTCCCCGCGTCTCTCTAGTAAAAGGAGCTAGGTCCCTTTATGTCGAATTAAACGTTAACCAGACCGTGTATCCTAAAATCAATTTAGAACCAAGTTTCTGCAAAAATAAAACTCAAGAATTCAGAAAGTTGAGCACTGGTTTAAATAATAGTAAAGAAAAAAATATTGATCCAAAAAAAGTAGGATGCTATATTTAGTGAGTCTTGAATCATCTAAAAAATAACATTCTAATAATTCAAGAAATAATATTTATCTGAACTTTATAAAGGAAATAGCTTTATATAAATATAAATGATATATTTATCAAAGCAATTTATATTATCTCTTATATTATATAACTAGCCGCTTTTGGCGACCATCCGGTTCGCCAGTATTACCACTCACTACAATTTTAAATTAATTATTTTAAGTAACTGGTCTCTTACTAGATTCTCAAACAAAACATTTTTAATCTTCCAATTTTGATAGTCATACCAAACTTATATTGTTTAGATCGTTTCGTTCAATTTACTATATATATTTTGATAATTTGTTGTCATTTCCGGTAAACTTTAATTTAAAGTGGAAATGATGAAATTGCAATTAATATAAAGATATTTTTTTAATAAAACCAAGCTTTTTATTTTATTTATTGTTATTTATTTATTATCATTATTATTGAAAATGAGTATTGCAAACAGAATCGCTCGGTATATAAGTCTTATGTGAACTACAAAATATTTTTCACAATTTATGTAATATCTCAAAGAATAATTCAACAAAAATTTCTCAGATTCAGAATAAAATTCAGTTTTTAGTTTAGCTTTCAAGAGAATTGAAATGAAATCAATAATAATATTTTGTTCCGGCCTATAAATATATTACAAAAATTATGAAGTCTAAATTTAATGCAGTAAGGTATCATATTCTGAAAAATATTCTGGACACACCAAATTTTAAATAAATGAATTAATGTTTCTATTTTCCACGATCAACTAAGACTTATTTATGAAGTTTTCAATGTTAAAAATTTAGAAAAATTCAACATTTTCATAATTTTAGGCCAATTAATCGAGAAACCTGCGCCCTGATTGGCGTATTTTCTTTGAAACGATCGATGGAGAATCTAAAATTATCCTTTTTTTTATTGAATAGTGATATTCAAATTTTCATAAATCAGTCAGTTTAAGTGATTGATTCAGTTGATTGGAAATTAACTCTTTGTATTTAAAATATTAGTGTTTCAAGAACATTTTGTTCATCGTGATTTCCACAGCAGAGACTTTATGTAAAATCAAAAATTCATTATTTATTAGAGCATTTATTGAATCAAGTTACATAAAATATAATCATTTTCCATTTAGACCATTTTAGCAGATCTGTGTCTTACTAAATATTTACAAATTAGCTGTGTGGCCGTGATTTGAATGGATATCCTGTTCATATTAAACAACACTTGCCTTAAAATAAAACTGATTTATTGGATCACTAATACAGAGAGTGTAAAAGATCGTAAAATAATTTTTACTGAATTTATTTTTTAGAAAAAATAATATTTTATATTTGTTTTATTTCCTACAGACACGTGCCGAAAATTATATTTTTGCAGATTTCATTTCTAGAAAGATTTAATTTATTTTTAATTAGAGCTTAAATCAATGTGATGGCAACACTTTGAAAAAAGCTAATTTTTTCCCATGAATGCGAAACGTGCTCATGCGGTTTAAATTTTATTTTTATTTTGTAAGAAAAAAAATTGTTGAAAAATATAGTTAAAATATTTGTTTGCAAACTCATTAAAAATAGAAATTTCATTTTAAGATTAAAACATTGGTATCATTTTAAAGATAAATTTTTGATCTTTAACTTGATGTGAAAATCTTTTTTGTGCAGTAATATTTTAGGAAGTTATAACAGAAACACACCAAAATTTCGCTTAATTTTTAAATAAATAAAATTCTAATTAAAAATTCGAAAAAATAACCCCCAGGTTCACATTCCCGACCTCCAAGGTATACATGTGCCAAATTTGGTAGTTGTAGGTCAAACGGTCTGGCCTGTAGAGAGCCAACACACACACACACTTAGCTTTATTATAATTATAGATTTGTAAACTGATAGCAAACAAAAATGTTAAATTATTTTTATGATGTCTTTTCGCTTTAAAAATGTCCAGGCTTAAATTCAAGTACCATAATCTGAAACTACATAATTTCTGATTGCATGAAAAAGAAAAATAAGTGCAAGCGAGAAATGACAAATTTAAGGAAACTAACTTTTCAATGCATTAAAAACAAGAATTTTCTCAATTTAAGCATTTTCTTATTTATTAGTTTTTATTTATAATTAACTTCCACGAGTACTACAGGAATTTTGAAATATTTTTTTTCTCAAATTTTAACGAATCGAACGAAATGCATGGAATCAAAATTTGATTGAATTTATCGATTAATTGGTATTAACTTCTATAAATTATTAAATTGCATTTTCGGCAATAAAGGTAAGCGAACAAAAGCATAAACAAGTTGATAATAAAACATTTCAAAATTCCATTTCTACGAGGATCAAATAACTCAAGTTAAATAAAAATGAATAATAAAAATAAACTTACTAAAATTCTTTATGGAAATACACTTTTACCAATATACTAAAAGACAATTTTTTTCATTTTCTATATATTAACCGTGAATTTATATTTAAAAAATGTAAAAAAACCGAAATGTTTCTAAAAATACCTTTTTACTAGCATACTAAAATTCAGTAAATATATATTTTTATTTTCTATTTATTAATTTTGAATTTACAGTTCTTTTTCATAAATGTTATGGAATTATTATTTTCAATCATCAAATTCACTACTGCTCTGCTCCACAAGTATAGAATAAAAACTTAATTATAATCATTATGAATACAAAATTTAATTTTACGATTATTAAAAAGTGTATAATGAGAAGACACAAATGTACCAAAACAGAAAGCAACGAAATGAGCGATAAAGATGTTAAATAAAAAAAAAAAATGTTTAAGAGCATATTCCCTGAAAAAAAGATTGGTAATATTAAAATTTAGGACATGCTTTTTTAAGTTTTATTTCAGAATCCTGAAGAGTGAAATTTAGGTAAATAAAAACATAATTGTATTCTTTTTCAATTTACAAAGACAAGTCAATTCTAACTTGTTTCAATATTTATCCCTTTAAATAAATATCACCATGTCTTAAAAGTTTCTTAACAATTTTGATAAAAAGTTATCACGTTTAAAAATATCAACACAAAAAATGAAATGAGATGTAAGAGTAACTTCTTTATTTTTTATTAACATTACTTCTCTTGGAATTTTACATTCCGTCGTAGAAATTATATTAACTTTTGATCTAAGAAACATGTGGAAAGAAAAGACAAAAAAAGGAGTGAAATTTGAGAGAAGAGGAAAGCGAAACAACTTCGTCTACAAAAATATCTGAAGAAAAATGGAAAGTGGTGTTGTAGGTAAAAGCGACGTAAGAAGAGAAGTCGAAATGAAGTGTTTATACATGGTAGAAAAGAATTCTTTTAATGATTTACCTACGAAGGCAAAAATGAAAATGGAAATGCTTTTCTATTTTAGGATTCTGTCCGCCTGTAGCTCAAGTTTGTACAAATCATAAGTTGCTCAAGATTCTTTTTTTTATTAGTATTCGTTGAGAACTTAAATTTTAAAATATTTGTGTTCATTTTATTAAGAAATTCTTAATTTGAATAGAAAGGTTGTTTAAAAGGGTTATTTAATAATAAATTAAATATGTGAAAATACTTTTATTAATTCCTTTTTACAATTAAATATTGTTTTATTGTATTATAATTGATTTTTGTATAATTGTTTTAGGTTTAGGTTTAGTTATATTAACGTCCTGTGTGAAGCAACACTTGGGCTATTTTGGGACAGACCTCGTAATTTTGAGCCTCGGTCAGATGACGAGAACGACACCTGAGATGGTACCCCCCCCTCTGCACGCCACACCACACCACACCAGCGGGAGGACGTTTGGTAAGGACGGATTTAACGTGCAACAGACCCATAATTGTTTTATGAATCTTTTATTTTCAATATTAAGATTCGCATCGATACAAACACTGAGTTATTTTGTGATTTTTTTGTTATTTTTTCAAAATAGCCTTTAGTCTTGGAGTATTTCTAAGTTATTATCAACACATTTTATCACTTGTGGAATGCATAATAAAAATCCACTCCAATTTCAACCATTTCCAAATATAGGAAGTTCGACCAAAAATGGAATGTTAACAATCACCAAGGGACATGTTTATAAGATTCGATCATGTAATTCTGTGATCTGTAAATGAAAGTTCTGCCACAAAGCCAAACACTCGCTCAACATTAAATGTTGATTGTGTAATTACAAAGTATTCCAAAAAAGCATAATCATCACGAACGGGGGACTACTACATTCTTGCATAGCTTTTTGAAGCTTCTCGAGGATATAAACACTTACTAGGGTACTCATTGCATCTGTTTGATATATAATGATAGCTTGCAATACATAGACAAACACTTATTTTTATATTTCTTAAGAGATGTTATTCAAAAATTGCTTATCTAATAACACACTATGCTACAGCTGAAAATATCAAACCATTGCTATAATTAGAAATTTTTATTAGATCAACCCGATGTCCTCTATCTGAAAATAAATGTTTTAATAGTTGCAGATATTTGAAGTTTCAATAACAGTATTCAAACGTTAAGAAGGTATCTGAAACACTTAGTACTTATCTTTAAGTTTGATGATGATTTATAACGAACGTCTCCAAAAAATGCTGTCACGTTCTGTTAGGAAAAGTCCATATTTCAACATGTTTCTGCCCGAATTTTTAACATGGAAATTTTGATTTGACCTAACATTTTTCTCATCCTGTAAAATAAAAATGGTTTTGTTTTATATCAACGATGCGAGTCCAACAACAACATCAAAATCATGTGTTAAATATCAAGCGAAGTTGTGAGTGAATCGTTCAAGAAAAAATTGTGTAACCTTCTTATATTGGACAAGGGGGTTTTGTTCACTGTTTGCTTTCACTCGCAAACCCCGATGTTGTTCGATATTGTATGCAATGTTCTTCAAATCCATTTATCAAGTTTTTAAATATCACTGGCCATTTTTTCAATGCTGGAAGTTTAATATTTTCATGATGAGAACATACATTTTCCGATCCGTCTACTTCCGATTCAAAACTCAAAGCTTCACAGTGAGAACATTATTTGCTTGTAACTCCAATATCTAAATATTAAATTAAATTTTTCAGATTTCATTGCCAAATTAGCAGCTTCACGATCAGAATTTCTTCTGAAATTGCCAGATATTCGCTTGATCTTTCTTCGCATTTTTCTTCATCTGATATCTCTGTCCTAATCACATTTTTTAAAAAAAAACAATGTAGGGTTAACTTGTGTGAGGTTTAGGTATTCAGATGCTTTTTTCAGCTGATAGACAAAAATTCATGCTACTTAAAAAAGATAACAATCCGGAAAGGTATTCATTAGTATTGGCACAAGCTGTGTACCTAAAAACAGAATTATTAAATAATATTGATTTAAATCCATTTGGTGTTAATGAATGCTTGACTTTTTCTTTTTTGTCACCATTTTACCGCCTTAGTACAATATAGATATTTATTACGACAGATTAATAATTTTCCCTAAATATTTCAAACAGTATTGGCAAAACAAACTTCAAATGTCATGGATCAAGTGAATCGCTATCTACTAATAACAAAACGAATAATGAATAAACGCACAATGTTTACACAAAATATTTTAATATGATAGATAGATAATACAAATTTACAATTTTTTTGGAGTAGTACCTGCAATGGAAATGTAGAAAGTTTTAATATAATTTAAGAAAAATAATAGATTTGCCGCTGAAAGTTTGATACTTTTTATTCACATGATTGAAATTCTGAAATATTATCTTGATATTATTTAAATAACTAGTTTATGATTAGGAAAAAGATAAATAAAAATTATGTTGAAATATCCCCTTTACCAGAAAACAAACAAGGAATATCTACATCAGGAAGAACGATAAAGGTATGTATAATATTTCTGAAAATAATCTTCAAGTTTTCATTTAGTTTTAATGCTTCTTTAGTTTTAAATGCAAATTATTACTATCATTCAAACATTATATCTTCAATCTAAAACCACGATGTCTGTTTGAAAAAAGTATTAGTTCTTTGACATATTAAAAAATGGCCTTTCTGGAGAGAGACAGTTTTTAAACGGAAATTGAAGATTTCAAAATCGATACTTTAGTCCCTTCCTTTAGTCCCTTCTTTTAGTTCATCATTTGGATTCCGGACACTCTGCGCAGTGGGACAGTAAGGCATTATAAACTTTAAGTTCCATTTTGCAGTCGGGTAATGGGAATGATCATGAGACCCTTTCCAAGGTTCTTTATAGACCATTGATCGCTATCTACCCTTTCTTCGAATCAGTATGTAGAGGTTCGAGAACAAAAAGACAATTTTTTTTCCTTTAACGTCATTTCTCAAATGGCTTTATTTACATTGAAATACAATCTACAGATGTGATGAGAGATTTTTATGAATAATTTTACGTTTTTGCATATGACTTATAGGAATGATAAGAATGTTCATTCTAGCTATTGGTTCCGATTGCCCTAGCTTGGTGGATTTTGTTTAAAAATATTTTTATTATTATTACTGATAAAAAAAATTCTGAAATTCTCAAAATCTGTACTTGGGGTTTAGAATCAGAATTACTTCGTGAGTTTGTTGATGTTCCAAAAAAGAATGAAAAAAACTGAAGAAATATAAATGTAATGTTTTATTTAACTAAAATTTTCTTAAATATTTTTAATGCAAAAAGAGGGGTGATGGCACCTTTCTGTCTCTGTCAAATATCTAGTAGAGTCACTCGTGCCATTAGTGAAAGTAATTAAGAAAATAAAGAATTATCTAATATTTTAATAAAAGTCGATAGAACGATCTATCTATATTTTGATCTATAGCATCAAAATATTTATTTCGATTTTAATAAAATTCGATAGAAAGAAAATGTGAGAGAGAAGTCACTATTGATCACTTTACAATACTGCAGGTTATAAATGGAAAATTAAAATTTCATTACTAATTTAATATTTATTCTCTAAAGATATATTGAACCCTTCAGTTTTCTCCCACGAAATTCACTTTCCAAATGGTACAGATATATAATGATGGTATGAATCTATTATATTGCTTTTTTTCGCATTTAGCTTTATGGCAAGGGAAAAAGTTTTATAGATAATTCTAATGGATACTAAATAGATACCGGTAAATGTCTCACGATCCTGGCAACAAAGTTAGAGACTATATGCTAACTATGTAAATATTATGGCAATGCTGGTGCCAAAAATAAAAAGTCTCGAATATACTAACTTTTTGATAATTCCATTGGGATTCGAGATTCATAATTTCTTACTCGAACATTCCGACAAGGGAGCTATAAAAACAAAAGTAATATTTGAACAAATTCTCAGTCTGGAATATCTATGAGTTTTCTCTTCGTAATGATCTATGAGTTTTCTCTTCGCTGTTTATCACTTATGTAATGTCGATTTCTTCAAGTATTGTTTGCTTTCTTCTACGCTTCGGCTAAGTTTGCTATCTGTGTTTTCATCCGACCTGTCCTTAAGTTAGCTCGTTTATTATCTCCTACCAAACTTAAGGAACGTTATAGGCTAATAAGTTGAAAAAAAATTGTTAAAAATGTCAAAAATGCTTTTTATTTCATATTTTTAATTTCCGAATGTCTTCTTCACAAATCTGTTTGAATTTTGGTTTTAAGCTTATTCCTTGGTACGAAACCTTGATTTCCATATTTGCATATTAAATACTTCAATGCAATTTTACATCTTTAAATGACATTTTCTTATTTTTCTAAAAATTTTAAATAATTTTCTTATGGAAAACATACTAAATTAAGATTTAATACATATATTTTTTTTTTCAAATTTCGTAAAATAATTTCTCAGTATGTTCTAGACTGCTTAAACTAGAGAAAAAGCAATCTATTTATTTAAGAAGGTTGGAAAGTTCATTAAAAAGGTTAAAAATAACTAAAGAAATTTAAATAAAATATTGCCAGCATAGGGTTTACGATCTGTTTCTTGTGTCCTTTTGTTCTACATAGATAGGTTTTATTTTTATTTTTTTAAATTCTAATAATACATTTTTTTAAAAAATGTGAATTTTGTAATGTTAAGGATAATGTATGTGTGTGTTTTCTAGCAATAAATAAAACTCCTATAATTTTGTGATATAAATTATGATTGAAATTATTATTACTTTCAACGCTATGATAAGAGATAAATTCTAAAAAATCTCAAACTCCTATAGTTAATATTACGATTAATCTTTGATTTATCAAATACTTAATTCCACCTTATTTATGATTTATTATAAATAGTAACTAGGAAAAAATTTACAAAAGACTATTCTTTTTTTAATTACATTGGTCGTGATGGCCTTTTTGCCATAGTTATGGCAACGAAAGTAGAAGTTACAAGATTGAAATTCATTTTTTGCCCAATATCATCCGTCTGTATAGACCTAGTATTTATTAAGTTTATTTACAGTCTCGCGTTGGAATAATATGAAAATTTGCAACAAATAGCACTGAATGTTAAAAAAACTTTTGTGCTCGCTCGCAATGAGCTCAAAAATATATTTAATATCAACATTAATCTTTTATTTACCAAATACAAAACTTCGTCTTATAAACTTCATTATGTTTTACTATGAAGAATAACAAGAGAGAGATATTTCAAGAATAACATTTTTCTCCATTGGCGTTGGCCATGATGGTCTTAGTGCCATGGCTTTGGCAACGAGAGAGGAGTTTACAAGATTGAGGTTCGTTTTTTTCGAACATCATCCGCGTATATGTGCATCGGGTATATTAAATTTACCTACTAATTTCGTGTAAAAATAATATGAAAATCTATAGCACGCAAAAATGAATATTAGAAAATCTTTTCTATTCTTTTGCAATCTCAGCTCAAAACAGAATCACGAGCTTTGCATTCAGTTCATACACTTTCAATATGTTAACATTATAACACAAATATTAAACGAATAATTTTCAACCCTATGTCTATTAAGTCAACAGCGAGTGACTCAGCTTATCAAAATCAAAAGAAAAAAAATGGAAAAACTGCTAATAAAGTTTCTATTTGAGAAAGAAATACATAATGTAGATCTAAAACAATCCTTAATTTATTTGAATTCACTGTATTTCGTTCTTCAAAAACAAATTTGTTTTTTTAAACAGAATGCATATTAGGCTGTATAACAAAGAATAAGGTTATTTCTTTTATTTCAAGCTCCGATGGGTCATAAAAAAGAAGTATAAAAATAAATGGAAATAAGTTTATTACCAAAGGGTATATACAATTATTAATTGTCAACATATCTGACGTGAATCTGTGGTATAATATTAGTGGATCAATTTAGGATATCTTCTTCAAAGAATATTGCGACTTGTGATATGAGACGGACTTTAAAGCTTTTTTTATGTGAAAACCTTCATTAGCCAGAAGAGTTTTCCAATTTTCTTTTGAGGTAAAAATGTGAACAGGAAAAGTTTAAATATTTACCTTTTAAAGTCCAAATTTTAACTTGCTAGTCGAACAGCTCATTGCCTCTATTATCATTCATTTTTTTTTCAACCGACTTCATCAACCTGTTAAACACATTCTTTTGTTGCAACGATCTTGCACTATTGTCCCTTTCGAGACCGAGATAATAGCCGAAAGATTTTCATCTCTTATCTCAATTGTCAAACTAACTAAGACGTCAAAGTTCCCAGACCAATGAGGAGATTCCAAGAAATAGAAAAGTCCGACTCGCATTATTAGAATCAAAGTTCTTCAGAGAGGAGATAGGCAACATTATCCACCTTCTTGACAAATGGCTTAAGGCGATTATGTCGAAAAGTAACAAAGTGTGTGCACAGTTTTTGTTGCACCAATCTTGTCTTTTTTTTGTAGTCCAATGGAGCTTGAAAGAAAAGTAATCAAGTAGAATAATGTTTTTTAAATCTAAGATTAAAAAATTTAATTGAATATCAAGCAGTAGGTAACATTCTGTTTTATGGCAATGTGAAAAACATAGTTTTAATAAACGCTTGAGAATAAGGCCCAATGCTTCTGGTCTTTAAAAGATTTTTTATTTTTATCTACATGGGCAGGTCATTAAATGAAATTAATGCCTTTTCTCTTCAAGGCGTAAACACCGTTTTCTTCCTTTCATTCTTATTTCCCTTTTACCTGCTGCACCACTTTTCACTTTTCCCCAATGACTTTTGAGGACGGAGTCGTCTCTCTTCTCACTTCACACGCTTTTCAATTTTTTTTTCTTTTCTTTCTCTTTTGTTTCTGGCCGTCTGTTCCTTAGACCAAAACTTAATTTAATTTCGCGCCAAATGTAAAATTCCACAAGAAGAAAGGAAAAGAAGAACTAAAAGAAGTAATCGTCTCTCACTCGCTCGCCATTTTTTTTAAATCTTTTTGGAGCGTGATCACTTTTCTTCAGAAAATCCGAGAAAACTTTTAAGGAATAGCGACGTTTCCTGATAATTTCCTGGAAACTCTTTTAAGCGGAGAACGTTGCAGAAAACGCGAATTCGCTCGTTTCTGCAAATAGGTGAAATAGGCAATTGCTTTTATCGTTTGCTCTTTTTTTTTTCACTGTAGAAGCCGCTTTGCTTTTCTCACAGTTGTAAAATAAAACTTTAAATAGAATGTACAGACAATGTTTATTTAGCAAGTCAAATGATTTTTTCCCTTCGTTCATGTATATTTTGTTAAACTTATACAATGTAGCAAAGGAGATATTTTAATTTTATTTTCTATCAATCATCTATACGAACAAATATGTTACGAAGCTAATTATTAACCCTTTCATTGCGAGGGAAGAGATAACTCTTCTTCTAGCAATATTCCCTATGCGCGAGGGATGAGATAATTTCTCCTATACTCAAAATTTTTCTATATTATTGCAGTGTATTATATATTATATATAATTATAATATATAAGAGAGAGCGGCGCGGACTCGTAACGTAGAGGGTGGGACAAAGACGTGCCATTGCCTATTTTTGAGTTTTCTTAAAACATATGATTAACAAAAAACGTATGATAATTAAAAACACAAGATTAATCATTAAAACATTGATGTTAATTAATAATTTCCTGGAAAGCTTTTAAGCAGAGAATGTTGCCGGAAACGTGAATTCGCTTCTCTCTGCAAATAGGCAATAGCTTTGATCGTTTGCTCTTTTTGTCACGGTTAAAGCTAGTTTGCTTTTCTCACAGTTGTAAAATAAAATTTTAAATAGAAGTAAGTAGTAATAGAAGTTTTGCAGCAAGCTCAGGCATTGTTTATTTAACAAATCGAATGAACGTTTGTCTTCCTTCATGTACATTTTGAAAACTATATAAGGAGAAAAATAATATTTTAATTTTATTTTCTATCAATCCATTAGTAAGAATACATTTGCCATTGTGATCGATTGTTGAAACATGGATTATAGTATTTCAGAAAAATAGTGCCAAATATTTCGTGATTCAACGAAACATGAATTTAATAATTGTCATCTTAATGTTTGATTTTATTGCAATTCGTTTGGTATCACAAATATTCAATAACTGGCCAATTTTTGTTGAGCAATCTATCATTGTTCAATTAGTGGCAACAGTTCTAAATTATCAATTGGCAAATTTTATCCCGAGGACAATAATTAAATTTAAGTTCTGCTCAGTTAGGATAGATAACTATTAGCGTTAGAGAAATAATATTGAAAAAAATGAGAAAATTTTATAATGAATATGAATTTGTAATATGTGAAAGTCATATATAATCTTTAATATATTACTTACTGAAAATAACAATAAAAATTTTCATTACATCTAGTGGCAAAAATTAAGTAGGCTACGAGTTTGCATGGAATATAACTAGCATGTGTTTGGATAACCGCTCTAATGGTTTCAAACCAAAATGTGACCTCAAACTATAATTTTATTAACAGCATCACATACCAAATTTCATTTGTCTAAGTCGTTACATGTTTTGAGTTTTCTTACCTTACCGTATTTACATGCATAAAAATGTACAGATTAACAAACGATCAAACCTAAGAGATTTATCTCAAATTTAAGGCAGATCTATATCTTAAAAGCTAAAAATATATTCTAAATTTTATCCATCTCGCCTTTACAGTTTTGAGTACAAACATACAACTTTTCTACTGAATACATTCTCTTAAATTTTAATACTAATCTTCGAATTAAATATAAAAATCAGGCACTAAATTCTATCTATCTATCTCAATGTGTTTTTGAGCTATAGCATTTATTGGCAATCATAGTTTTAAAATTGTGTTTTCCGAATTCTGAGAAAACTCACACATGCTCCACAAATCCACCAAATTTTAGAGGGAGAATCTTTTAACAATTATATTGTTTTTCTTTGACTATTTTGTATAGAAAAAAGTAAAAAATCAGCTCTATTTCGTATTGGTTAAGAAAAATTTAGTTAGTCCTTCCAATTGTAAAATTCGTAAAACTGAGTTAAACGAAACTGAGTAAAACGTCTTGTTAAACGAAAATATACTTTTTCATACAACTATAACAGACAATTCTGCTTCGGACTTGCTTTGTCTTAATATATAGGCAATCTCATATTTTTTAAAAAAAAATCCAATATATAATTGAGTTTATCATCATTTTTATATAGTTTTAAAAAAATATTTTTAGGACTTATTAAGAAAATCCCATCATTCGTAATATTATCTCGTTTGGTAAAGTACTAAAATGATTCATGCAGAAAATTTTTAACCAGGAATAATTGGTGTTAATATGTGGTTGATTAACGTTTTATTAAGAATAAAATAAATATTCCTTATTTTAAATATAAGACCTTTTTATATACTTTTTTAATAAAACGACGTCTGAAGTATTTTTGAGTGATATTTGGAACCTTGTTTTCAAATTAGATTCAGTTCTTTTCGGCATTTTTTACTCAATCGCTTATTTATAAAAAAAAAATTCAATTTTTATGGGCAAAATAATTATTTCGTATTTCAAACATAGAACATTGTTTCACGTTTTTTAAAAAAAGTGTTTGCATGTTATTAAGTGACATAATCTAAAATTAGTATTAATTGAAAAAGTACCATTACCTAATTACTTTTTTTTTCAGTTTAAAATTGCTGGAAGATGAAATTAAAGGAAAGAAAACATCTATTTTCATAAATTTAAGCTTTTCCTATGAGATATTTTTATATTTTTAATATACTTTCTATAATTTGTTTCATAATAAATACTTTTATTTCCTTATTAATATGATTTTAATATATTATTAATCTCTGTAATATAAATTGTAATATTTTTCTATATATTCATTATTGTGTGTGTTAGAGAAATGTGAGCAATTTCCTGATGATAAAACAAAGTAAGAACTTATTCTTATGTTTTTGCGGATATAAGAAGGCATTTAAATAATCTAAAACAATGTTTCATTAAATAAAAACTGAAGTAAATTATTCATCTTTCTTTTTATAGAAAACAATTTGAAATTAAAACCCATCAAAACTGCAGGTAAAAAAGGCGGAATACCTCTAAAAATCATATTTCATTTACAAGAAGGTCAATGAATATTGAAAATCTAGAATCAGAGCTATCAATTTAAGAACATCCATTACATTCTAGGAAGGATGATATTTCACGAACTAAATAGTTACGAACTAATATTCAAATTAAATACAGAATCGCCCTATTTCCGTAAGATACCACATTTATTTATGGCAAATATTTTACTAACGTGATAAGAACTGAAGTTAAATGTATTCCTTTATTTTTTAGTAGTAACCTCTTTGCCTTGGCAAAAAGACTCCGCCTGCAGGAGAAAATTCCCATTTCGGGCGAATAAAGAATCGAATTGTGAGGAATTCCCTACCCCCTTCCTTAATAGAGTTGTTCTAGAAGCAGCAGCGAAAGCACTGCTGCAGAGTTTTCTTTCTCCCAAGAACCGCTCCAGGACATCCTCTGGACTTGATAAAAAGGAATTTTGTTTTTCCTGCATTACTTCTCCACCACCGGCTGCAGAATTGACGGCAGTCTCATGATGTTTTCCTTTCACATCCCCAGTCTTGTGTGAAATCTCATTGGCCATTCTTTCCTTCCTCCCTTTTCAAAAATCCTAAAAGATGACAATAAGAGGTAGAATAAATCTCCTTCGGAGGTTCTCATGAAAGAGTATGTCTTCTTTGTTTGTTGTTCATTGAAAGGCAGAGCGATTAAAAATGAGATAAAATAATAATGGCAATTAATTTTTGATTTGCTTTGTTAGGAATTCGGAGCTCTTTCGATTTGTCAATGAAGAAACAGCCTTTAAAAGTCCATAATATTTATTCCAGAAAATTACAGCACATTCAGGACTTTACATGTACCAAATATTATAATTACGCACTTAAATACAGCGTAATTCAGTAGTAACTAATAGCAGAATAAGAGACTTCAAAAAGTCTCAGACGATCAGATCACAAGGGAAAATGCTCTCCACTTTCCCTATGATACGTTCTATGTCCTGTCTTGGCGAGATATGACGTAAGCATTATTTCAATGGTTTTCAGAAAAATCTTGTAACTCCCGAAATATTAGTGCTAGAATTCAATCTCGAACTTTCGAGGTCTTATGGAATGTTGCCAAGATCATCAAAAATCCCACCAAGTGGCGATAAAGTAGCCAAATTGGTCGCCAAGCGGCAGCTCTGCAAACTGATCCTTTGCTAGCGGCACTAAGGCATAAAATCTGATTTGTCTGAAACATTTACACAGAAATATAATAAAAATACAAAATATTTATAAATTTATAACAATATTAATATGCTTTGCTTTGTCACAAGTTGTAGTGGGATTAGGTTTTTTCACCTTTGAGTTTCTATAATTGCCAGTCTATCATTCTGGTCTTGGTAATTAATAAATGAAGGAAACTAAAAGTCGCAGAAACATTGAAAAATAACAGTTTGTCGATTATTTATACCCTCCATTGAATGGGTTTAGTTACTAAATTTCCATTTATCAATGAGAAAATGTTTGTCAATAATTTTTAGCATCAAAATTTATTTTCAATTTAGATATGCTTATCTCAATTCGTTTGGAAACTCCCATTTTTTTCGACATAAAAAGAGTTAGCATAACGTTTTTCTATTTATGACTAAAATAAAATTCTGATTTTATAAAAAGTTTGGCAACCGAAAAAATAAAGAGAAATTAATTAATTTATTTTAACTAAAACCCGAAACTAAATATTGAAACAGTTATTTGTTGTTATTGCTTATGGCACTTGTCATAGACAAGCCAAGTGTCAAAGTCAGCGATTTTTAGCGTCTCTTATTTCAGTAGCGCCATCTAGGGTGAAGAGTACGTCCTAGCTACTCATGCGTCACATCCCTTAGAACGGGACGGGCTTCATTCATACAGTTCATCTACAAATCGTAATTTTGGCTTGAATTAGAGAACGATCCCATTTGATCCAGTACGCTCAATGGTATTGCCTCAAATTGGAGAACTTTTTGGATACGACAGATTTTTACGTGCACCAGCCATCATGTACACAGAGAATCTTCGGCCGGCGGAGTTCAAACTCACAATCCAACACCCCACCAACCAGGCTATCTCGGCCCGAAACCGTTATTTGATATAATCTAAAGAAATTTTCAATATTCATATCCGAAAAACAATCGAAAGCGAAATGAAGCAGCTGTCTGACTATAAAGTACTGTCTCAAAATATCTGATTTCACTTATTTAACTAAACGCTATTTTAAATTAATTTAACAACTTATGCAAAAAGAAATGATTGGCAAGAATGCTATAAAACGTTTGAGAACGCTACCATTTATTAACTTTTATTTTTGATATTGCAGACATTCAAGACAATTCAAATGCATTGGTAGAAGAACAATTTTAAAAAAACTGCATAAATAAAAATTTGAGGCCAGTAAATAAGATGCAGGTTTCAAAAATCCAGGCAAATAAACATCAATAGAATCTTTATTATTTTAATATTTCTAAAAATTAAATGTGGGAAATAATTTGTTACTGCTTCAAAAAGATTGAAAAAATTTTAAGTTATTTTCCAATCCGTTCTTAAGTGATTGCAAATAAAATTTTCATTTGACAGAAACATCAAACGAATAAATTATTAATGTTCATGAGCAAAGCAAAACTCTGTAATTTTTGTTCTATGGAAATTAATACTGGTAAATATTTTTAAGACTGGTAGACATTTTACTGCTTTTCATCCAAAATATATTTGAGTTTTATATGCATAAAAATAACAGAATATTTCTTCGTTTAAGGCATAGGGAATATTTTTTTTATTCTCGATGTACAAGCTACTTGCATGTCCACAAGTATACCAAAAGGCTTACAAACATAAGTGATTACACAGTTGATAGTGGAAGAAATTCAAATCTAAAGGACGCATGCACAAATGCAAAGAAAAATGAAGAATCAAAAAGTAAAATAAAATTATTCAACTACTAACGGAAACATGCAATAAATGAAATACAATTGGAGAAGCATGATCAAATTAAAATAAAATATTTCAAATACAAATATAAAAAGCATAAAAGTATATATACTACTATAAATATGCAAACACGCAGAAATAAAGGTTAAATAAAACGGACAAAATACTATTAATATATGTACAAAAGGAAATGAAAGATGATTATCTCTGTATAAAGGCAAATAAATGAGAAGACCAAGCTATATTGTTTTTTAGAAGGTATTTTCTAAGTTTACGTCTGTCGGGAATAAATTTGGTGCATACAAATATCAAATGATTGGCATCCTGGACTGCACCATTGTAGTCTGTCAGTTGGTGACAAATTTAGAAATATGCCTTAAAGTGTCCATGTCCATTCAGAAGCTGGGTAAGCTTAAAGTTAGACATAATATAGTTAGCCTTTACTCGCTTCTGCATGGAAGGAATAAATTCCTTTGTGAACTTCGCATTATTTGATGTTCGATATAAAATATTCATTCAGATATAACCTTATCTTTAAAGGCATCCTTTAAATAAGATTTGGAATGCTCATAGGAATGAAATTAACTAATGTTTTCACTTCTTTGGCCACTTGGCATTCTCATTGCCATAGATTACCCTATGATTCATAGTGAATGTATATTTAAGAATTTCTTATGTATTCTATATGCCTTTTTATCTTTGGTTACAACAATATTTGATTGTGTAGTATGTACACCTGTCGAAATTAGATATTCTTTTCTCGTGAACTTCTAAGATTTTTCCTGAGAATATTGAAGAAGATCTTAAGTATTATTTTTTTCTTCACTAAAACTTTTAGTTTCAGATATAGACACAGCAGAATCGATACCAAACTGAAAAGTTTCTCTGAAAGTTATGGACAGAAAAGATCTCTTCCGGGATCTGAAATCAATGCTATCTGTTTCAGGGTAGGATTGAGACCTGGATTACAAAAGTGTCAACACCTAACTAGCATCATCCATCACTTGGACAAGGAAGAAGCCGGATTAAGCAGTGGGAAAAAAATAAACTTTGCCTCACAGCTTTGGTAGGTTTTCGATGAAACCAATCTTCGAAACAGAAAAAGTCTTCAAATATCAATACTATAATACATTAAATAAATAAAATTATGTTTAACTGAAATTCAAAGGTATTCTAATGACATTAATAGAGATTTAATTTCAATATCTAGAAAACCAATCTTTGTTTGGCAGTTTTTTTATTTTTTATTTATTTATTTATTTTGTAAAATCGAAAACAAATTTTATTTTGAATATATATTTTATTGGAAAATCACACATAATTATTAGAAAATAAAATAAAATAAATTTTATTTTTCGAATTGCATGTTTCACTCGAATTTTTCATGTTTCGTTATTTTAAGTCTAAAAAACCAAAATTCGCTTAAAAGTTTTTTTTTTTTGAAAATAATATTTTTTTTGGAGAAAATATTGAGATACGAATCACCACAGGCTGTTTAATACTGATATTTTTCAATTTTACCTACATATAAACTTGTCATTTAAATAAAAATATCATGAAAGCACTTAGTTTAACATGTTATTTGTAACAATCTGCAATATTATAGTATTCAGTTTACAGTTTATCTACCATTACTTGCAGTTTTGAACTTAAACTAAATTTTACCATGAAGAAATCGCGTCCGAGATGGCGCTATATTACATTGTCAGCTTAAGAACAGATAGAAGAAAGCTTTAATTAGTTTGATTTATTAATTTTTATTAATTTTAATAATTGTGTGTAAAAATGCATTTTTGCAGGAAAGACAGCTATATAGATAAACTTAAAAAGCAAAGCTATATCTAAATATAAGGTTTGATCCAAATCATTAGTACGAATATGAAATAAATATACACGAAATAAATTTTATCTAAGAGTTGCTAGTGTAAAATTATGTGACACATTTTTTAAAGTAAAGAGATTTAGAAACTAAGGAAAAAACACTAAATTATATTCTAATAACTTTATATTCAAAATTATTGAAAGTGCTTAAATAAATAAATCTATAATTCATTTATAAAGCAACCAAAAATTTGTACGCACCTAAATAATCATTGTTTATTTAACTAAATATTACAAATTTTTTTCTTATTTTAGAAAAAATAAATACCTGAATGTTAGAAAGAGCTTTTCGTTCGATATTTTTATTTAATATGTTCACAGAAGCCTCTTGCAACTAGTTTTTCTCTTACAATACTTATAGCATTAATCAAGTCTACCAATTTTAGTAAACTTCTTATCGAAACCAAAGAAAGCATTTATTTAAATGATATTTGCTCAATAAGCATATATCTTTTTTATTAGTCAGCTATGCACTTAAAGTGACGAAATATAACGGCGGATGCAGTGGCAAAAATGAGTTGGATACATGTGAACAGTGATGATTAATCTAAGAGTCACGAGCTTTCATATAAAATAAAAACTGTGAAGTTGTGTATTTTTTTAATAAAGTATACCTATATCTATGCTAAACCAGAAAGGGGCCAAATGAGCTCTAGAAACGGAGATTGGGTATGTTGTTAAGGTACACTAGCTTAACTTTTTTCCATACCAGAGAGTCTATAATGAAATAATGTTTTTTAAGACTTCTCTTGAAAATGAGAAGCGCTGGGGAATTTCATCACCTATGAGATATATCAAGGTCAAAAACTGTTATATAAAATAAAAACTTATGAAATCAGACGAGAGCTTGAAGCTGAGAGATGGATTTTTTTACTTACCTGTATATTTAAAATTTGTTTTTTTTTAATGTATGTATGGGTAGATTTCATAAAACTGACTTTTAGATTGCTCACATGAGGAAGAAAAAAAATATTCTCACAGGGTAATTGTTAAATCGAGTTTCAC
The DNA here is from genome assembly GCA_026543865.1 of Argiope aurantia. NCBI lineage: Eukaryota > Metazoa > Arthropoda > Arachnida > Araneae > Araneidae > Argiope > Argiope aurantia. Next base: position 534,946 of record JAPMOR010085630.1, on the reverse strand, counting down.
ACAACCACACGAGTCTACTATTAATATTATTAGAGAAAATGGGAACTAAATATTTTTCGAACAAATCCCTCAATTTTCAACATAATCACAATTCGAATCGAGATATTGACATACGATGAATCAATGTTTTTATAAATTTTCCATAAAAGTCTATAAGAAATATTACATGATTTGACATTAATTCGGTGTCTAGTCCTTTGACATCAATTTTGTATATAATTTTCGAAACACTATCGAAATTATTCGAGTGAAAAAAATTAGGATAAATAATTTAAAGTTTCGCTCAACTTCACAGACGTTAAGCCGATGTTCTCCAGAACTTGTTACTCATCAACTCTATGCGGTCGCCATTTTTTTAGAGACGACTGCTCATAATTCTTCTTACTACGAACGTATTAGTGACATACTTGATACCTGCAATACGGATACCTGGTCCATATATATAAATTTTATGAAAAACTTATCATCGCAGTGGAGGATGAAAAAAAAATATATTTTCAGAAACTATAATAATAATAATAATAATTCACTTTTGGAAAATATAAAAAATAGATAATAATAATGGTAAAAACGAAAAGAAAACCAGCAGTGACTCCATTGTTCTACATGTAATTATTGTTAGCCAAAGTTGTAACATTTTCTACAGAAAATGATATAATTCTTTTTGAGTACCACATTGATTTCATTCGCTGATTCACAATTAATGCTTTCGATGCTTTGTTGTATCTTTATGATTATTTTCCATTGCATTATTTGAATAGCAGATTTTGTACATTCGTACCTCCCGTGTTTCATATTGTCTGTCCCTTATTATTAGCTTTTTATTATCTTTCGGCACTTTCTTTCTATATTCCGTTTTGCCATTGATTCTCTCTCTCTCTCTCTCTCTCTCTGTGTGTGTGTGTGTGCGTGCGTGCGTGTATCACTAAAGTGTAAAAAATAATATGTTTGAGATATATACAATTAATTAAAACATACATAATGGCATTCATATTGCTCCATAATAAATTTATAAAAAATATTGTGAAGAATTTAGTTCTGAAAAGAAAATGGAGCAAAATATGAAAAATATTTGCATTAAAATAGAAACTGCTAAATAATAATGTAGTAACTCATCACATTTAACACTACATTAAATTTAATATGGCAATGTATCACATAGAATGGAAAAATATTAAAAAATATCATCACTTAAATAATTGTAAATTAATGCGCATACGTTTATTTATAGCTATATTCTGCATTTCTTTTTCATGGTGTAAATTTTAGAGCAAAAATCCTATTCATTATTTTTGCAAAACATCGTATATTTTTTAAACATTTAAAATGAAAATGTACGAAACAACACTATGGATATAATTGAAAACTTTATTCAAAGTATACACCACATGAGCACCAGTATGAGCACAGCGATCCCATTGATTAACGAGCCGAAGGATTCCTTGTTCCCAGAATTCCTGTGGCCTTGACGAGACCCAATCATTTACAGCGTCCTTGAATTCGGCGTCCAAGATCCGCTACTTGTTGAATTCCTCGAGCACAGAAGAACCATTAACGATGTGCACTGTGAGATGCTCCAAAGACTACGCAGTTCCATCAAGAACAAAAGACCAGAGCTATTCACGGAGGGTGTGGTTCTGCTCCATGATAACGTGCGCCCACACGACTCAAAGGTCACACACACGGAACTGGCCAAGTTCAAGAGGGAGCAGCTCGACCATCCGCTCTACAGCCCGGACATGTCGCCCTGCGATTTTCAGTGTTTGGTCCCCTGAAGAAACATCTGAAAGGGAAGCGCTTAAACTCGGACGGTGAACTTAAGTACGCTGTAAAGGACTGTGTTTCGTCACGGCCATAGGATTTCTGGAATCGTTAAATAATGGGATCGTTGTGCTCAGGTCTTTGGTGTATACTTTGAATAAAGTCTTCATTTATACCCACAGTGTCGTTTCGTAACTTTTCATTTGAATCCCCCTTGTAGTGTATTGTAATCAAATATGCTTCTATGTTCAAAAAACTGGATGAAATTGTGTCTTTTGCTATGCATTTTATTAAATTAAAAAATAAACCTATGTTTCATGTTTTTGTCCCAACAATCCCTTGCATCACAGTTAGAATATGAATTACGAGTGGAAGTGAAAATGACATTATTTAATAAAGCTTCTGTATATAGTTGCTCTCGAATTGTTAAACATAAATTTTTAATACTCTAAATGTTCTCAAATTCAAATAATGAATTTATTTACGAAATTAAAGCAAAATTTAGGAAGATATTGATACAGAGCTTCAATTCCACTAAGTCCGTAAAATTACTGAAACTGTCAGCATGCATTTAAGAAATATATATTCTGGAGTTGTGAAGTCAGCATGAATAAGTAATATCCTACGAAAACTCGAGAAAATAAATGGCAACAAATAAAAAATTGTTTAGAACTTAAGTTTGTGGAAAATGCATTTCAGCTTCCAAATACAGCATGAAGAAATAGAAGGCCTTCAAATGTTTGAGATTAAGTTGCAATTTTTAAGACTTTATTTCTAAAATTTTTTGACAGAGCAGTTTTTATCTCCATTTTAATCCATCATCGAAGCGAAAGGGCTTTCAGAAACGGAGGGTTTTGCTACTTGCTTACTTTCTGATATGCAAAGCATTCGCTGCTCTTTAAAATAATCTTTCAGAACATCTTCTCTATATTTAAATATATATATCAGCAAAGTATTCAAGAAGAAACTGAGCATACACACTTAAAGCTTATTATCAGTATGGTAATGCGATTATTGATATAAATGAAGATATTATATAATGCTGGTAATCCCAATAGTAATGATTCAGAAGTTTAAACATCTCAAATATCCATCCTTTTTATTCTTAAAACAGAGAAAATCCAATGATTATAAATTATAATGTAATATAAAATATAATTGCAGCATAAATTTGACAAAAATAAAGAATAATCCGAATATTTTACTTGAATTCGTGTAAAGAGGGTTCACACTGCAATCATAACCCATTTGCTAATATCAAATAGCTAAATGGGCATAGTACCAACAAGGAAAATATTTCTGAATAACATAAAAAATTACGTTGTTGTTTGATTTAATAAATATTACTTTATACTTAAATAAAAATTACAACACGAAATGTATAAAACTTTATATAACATACTGTTAATCACACTTAATAAAATAAATTTGTGACAAAAGCATTATTTTTTTTGTTTGTTTTCTGTGTTTTAAGCATATCAATAACGGAAGTTTTGCGCTTTACTTTTTTTAGATGATTTTAAACCAGGCCAACTTGAGGAAAACTGTGTGTTTATTGATACAACCAGAAAGTTGTATCAATAAACACACAGTTTTCCTCAAGTTGGCCATTTATTGATCTAAAATAATATTCCTTCACCTAAAATTCAAAATCCAATTCCCATAGTTTTAAATAGTCTAAATAAGCTACAAGGGGATAAATTCTTATACTTGAATTTCACACTAGCCATCGATTGTGTTTATTTCGCAGTTTGGTAACCCTCATTTGTGTGACCTCTTTGCAGCTTACTGTATTACGTGTAGTCAGTGGCAAAGTGAATGACGTGGTAATATCGATTATGCATTATCTAGTAATTTTTCTTTAATTAATTTTGTTGTTGTTGTTGCTACTTGAGTCTCAGCCTTTAGATATATTTGTTACGATCAGTAACATGAGAATGTCTAGTTTTTTAGTAAGATTTATTTAAAAATTCTCTACGCCTGTATTATTTTATTCACATTTATTAAAAGAAAATATAAGGAAATGCCACTAGGGGCTACTTGTTATGGGACGTTTGACCTTCTTCTGACTTTACTACTTAACATGCACCAGGTTCAAAGACTTTAATACCAGATCTTCATGGTCCTACTGATGACAGATAGTGGTTCATAAAGAGAAATTCACAATGAACGCTATTTTAACAGCATCGTCAAAAATTCATTGAAAACTATGGGGCAAAAACCTACAAATCATTAAAGGAAGAAAGAAGCTAAATAAAAAACAGCATCAAACAAAGTAAATAAATGAAGGAAAAGACTCCTAAATAAGTATCTTTAGAGGTTCAGGGCAAAGACTGCCAAAAGTGTGCTTAATCCTGAAATGTTCAGATTGCTAACAAAATGGTTTCAGTGCAGTAATTCATTAGAATGGATTCACAACCATCGCATTAGTTGAGGAATAGCATATTTATAAAAACTACAATTCAGACAATGATTAGGATTGCTCATCAGAATAAATTAGGAAATTCAGTGTATTTGTGAAAAATACAGATAATAAATTTGTTGTTATTATTTTGTAATTTTTATAGAACAGCAAAACACTAAAAAATAAAGCTATTACATTTGTTTTTATTGCTTGATACGTTTTATATAACAACATATCCTACTAGGGGAGAAGTTTTTTTTTTTACATATGTGCATGAAAATTCTTTTATATATGCTATATTTTTATTAATTTAATTGATAACACTTTTGAATCATCGTTGTCTACTCATTAAAAAATATGTTATGAATTTTTAATAAAATAAATAAATTTTAAAAAGCACTCTACAAAGGCATTAGCTTCTTTGAAAAAATATTATAACAAATATTTCCCCTCTTTTCTCCTTCATCCTTTTTTGTTATAAGCAAAATGATTATCTTAAAAAGATACAATTTTAATTTCTATAGCTGTGGATCATTGTATGACTGTAATGAAAAGCACGAATGATTTAGATTTTTTTTAAATAAACAATGCCCTCCAGGAAGCATATATGATGTTTCGACTTCACTTATTTTATTTCAAATACTATTATATTTTCACATTCCGTATCCACTCTTCAAGTTTTAAAAATGGAAGAATTGGAACCCTCCTGTATCTTCGAATTAAAAAAAATAAAAATCTGACATTATATGTTTATAAAAAAATTAATAGCATTAAATAACACTACATAATTTCACCAGTTGCAGACATTAATGCCTGTTAAATTTGTCAATACATTTCTGTGTGCAATTTTAATTGCCTCACAATCGAAGAGATGGAATAATAAAAAAATTTATTGCTTGATAGTAACGATTTTAAGAATTCTTTTTTTTTTTCACCAGTCGACGTAACCAAGACATAAAAATAAAAAAGCAATAAAGACCAACAGTAAAAAAATAATAATAATAAGCTTAATCCAATGGAAATGGAGAAAATGTTTTTTTAGATTTAATTAAATCGAGTAGAACTGTTATGACAATAATAGAAGCTAAAATAAATCTAAAAATACACGAATTATTACTCTATTATCCATCTCTGAAATGAATTATTACTCTATTACCAAAGAGAAATGATAGCAATAATTAATAGAAAAATAACATTATGAGAAACCTCTCTTGGGATTAAATAAATTGAAAGAAAAATGAAAATTCAAACATAAAACTACATGATATTTAAATTACGTTTTGTAAATATTAAGGATATTCTAATTTAGAATTTAGATTCCCCATATAAACCGGAAATAAAATGAGGAATGTATATTCCTGATTTCTCAAAAATGGAATAAAATTACACGATTGAATATTTTTCGAAGCAATAAAAACGAATTGAATTTTAAAGCAAGCTCTGAAAATTATTTTCATTTATTATTGAAAACTATTAAGTATCAGATAAAAACTACTTTATAAAAATTATCCGAATTGAAGAATGAAATGTCTGGTAATAAATTGTTAAAATAAAAAATAAAAACATTTTTTTTTATTTTTTATTTTTATAAAAATTAGCTTTCTGAAATAAAATTTTTGAGAATTATCTTGGAAAGGCCCCCAGATCTCTCTTAATTTATAATTAACCAAATTTTTTAAACGTAGTTCCAAAGTACACATTAACATCTGCCAAATTATATATGTGACAAATTCAGCAACTCAAGGCCAAACAGTAGGTTCTTTAAAGCGTAAACTAACACACACACACCTATATTCTTAGTATAAATTATTACTATATATATATATATAATAATAATAATCTGGAGATAAACGAATTAAACAAATTCTCAAAAAGATCGCATCATTAGAATGAAATATAAAAAAATTGATTCATCATCAATTAATTTCTAAGATCTGAAAATATTAAAGCAGATCATTGTCTTTGGATACGCTAAGACAATGATTACATAAAATAAATATCAAAACTCTATCATATAAATAAATGAATGAATATCGATTCCAAAATGCTTTTACAATCTTGCAATAAATCAAATTAAATAAAAGTACGAAAAATACGTGTATAAAATACGTGTTGCCACGTATAAAATACACATTGCATCTACACGCTTGAATGTTGTCTTTCGTAATTTTAAAAAGCCATGTCATATAAATTATAAGTAATGTAACCTTATCATATTTTACTAATGTTCAGTTTTATTTTCCTTCCCCATTATTTTCAATTTTTTTAATTAATAGCTTTTTCATATAAGTTTGAACCAACACAACAAACCAAATTTCTATTTCCGAGATGGTAAACTCTAAAAATCAAATCGAAGAATTCATTTGTTCCACCTTCTGAAGCTGAAACAGAAATTCCGAAGAATAATTCGATTTCGTCTTGCGTCAAGTCACATTTCTTGTATTTTAAAATAGTTAGATGCTAAGCAACCCTTTTTTCGTCCACATTTTGCTAATGCCTTCCTCGAGATACGTTTCATATTATACTAATGACTTTTTGATGGTTCTGTAAGCGACGCTTAAAGCGTGAAGTACGGTTTTGTGGTCTGGACTCAAATGTAATCATGAAGTCTAGGGTAAAATTACTTAATCGAAGAGCGTTGCATTAAGTGACCAATGGAAAATGCTCTTTCTTGAGTGAATGCCTCAAAATTGCGGTAAGCCCTTTTTCTTTTTATTATTATAAAAATTTGAAAGGAGTTCATCTTGAACTTCTTTTGATTCAAATAACTCATTAATATCGTCGTCAAAAGCAAATGAAAGGTTTTATGGTTTTAAAAATAATATTAAAATTTTTATCCAGAATAGAATAAAAGAATTTTAATTTCTATATGGCATAAGACACATATCCTAATTTCATAATTGATGGATGTAACTTGGAGTTGAAAGTAATTGTACCTGAATATTTCGTAATTAAATGCTCTTAAATGGGATAAAAATATTATAGATGATTATTCAAATTATTTATTCACATGTTGATTTGTATCAGTTGTTTTTATTTCATTGTTCTTATATTTTGTGACAATAAGTTTGGAAACCACAATCTGATAAAAAAAAGACATTACTACGTCATCTTAATTTTAAACAATTATCTGTTTATTAGCAACATTTTGAATATCATAATATTTTTTTTCACCGTCTCTACACTTTTTAAAAATTTATTTTTCTGACGGTATGATGATTTATTTAATTGATTTGACCACAAATAAATGCTACTTAACATTTTCACAAAGATGGAATAGGCTTATGCACGTAATAAAGATACAATATTATCAAAAATTTTGATTCAATGGGAAATATTTTTCTTTGTGGAAGATAAAATATATTCATTTAAATCCTTTTGAGAAATAAGTGGGTAATGAATTAAAATTTTTATCATAAAAGTTAAGAAACCACTTCAATAAATTGATTTATTTAGTAATTTAATACAGAATACTCAGAAGATTAATAATTTTCCAATTTTTTAATCAAAAGAAAAGGATTATGCTGTCCTAATTAACCCTGTAATCCCGATATGGATCTTGCAGTGTTACATATACACATGAATATTACTTTAAGCATAATTTTAATCAATGTTTTAATATTTCCTTTACTGCAGACAAATATAAAAGAACTTTAAAAGTAATAACAACTGAAAGATTTAACATTTACTCTCAAAACTAGCAGTCATCTAAATATATAAAGTAATTAACAAAACCAATCTCTCTACCGCAAGTATTGTCTGATTTTGCTGCTTCTGATTTCACACGCAAACTGAAGACTAATATAAATATTATGAAATATCGTCTATCTATCTGACAGCTCTCATTTTGTGGAAAAAAAATCCTTAGACTTCTAGTTTATGGTGCATTCTTTAAGGGGGTAAGCCTTGACAGAATCTCCAGCTTCAATCACTGTTCCTGTTTCGCTCATTATGTCTCATTTATGTCTGCAACTCCACTGCCCTCCATTTTCTTGACTTGTCATCACAAAATAAAACTTCAGCAAATTCCCCTGCCTCAATAATTAGGCAAATTATACGAATTAATTTTATAGTTTTTCTTATATAGCTAACCAGTCCAAATTTTCTATATCTGTTGTGTAACTATAATTTAAAATAACATCTTTTATCGTACTCAGACGAATTTTAGCAAAATAGATTGACATGTCAAATAATATTATTTATACGATGTGCAAAAGATGGCTGTTGATGGTAGTTAGGTTTATTATTATTATTTTGAACTAAGTAATTCTTTATTATCACATATCTTACATTAAGACATAACCTTTTCAGTTAGGAAGAAAAAAAATTCCGGTCCTAACCGAATTTTAAACTATGACTGAATGTGATCAATTGATAAAAATGAAAATGAACATAAGGTTTGACAATTTCGATAGCTACAGATTTATGCTTTACATAGAGAAAATTGCTTTATGTATAGATTTATATTTTACATGAAGAAGTTTAATCTAAAAATTTAATCAAGTAAAAAAGACATATATTAAGATGCAGGTTACGTGATCATGGAATAGCCTGAATTCAAATTAATCCATTATTTATAATGCTGCATATTCTCTACGAGTTATGAGAAGAAAAGAGGACTGCAAAGTTTATAAATCATGCCAATTTTAATGGAACTGCAAAGATGGGATGATTGATTGATGCTCTGTCAAAAAAATGTGCAGCATATTATTCATTTCAGAGCATGAGAAAAATGAATGACGCAGAATAGAAAAAAAATCATGAATAAAAAACTCTAAATAACTACGGATGAATAAAAGTATTTCATAGTTTATTATAAGAGAGTGACTGATAATGAATTTAAATAAAAAAGTTTGCAAAGACACGCATTTATTATTCTACAAAAAAACATAAGTTTTTCTTATTTTGATTACTTTTAGTCTTCATTTTTTTTCATTCATTGTTGTAAATATAACAAAATCTTGAAAGAATTTGTTCTATATTAGGTGGCAGCACTGGTTCGGAGCCAAAACTTGGTTACATTAATCGATTCACTAATAATTAAGCTACAAAATTATTAAAATAATTTAACAACGGGAATAAGTATGTTTACAAAATTTCAAAATTCTAACATACCCGAAGTGAGTTGAAAATTTAACTAAAATATTCCATTCTTAATGCATGAAGCAATAAAAACTAATAAAAAATATTGAGATAATAACTTCATGCTATTAATAAAAATGATAAAGGTTTTAGTTAATAATATTTATATTGCATTATATTATATGTTTTACAATTAAAGAATGACATTCAACAATCATTAGATAAGCATTAGAATGTTAGCATTTTTAGGTAGATTACGAAGGAATTAATATTTCACGTATTTCCTGGGAATTCTATGTATGACATATCAGAAAAGTATGAAATAATTAAAATACAATGGCGCAATGAGAAGAAGTTGGAACAGAAGTTGGTTTCTACCAACTTAAAAGTTGTGAAGGAATTTTAAAATGCTACTATAAGCGAAATCACAATTTAATTAATTTGGAGCTCATTCAGAAAAAACAGAATTCCGCCATCCAAATTTGTTCTAATCAATGGAAAGGGTATGGATTCGTCAAGTACATATGCAAAGCAAAATATTTTTATATTCCATGTCTTTATTATTAAAGAAATCAAAATTTTTTTTTATTTCTTTCATAATAAAGACATGGAATTTCTTTAAAATAACTTTCACCTTTTTTCAATTTCTTCTTTTTTTCTAAACTGTTTTAATTCTGCATAGTATATGTCTTTTAAGTAAAAGTTTCACCATGACCTCATTTTCATAATTTGTCTAGTTAGAATTTAGCCATTGTCTGTCAGTCTATGAAATACCTAGGACAAGTATGCAACATTTTCAAATAAATATAATTGCTTTGCTTTAAAATACCTAAATATTTGTAAAATACCTGTAGTCTATATATTGTTGGTAAAATATGCGTTAATTGAGTTAACAGTAAAGTGATAAAGAAAGTGTTTAGCGCTTTTTACACTTTAATACAATTTACTATTTGAAATTAGTATTCTTTACATTAGCTAATAATTATGCAATGACAACTGAATCATTATTGCATTAAAATAATACTCACCACAATACAATATTTGTTTTTATTCAATTTATATGATATTTATTATTATATAATATTATGGCAGACATTTATCTGATAAGAAGACATATATGTTGTATTTTTGAATTTAATTGGATTGAATCATTATTTACACACAAAACTAAAAAATAATTCAGAAACTGATGCATATATGTAAGCATTATTTTATGTGAAGCAGAATGCAGTTTCGAAGACAGTGAAGAGACTTTCGATTTCGTGACGTCGTTATATTTCATCATGGAGAAGCACGCATTATTAACAAGCAGGAGCGATGAGCAACACACAACACAGAGCCACACAGAAAGAAATGAGGGAAAAACTCTTGAACATTTTATTCCTGGTCTTATATAACCTGAGATGTTGAGAGGGAAAATATTTCTCCATGGCGCTTATACACAATGAGATTTTGATAGGGATTTTCGTTACAAGCGCCGAAGAGGCAAGGGAAAACACAGGGATATTTTTAAAAAAAGAATGTGCTTACTGGGCATTTTTCTAGCCCTTCACTTGGAGTGTGGGAAAGTTGGGCTTTTAGCCGATTCAGCAATTTTACAAAGCTCTCTTGAATTAATTAAGTAGAGACAGTGGAATTGGATCAGGAAATAAGAGAATATTTTAGAATGAAGTTACTATGGGCTAAATTAAAATAAAACCTTGGAAATTAATTAAATTGAAATTAGATTTTAAAATATCATTACATATATATATTGCTATAAATTTAATGTGTTATTTTCTTTAGCGCATTTAGTGTCGTATAAAAAAATTGATTTATCGATATTTTGAATGAATGTAAGGTTAATAAACACCGACCTTAATAACCATTTGGCTACTTGGAGCGAATTTTACGACTCTGATGGGAAAAAAATTCCGAAAAATACAAAAATCATGATGTTATCTTTATTAGTAAAACCAGAAAATAATCTAAGAAATATGTGTAATAGTGACTATAAAAGGGAAGGACACTTGGGTACAATAATTCCCGAAAAATACAAGAATCATGATGTTATTTTTATTAGTAAAACCAGAAAATAATCTAAGAAATATGTGTAATAGTGACTATAAAAGGGGAGGAGGACACTTGGGTAAAAAATTCAATCTTCAAAATGTTGATCACGGAGAGGATTTTCTATTTGTGTATTCTGGGTGATATTTCTGTTTTCTAGAAAACAATAACTATCAACCTATGTTGTAAATTCTAAAAGCTCTGTTCTTAGTGAACACCTCGTTTGCATTTTTGTTATGTGTACCTCGCGCTTCTTTCATCCAATCTGATGTATTTCTTTCACCGAACAATTTTCATAGCAACAGAATATTTTAATTTTAGAATATTTTCTAGCAGAAACATTAATTATACGTGCTATTTGAGTATTAAGATATTTCTGGATTTCTTTATCTACAAAATAAAACTCAGAAATATTTCATCAGGTTAGTTACTTGTGTTATGTTTCTTGTGCTAGGAGATTCATGTTTAGTTATTTTTTTTTCTGGAGGAATATTTCCATTTTATTTTTCACTCTTCTAATTCCGTGATCTATTCGAAAAATTTTGATATTAAATTATACAATCACTGAGTTATACGCAACTATCTTTTAACGTAATTTCAACGAATTATCGAATTATTTTCGAAATTTCTCATTGGAAATGCAAAAGAAAGAACTAGAACAATAATCCGAAGTATAGAAGCAAATTCCAAACTTAGTTTTGAACGCAAAAAGTGGCTCATCCAATTAGAAGCTTTACCAAGTTCATGCAAGTCACTTTGGGGCAATTTTTCTGTTGTAAAAGTCGATAAATTCGTTATGAAATTATTTTTAAATAATGACATTATTATAATATGCAACGATAATGTATTTATTTGCGTTTAAATCCATAAAAAATCTTATTTCTCATTATAACATTACCGAAATCACATTAATGAATGGAAATGGTTACAGTTTTTTTTTAAAAGAATGAATGATAATCTTTCAAAAGATGGAGAATAAATTAATGAATAAGAAGATGAAAGAACACAAAATAAATCCAGTTATGAATTTTCATAAGACTGCAGGAGGGAGAAAGTTTTTATTTATTGATAGATGGGAGTGCAGTTACAGTTACACGCAGAAAGTCGATTTAAGATCTCAAAAAAAAAAATGTTTTATTTTCCTTTGGAGAGTACTAAATCGTATCACGAATCTTGCAAATCGTTTTCATAACAAATGCAGCCGAATAAGAATCAATGGACTTTCACCTCGCTTTTTGTGTAAGGAAAAAAAAAGTAAACAAAAAAATGGCGCAATCAATTCTATTACGAAAGGCTAGAAAGAACATGGTAATATTTAATTTATCTATGAATATGCATCTTGCTTTTCACTCTCAGTGCAAAACATAGTATGCAGAAGATCCAATTTTCAATGAAATATTTTTTGTTTGCATTTCGAGCGTGGGTTTTTAATTTTATTATTCTAAAAAGCTGTGGTCGAAAAGTTTTTTTTTTTCACTCTACTAGAATGACGTGTCCTTAAGGCTTAATGTTTCTTTTTAAACTTCTGATCACATTTGAGTTTTTATAAGGTTTTTCCCCGTTTACATTATTAATTTTTGTTTCATTAAGAACACTGAAGTAGTAAAAATAGTGTTGATAGGGGCAATGTAGATTTAACTTACGATTATTTCTTCCACTTTCTTTCTAAATATAACATAAATAAATAAAAAAAACTCTTGATGCAGTTGTATTAGGAAACGAGTAATTTATAATTATAAATTATAACATTCAAATTTACAGCAAGGAATTTCATTCACAACAAGAATTCAGATTCACAGCAAGGAAATGAGAAAGCAAAATAATAAAATGTTGGTGAAAAGAACTTAAGAATGATGTATATTTTTACTACTGATTATTGTTGCATTTCCAGTTATTAATATCTAATAATATATACAACACTCTCATAATACATCATGGAAAAGAAGAAATACCGAAACTTATTACCCGGTAACTGATTAAGTTTATTAAGAGGTCTCTACACTGAAGTGTTTGAAAAGTCCTCGAAAATAATGCACCATATACAAACATCCCACAATTTTAAGTGCAGAAATTAAATTTTAAAATAATATATTCTAATAATTACATCAGTTTTCATGCAGAAAAATTGTTTTAATGTTATATTATTTAATTTTTTTTTTAAATAATCTTTTTGATAATTTTTAGAATATATCTATTAAATTATCTGCGATTTTTATTTGCTCATATACTGTTTAGAAAGAGAAAGTATTATCATCTTCAATAAATTCTAAATCAAAAGTTTGACGAATTCCACATGTCATTCCTGAGTTCGAAAAGCTCATTTCTAGTGTTATATCTGTCTATCTGTGAACAAGAAACTCAAAACTCTAGATGGATGAAATTTGTTGTATTATCTCTACTTTAAATTTCTACATTTTTTTCTAATGTTTAATGAAATCCATTTAGAGGATGAGAGGAGGATGAATCCATAAATGAGAACAAAATTTAAATTTCACACCATCAAAAAAAATATTTCCGAAATAAAATTTATAGCAAAAACCAACTGTTCTTGAATGATTAAGAACCATTTGAATAAGGAAAATTTCTTTAAATAAATTAATTCTTGAATATGAGACAAAGGAATTTGTATAAGTTTGGATTTCGAAAAGAGTAAGATATTTTAAATTTTTTTTTAATAATTAATTACGACCGAAGTTGAAAACTTCAGTAACATAAAATAATTTTTTTAAGATTAAGAAGTACAATGATAAAGAAATTTTCTTTGATGGAGCAAGGCTTCAACATAAAAAAAAAGGAAATTGCAAATGCTTCGACAAAAAAAGAGAAAGTGCGAATGAAAATTTTAGATTGCACTGCAATCAACAAATACCCTAGGAAAATTTAATGGTATAAAAGTACTGTTTTACAATGACTAAAAGAGCTAGGACGACGAAAATTTCTGTTAATAGAACAATACATCAATATGAGGCAAAGGATATTGAAGATGTTTCTACATCGGTAAAGAGTACAAAAATTTTTTAAATTTTATTACCAACAATAAATGCGGTTGAAAAATTTATCGACGTAAAAGAACTGTTTTACAATGGTTAGAAAGGAAATTACAGACTTTTGGCCATCGAAAAGAGTACGAAAATTTTAGATTTTATTGTAACCAACAAATATCTTATGGGAAGTTTTCTCTATATGAAAGAGTTCTAAAAATAATTTGGAAATACTAGGTCCAGGAAAATTTCTGTTAAAGGATAAATGTTTCGATATCAGACAAAGGATATTGTCAATGGTTGAGCTTCATAAAAGAGTTCAAAAAAATTTTAATTGCATGACAACTACCAAATACCTCTAAGAAAATCTATCAATATAAAAATTTGTTATAGAATGTCCAAGAAGGATTCTAACGAGAAATGCGTTTATTTATAGACCAATGTTTAAGAGGGAAAAATGCAGATGAAACAAAAAAAATTATCAGGAATAAATGGCTGAATTTAAATTTGGTTTCAATAATCTAGGTATAATTTGGTTTGGTAAACACCAAACTAGTTTAAATCAAACGAACAAGAAATTCAAATGAAATTAAAGAAAAGCTATGATATTATTATCTATTCCTCGGTAATTATTGTTGAATCGGTTATCCTTTTTAAACAAATTTGAAAATAATACTCAATAATACTAAAAAAATCCAATCATGCACAAATTATGTCGTTTCCAAAAACAACCAAAGAACCTTTCAAATAAAATACGTTTTCTTTAGATAAGAATTAAGATGTACTTTATCACAAATGATGAACTACGGCTTGTTTTAATACGTGTTTTAAATAAAAAAATCGTTAAAATGACCGATTTTGAATAATCGTAAGGTAACATTGAAGTTTCACTTTCTTCATACATTTTGAAACTTCAGCATATGTATAAAAGTCCAGTTATAATACCGTCCCATTAAGAGGCAGTACAAAAGTAATATTTGAATGACTTTGTAATTTTTGTTTCAAGGTTAAATGATTAAAATTGTATCTCAAAAAGAACTCTTAGCATTTCCAGGCTCGATCATTTGGTTCATTTTTGAATCCAACGATCGGATTTCAACTTTAAAATATTTTGTCTCATATTAAAATATTTTGTCTCATATTAAAATATTTTGTCTCTCGAACTTCATTATCAGGTCAGAAACTGAATCCCTATATGAATATAGATCTCTAAAAGTGGGAACAAAAACTATGAAATAAGATAATTTGAGAGATACAGCAAATCAATTGAATATGAAGAATTGGAACCTTTAGGTCCCGCAGACAATAATTCGCCGTCAGAAATCGATCTCCAATATCAATGGAGATCTCTAAAAGTGAGTACAAAGCCTGCGGAATACAACAGTTTAGTGAGATACAAGGAATCTCACAAAATTAAGAACTGGAGCCTTTAGATTCCATAGACAAGATCTCGTCATCAGGTTTAGAAATCAATTCCAATATCAATACGGATCTCTAAAAATGAATACAATGCCAGCGAAATACCATGATTTTGAGGTATACAAAACATCACTTGAATATTAAGTTCATTAATCGATTAAGGAATAAATAATAGTCTATTCATTTGAATATCTGAATGAACCATTAAAAAGTATCTTCCAATAAAACCTCAAAATGAAAGGTCATTTATTTATAGAAGAATAAAGCAATTTCCACGTCTCTTCTCTCTAGGGTACAATAATTGGATTTCATTTCCAATGAGGGATTTTGATTTAAGGATGAGGAAAGCTGATGTGAGATAAAACTTATCATCCCACACATTATCGGAGGGAGGCCCTTCAAAAAGTCAAACAATCATCTCTAAGGCACTTCAACAACAAGAATCGCTCCAATTTCGTCTCCTAAAATGGCAATTAATCATGAAGGGTTTAATCTGATCAAGATCTCTGAGGCCCAGATAAGGCTAATAACGCCCTAATGGAGTTGAGGCCCAAAACAGCTCAGATTCAACCACCAGGGGAGGCACGCCCCCCTTTTTCATCTTTTGCTCCCTTCAAACCTACAAATCGATAGAACGCAGTAACAGATGGCATATCGATATTTCCTTTAACATCAACACTTCTGTCTCTTAGGGGAATCTATCGATATTTTTCCTGGCGAATTTTGGAATATCCCTTTAGGGAGGTCCTCCCTCCTCCTCCCCTTAGAGCTGCCCTGCAGTTGCCTACCTTCTAGAAAATCGTTCCGCTTAAACACGGAAATAATTAAGTTATAAACGTGCGGAATAATAAGATTTATACGGAAATATTAATTATTTAAATTGGATGGAAGATGGACGTTAATACAAGTCCCTTCTTGCTATCCATCCATTATTTTAGTAGAATTTGGTGTTTTAATCAGTCTTATCAAAATGCAAATGGGATCCTTGTTCGAAAGAGTATTGATAATAATGCTTCTTAAATAGGAATTGCGCTTATTTGTGGAAATGGAATCCTGACGATTTGAAACCTTGCTATTTTTGACCTTTTAACGCCGATTTTGAGGTATCAGACTACGTTCGGAGGTTTTTTATAATGATTGTATTTGAGTAATATTTTCTACTTTCAAATAACATTCATGCAAAAACTTAATGTATCGAGCAAAAATATTTTATGAATTAATTATTTTTTTAACTATTTGAGGTAACAAACTTTTTGTATCAAATTTAGCTTTTTATCAAACATTCTCATATAAACAAGAGGAAATAGTACATCCTTTGTTATACGTAATTATTGATGTACTGACTAGGAGCAGAAGTCAATACATCACTGAAGAGATACATCAAAATTCTTGCAAATTATAAGGAGTTTAATGTAAAATTTCAGGGTTTTTTTGGGTTTTTTTTTTGAATTTTGATCTTTTTTTTTCAAAGGTTCACAACTTTACACTGATCCACCACTACATTTATATTTTGGTTAATTTGGTAGACAGTATTATTAACAAAATTCATGCCAATTTTAGATTGGTATTTTTAATAGTAATTTATTAACCGTATTCCGAAACTGAAAGAGAGAAGATGGGTAAAACTTTTTGTTTTCAATGAGATGAAAAAATAATTTCTTCAAAACTTTGTGTACTAATATGCTTTTCCATTTTTTCACCTTAAACTCATATCATTTTTTTTATTTTTAATTTTTGGATTATTTTTCCTTTACTCTAATGAGTGTAAATATGTTGATTAACCTATAAATACTGCTATCGATTAATATTTATCCCAAGTAAGATTAAAATGTTTCCCATATGTTTTTGTCAAAAATTACATTATCAATGGAAAAATAAAAAAAAACCCTCGGCAGATATCAAGGGATTTAGAATTATCTAAACTTCCAAAAAAGACCAACAAAAAAAATTCATACTTAGATAATTTCAAAATAGAAAATTTTTAACCCATGGTAAAATAAATGAAATTTTTAACCCATGGTAAAAAAACCTTAATTTTTAAATAACATAAATAAAAAATAATGGTAACATCTCATTTGTATTATTACTTATAGTTCCGGTTTAGATGTTCGGTTTGTTCTATTAAAATGTCTTTTTTCATTCATATATGTAACAAAAACTGTTTTAAGAAGGAAAAAGAACATCAGCATTAAACTTAACCTTAATTTATATTTAAACTTTATTATACTCTTTGTTTGTATTTTTGGATATTTTATGCCAGATTTACTTTCCTCATTCAACAATTCTATACAATTATATATTTATATGTTCTTTCTAAGAAAATTCTATTGATATGTTTCAAATTAAAAGGGATCGTTTTTGTCTAAATCTTGTGGATAATTAGATTTATCGCTCTTAAATCTGGTTTCAGTATGTAGTTCAAACGTATTATATTATGCTGCATTCTATTTGCAATTAAATGATATATTATCTTTATTCTATTCACATTTAAGTATTTGAGCACCAAACAACAGTGTAGACTTTTTTATATCCTATGGTTTTTGTAGAAAACTTAATTTAATGTGCGGCAAAATGTGCTAATTACGTTTTTTTCTAAAATCAATGCATATCGATTTTTAAGCATTTATGTTTAATTTATTAGGTATCTATAAACTTAATTATTATATATAATTACAATTTAAAATTTTTTAGTATCCAATTAAATTGATCACATTCGTTTAGCAGCTAGCTTATTATCCAATACTTACAAAATAACAAGGAAGAATTATCAATAAGCTGTTATAATATTTCGTATCTAATCAAAATGTATATATTTTCAGGTTGCTGTGGAGCATTATTTTATAATATTGATATATGATTTAATGATGACTTTGACACCTGCCTGGAATCACAATGTTAGATGGAAAGAAATTTTTGCATTACAGTAACAATTTGGGGCAAGACATTACATGAATAAAACATTGACAATATTTTTTTTGTATTAAAAAACGTATTTACGTTAATTATATTTACAAATAAGAACATTATTAAACACATTTTGTAAAAGAAAAAAAAACCGTAAATGAATAAATAAAACGATCATTAAATATAAGTAAGCAAACCAATGCCGTAAAAGCAATTCAAATGCATTATAATTTGATATAAAATAAGTATTGAGGACTGTTCTGTAGATTAGTCAACAGATGGCAAAAAGAAACAATTTAACAAATTCTGAAGTTTAACATTAAAGAAGATTTTACAGGTTTAATGGAATAAATTTATCTTTACATCAAACATGTTTATCATGCCATGACAATTTAATCAGGATTTCATTGTACAAAATGCAGAACAGAAAATGATGCTGGGTGTATGTATTTAAGCCAAGGAAGATGCTTTCTTATGTTTTTCTTATTTATTTTCACACACACACATATAATAACACACATGAACGATGATCACACATATATAAGGTAACACATAATACTATATACATTTAAAGTAGAGAATGCCTGTAACAAAGAGCGAACGAATAACTTTTTGCCGCTAATAAAAGGGCCAGCGGTGCCTGCTTGCACCAGTTTCACACCAACTCTCAAGGTCAAGTGTTTACAAAAAAAAAAAAAAAGCTTATGTGCGCCTTCCCCACATTCCAAACATACATATGGTTTAGCGCATGCTGCGTCATCTATGTTCAGTATTAATCTTTACTGTATGAATAAATATACAAAGAATAAAAAATACAAATGAAATAATTAAATAAAAACAAAATATTATAAATAATA
>JAPMOR010085630.1:415375-510489 GCA_026543865.1 Argiope aurantia | reverse complement strand
ATTTGTATTTCTTATTCTTTGTATATTTATTCATACAGTAAAGATTAATACTGAACATAGATGGCGTAGCTTGCGCTAAACCATATGTATGTTTGGAATGTGGGGAGGCGCACATAAGCTTTTTTTTTATAACTAGAATAATTTAATTCCTCATAAAAGGTCGTACCGTTCAGAACAAGCATTATTAGAATGTATTTCAATGTGTTACGCAATCATGTATACCAATTACTTTACTGATATGCACGGTTGGATATGCGATTATATTCCGATATAAAAGTTCATTATACGTTAAGGTTTATTTAGATACATTAAGCAAACGGGCATATCGATTACTTTATTAGATTTTTAATCTCATATATTATTATTTATTCTATTTATTCCTTTCTCACGTCTTAATATCGTACTTTCTTCTAATTTTTCTTTATTCATATTCTTTTTTTATTTTTGTACGTCATTCACGTACCTTAATATTATTTATTTTTATTTACATATTACATTGCATTCTTTTATGAATTTTATCATTCTAATATGCAGTAATGTATGTATGCGAATGCAGTGTTGAGTTGTTTTCGTTATTATAATATATGTCAAACTCCATTTTGGATAGTGGTTACAAAAAACAATAAATGTCTTAAAACTTTAAACAAGCAATACTTATGTGCACATAAATATATTTCGTGTATCTCGAAAACAGCCCTAACGATTTGGATTAATTTTTATATTTAGATTAGCTTTTGCTTTTTAAATTTATCCACATAGGTGTCTTTCCTGAAAAAACAATGCGATTTTACACATATACAAAAATTCATAACTAAATATTGTGTGGCTATGTATGACCCGCATAAGCGTATGAGAGATGGAGCAGTTGTTAGGGTTCCAGATTCCCATGCATTTTTCTCATGTTCGATCCTGTGTTTTCAATTCAATTAGATTTCGTTTATAACTTTAAACCGGACATAGTATAGGATTTTATTTACGATTTTACAAAAGAGAAGAAAAAAAATTGCCGAGCGAAGCTTGGTCCCCCCCAGATACTTAACTGTTTTATAGCAACTATTATTATTTTCTATTTATGAGACAAAATAAAGTTTACCAATTCTTGGAATTATTTCTAAATGAAACTTTGGATCAGAACTCGAATTATGCAAAATAATAATATTTGAATCAAAGATAACCAACAACAAGTCTAAACAAAACTGAGATCTATAGCACTCGATATTGGGTACCGCACAAATATTTCCACCTTATGTGGTATTTCTTCATGCAACATTGCCAAAAGTCTTCACTTTCCAATACATCTTCCATAAATGTATCACAAATTACCCACGCCAGGGAAATCGACGGTGACATCCGTCCTAATGGAAACGGAGCACAACTTGTCCACCAACAAGATTTCGGATGGAGTTCGCTTGTCTTTCCTTCCAGTCGACGGGGGTGTTTTTTCTCTTTTTCATCTGCTGTGGGAAGTGCGTTTCTGTGCTTTTTGCTCTTAGAGGGGGCTCAACCAGAACCGCGGATCTCATTTCCATTAATATTTCATATCCAGAAGGAGAGAGATACTCACAGGCATTGGGAGTGGTTGGATGGGAAATATCGTTGCCACACGGGAGAAGATTTTTGTTCTCACCCGTGTTAGAAGTGAATTTGAAAATCATTTGGCTGTTGCTTTATTGGGTTGTTATTTCAGTCGAAATGTTTATATTCTCTTTATTTGGCTACTGTTTAGGTTTATTCGTAACTCTAGGGTAAATATGAAGTAGACTGACTTCGTACTCTTGATTTTACGTATATAATTATATATCTTTCTTTGAAAAACATTTTTGCCAAGTAGATTATTTGCATGCACAATTTTATTTTTGCTTTGCTTAAACCAATGCTAGATTCCTTGCCCTTTTTGAACAGAGTTTTTGTTTGGTTTCAAGTATTATCATATTTTTAGAGCGACACTTTACAAATCATTGAACCAAACTGTTAGATAACCTTTTTGGCAATCTTTAAGAACTTTGAAATATAGAATTCACTTATCTTTGAAATCACTGTAGCTCACGGTATAAATTGCAACAATATTTACATATAATGTATGGTATTTTATTGGACGATTAATGAAATATCATAGGTTTAATAATCTGTATGAAATAAAATATTGCTGTCTAAAGTATTATTTATGAGAAAATCATTTCAATTTTAAAATAATTTATCATGGCATTTTTTAAAATTTTCAAAGGATAATGATGCATTTAAAAAATTTCATACATTTAATACTGATTTTAATTACTGATTAATTATCGTTAAAATTCTTCATAAAATAAAATAAAAAAATATTGTCTAAAATACATTCATGGTAAGATGGTTTTATTTTTGAAATATTTTCTAAGTGCTCTTATTTTGATAAGGTATAATGAAGGTTCTTGAAATCAGACACTGTGAAGAATTTTAATTTTACTATAGAATGGTGTTCTTTTTTCTTGAGTAGAGTTTGAACCCAGAATTATAATAAATTGATTTGTACTTAAAAACAATATGTTTCAGTAAGGCAGTTCAAAACGAAAATAAATGGGACGAGTTATAGATAAGAAATATCTTTTTTTAATTATTCACTATTACTTATAAGCATTATTTAAAATCATAAGATTCGATTAAACAATTTTAAAACCAAATTTGATTCATTAAAAAATTCACTATCACTAGGCATTTGACAATTTGCTTAGCATTTGACATGGTGATGAATCTAAAGAAAGCTGTTGTTGCGGTTTTCTTTAAATACTTAATTCATTTTAAATTTTACATGTTGCCAACCACAGATAATCTAATTTTATTCAGATCAGGTTCGAATCAGTTATTTTAAGATCATAGCAGGAAATTGACGGTGCGGAAATAATATTTCTATCTAAATTCAGGAAAGTTCCTTATAAGAACAAATGCTATAATAGATGATGATTTCTTTTAAATAATTGAAGGTATTTTTATTTATTTTTGATTTTCAAAGAATTACGGTATTTAATGGTGTTGTGCTCTATTTACTTTTTTTTTTACTATCATTGTATAATCCAGTCAATTTTTTTGCAATTATATATCAAAACGTAACTTCATCGCATTTAAAAATTTTGAATTCTTTATTAGAAAACAATAAAAAAATACTGCTTATTGAAATGCTGTAAAAGCATTTACAAAGATTTCAGTATTTGTCATTATTTATTGAAAGTTTTGATGAATTATTTTAAGGTCTGTTGAAAATTACCAACAGGCCTTACCATATTTTATTTTATTTCGGATACTTTTATAATTTAATCTTTAAATTTGTGAAACTCAAAATAAGTCAAATCCAAATACAAAAAATTTCAAATAGAACAATTTTTATCGAATTTTTCTGAAAAGAATGCATTTAAGCATTTTCTTTAAATTATCTCACGATTAAAATTAGATTATTTAATTTTTTAAAAGCTTAACTAAGAAACAGAGCTCTAAAGAGATTTTAATTTTGTTAAATAAAACCAAATTATTAAATTTGTATATAGTTTTGTAGTGAATTTTAAAGTGATTTGAAAATTTCCTGACAACAGAAATGAAAATATAACATTATTTTTCAACAACAGCAGTAAATCTAATTTACCACCATTGAAATTAATATAATTTTTATCTATTACTTTATAAAATAATAAAAAAGTAATATGCCAACGCAGATATTAATTTATCGTCTGCGAGTGACATTTTATTCGATTTTGTTTACTTATTAATTATAAGATAAACAACTTTAGTTTTATCAATTTCATGATATCAATGCTGTATTTTTTAGAGGGAACCTTGCTTTTATGACTTTCCTAATTTTTAATTCATTATTTTTATATAATGAAACGTGTCGTTCTGTTTTATCAGCTGGTTCTTTACATTATTATTTCTTTGAATCATTTCTAGAATCTTCATCGATTTTTTTCTCAACGTGAGGCATATCACTTATTGACGATTTAGATAGTTTTAAAATTTTTTTTAATAAAAAAGCAGACCCGAAAGCGGTGTGTAAAGGAAGAAACTGTAAAGACTAATCATTGAATTCAGATTAAGTAAACAACTGTATATTTTTCTTGGTATCCCCTCTGATTGCGGTTCAATATCTGATTTCCACACAGTTTGGTCTCAAGTTTCCAATCGTTTCTTGACTATAATAATTAATCATATCAAATATTAAAATATTTTTGCATATTATCTATATCTATTTCCTATGTCTATTTATAGATCAAGAATCATACAATTAAAATAAAATGAATCATTAAATGAGTAAAAATAATTGCTTTTTAAAAATTTAAAGATCGAAAAAATAATCATATGAGTGAAGCTCGTATAGTTATAAGAATTTGTTAAAATTCAACACATTTCATTAATATATATCGCAAATTGCGACGTTTAATCAGTTCCTATTTTTAGAATGTAAATAATAATTTAATGTGAACCCACGCTCAGCCAAACCCATAATTCAAGATTTAGAATTTGTACTGATTTTTGAACCCAGAGCTCTTGGAAATAATTTCTGAATATTACCTTTTTTTTTCTTATAAGGATTATGAATTCTTCTTCTAAATTTGTGGATTTTGCTGTATCCGGTTTATGAAAGGATTTAAAACCCATCGCAAGATAATTATTATACTAAATTTCATACATTTTTTACTCCAGTTATTCACTTGGCTATCTTAACGCCTCTCATTAACCTATAAACACGCTGTCACCCCCAAGGAAGGATTCAAAGTCCATTGGGAACACTATCTCCCACGTTGGAAATCTATGAATTACGATAAGCATATATTTATAAATAAAAAATGCTTTAAATACGTCGTAAAGAAATCTATTTTATACTTTATAAATAAATGGCAATACAAAGATGTTAATTAATACAAACCAATACCAGACTCAACGACTGTGTGTACCAATTGCTCAGCTTCCATTATTGAAAATAAATACAGTGTATAAATATTTACTCTATTTTCCTATTCTAATAGTAATATTTTGAAAAATATTTTTGTAATATATCTACAATTCTATGATTAAAACTGAACGAATTATGAAGCCTTTATTTTAGAAGAGTTTAGATCCTTTCAAACAACACCTCAAGGGAGATCCTCGATTCAAAGCGCATTGTTTACCTCAGATGGTCGTAAAGTAGTTTAGAATAACAACGAAATTCAAATGTTTATTGTTTAATTAGTTTGCATTTCAGAAGAATTAATTTTTTAAAGTTTAAAATATGTTAATGTACCAAATATGGTAAATAAATACAGGGAAAATACTTTAGATTTCTTAGTTTTTCATCCTTGAATTTATTTGATAAATACAGCATAAAATATAACTCTTTATGTCATTAGTTTTCTTAAAAACACATGTCTATAGTTTATACTGGGCCATTATTAGAATGGGCATCCTCTATAAAAATGAAATACTTCCTATTAATTAAGCAAATAAATATAACTAAATATTATAATAATATATTCAAACATTCTTCGGTAACTGTAGACAATTTTGTTCTCGTCATAGAAATATTATGTTTTGAAGAATATATTATGTTTTGAGAGAAAAAAAAAAGAAGAGGAAGAGGTTGAAGATGCAGATGATACGCAGATGAAGAAAATTACGATGGGGGAAGCAGAAGAAATACTGTTGAATTTCGTAAAATTCAAAAACTATATATTCGCTTATGTAAACACTTATTAAGTTTAGATGTAAAAGAGTTAATTTTAAAAACTGTGGCAGAAATCTTGTAAATAGGTAGACATTTGAAGTTAAACATTATCACAGAAAGTAATGTGTGATATTATATACAGGATTATTTTAAAATATTGTTCCATTTAGTTTTTGTGAATTATACAACTATATGTATGTTTACTATATGTATATGTTTACTATATGTATGTTTTTAATTTTTAAATAACTTGTTATATTTCCAATAATATTTATTTAATCATGGTCGATAGATATAAATAAATGACCTAATTGAAATTTGAAAAATATACAAATGACACAAGATATGATCTAATGAATTCTAGAAATATACATTGAAACATATATCCAATTATTCGAAAAAAAACGTCTCTTATGACATTGGCGAAGTTTTGTTATTACTATATAAAAGAAATTCTACCATAATTGAATGACGAGATTTCAGCATTATTCTTTGACGATATTATACATTTCTATTTATTATTCTAAGGGATACTGCATGTGTTTAAATCAACTTTTATGTAATATCATTTAATGTGATGTTTTAAATGACTTTATCCCTTTGAACTTCAGTCATGTATTATTATAAAAGTAGTAAGTTTTGAAAAATTATTCATAGATTCTGTAAAAATTATATTAAAGATAAAAATTAATATTAATCTAATATTAATCATAGAAATCGTGCATGTAGAATAATTAGATATTATTTAACTTGCTTCTTATTTCATTTATTTTTTGTCGATGAATTAATAAAGAACACTGATCTCCATATTATTACTCTCAATTCAATGTAAAAGATTTAATTATAGTTATCTTGGTCCTCTTTTACGAAGCGTAAAGAAAGCGAATGAAAAATAAAATAAAAAAATGTAAAGCAATAAAAATTTGTTTCCAAGACGAAAACATACAGTTTTCGTTATCAGTTTAAAATAATATGAAAGAATTATGAAAAGAATATAGCAAATATTTTTTTCTCATCGTTTTACGCTTCCAATTAATGAAGAGTTGTTTTTAAAGTGATTAAAAACAATTTATTTGCGACTCCAAAATTGTCAGAATTTATAAAAGATAATACAAAAACTCGTCTAAAGCGGAAAGCACGTGGAACTAATTTCTTAATACTGCGACGGTTTTTAGAAAAGAATAAACTGTGTTCTTAATTGCTCATGTGTCTTCGTTAAAAGGCTTTTATTTTCTAATACGACGTTTATTTTAGGAGGTTTAAAGATAAAAAAAATGTGAAAAATTGTGTTCATTCTTTTAGCTGAGTTACTTTTTCTTATCGTCTGCTTTTCCCAAAAAGAAAAAGCTTACATTAACATTATTAATAAAAACACGAATGCCAGTTACAGACAAATGAATGTTATCATTGCATTAAGTTATTTTGAGATTGGGTTTTGATAAAGATATTTCTTTCGTTCAATAACAATAACTCACTAATCGCCAAAGAAAGCAATTCAAAGGAATAATTATTCATTATCGGAAACTCAACATTTTTTTGGCATATGGCAACATTATACGATAATAAAGATCACAGTGGGTTTCTTTTACTGAATCTGAATATTTGTTGCCATAAAGATTATGTAACTATTGATCTTGCATGCCAAGATAAAAATGATTTATTGAAACAAATGTTAAAAATTATAAATAAATAATTGCTGGAACTACTATCATTTATTATTATGCCGGGTTTACACTCGGCCAGTCATAAGACACAAAGTAGGCAGCGTAATGCGTAGAAAGGCTGAAAAATGTTGTTCGGTTGATGGCAAGTAATTGTTCCGATGGGACAATAACTTGCCGCTGTATTGTATTTTTTCTTACAGCGCATGCGTCTGTAGAATTTGGCGGTTTTTTTTTTTTTTTTTTTTTTTTTGGATGTGAAAAAATTGATCACTTCTTGTAGATTAATTCCCACATTTTTTTTGCTCTTTGTTCTTTCTGATGTGAGGGTTTTTTTTTCATTTTATTTGCCATTTTTTCTATAGTATTACAAATTTAGGTATGTTGATCTTTTTTTTATTTTACCATATTACTTTGTGTAAATATCCATCATTTTAATACGATATGCAGTGAAAAATTCAGAGACGCCAAAATGGTAATTTATGGTCTATCATGTAATGCTTGATTCTATGTTATAAAATTGTAGCAAACATAAATCAACCTCTTTCTACGCATGCGTTGCCTACTTGCTGTCTTATAACTAGCCGAGAGTAAACCCGGCATTATTTTAATAGTATTTATACTTTAACTTAGAATAAAATCAAATATTCTTATAGCATTAATGGCAACACATTAACTAGTTACATAACATTCAACTTAAATGGTCTAATTCATTTCATCTTAATTAAACTATTTTCGAAATTGTAAGCTGCCAGTTTTGTAACTGTGTTAGTTTTGTAGTCCAACGTTCCCTTTTAAACAAATTTTGTTCTAATTTAATCCTTTTTAAAAGTGTCATTTTATGCCTAATTTTAGGAGATATTATCTATTAAATCGAGATACACTTTTTTATTTATAAATAATTAATCTTTAACATTTATAACTGAAAGTATGAAAAAATTTATGTTTACTTACATTGGAGTATAATTTCGATTTTCTGAAACTCATTTATGCATGTCATTAGTTATTAAAATATTTTATGGAAGAAAATAGAAAAATATCAAAATTAATAAATTAATAATGGAAATTCAGACAGTAATCTTGGAACGTCTTTTCCGAAACCTAGGAGAATTATTTTTTTAAATAAAGTGAATATATATTATTTATACGGAAGTTTAATGCATATGTATATGATAGCCCTCCATTCATGATTTTTTTTATAAATCTGTAAATTTTGTTTTGGAATATAACATTATATTGCAACTTTCAACAGTCTAGGAATTTTAAACTTTATTTCATGAGCTGAAAGTTATTTAAGGAAGCAATTTCAACAATTTCATTATCTGTTAGTAAATAAACAATATAATAACAGTTCGTTTTTTTTCTAGCTTTATGTCAAAGAATTTGATGAGATGCGATTAATTATTTTTTTTTATGATTGCTTCTATTTTTCCCCTGAAAACTTATATTTATTTTCGGTTCATTATTTCCTCATTAAAAGTTAAATAATTTATATAGGCCGTTCGAAACGTTATAAAAACGTACGTATATGTATATATATTTTTTTATCTGTTCATATATTTTTCCGATTTTGAGAATAGCAAAACATAAATAAATATGTTTCTTTATTTTTAGATCAGGCTTTATTCCTTAATTTGCTTTAGTCGTAATTGCTAAAAATATCATGAAACTATTTTTCGGGAGTTTGATAAGCTCTTTTTATCAGATTGTAACATCATTTTAAATAGGTCAACTTATTTATGCGCTGATTTATCCATTTGGAATTATTTTATTGCTGCAAGCGATTCTCCAATCTGTTACAATGTGCTTGTTTATTTTTATTTATTTATTTTTCATTTATATATTCACGTCGAAAGCAAATTATTCTAATATTTTCAGAACTTAATTGTTAATTAATAAATTAATTTAACAGTTTTTATTCCATTGGATTTCATCTAGTAACAAGTTTTGAAGAAAAGAATTGGTTTTAAAATTATAAAAATTGTAGAGTTAAATTAAAATAAATGTTTAAAAAAATTTAAAAATACTAAAAGCAGCTAAAAATTAAAAATGAATGAAATAAAACATTATTTATTAATATAGTAATAAATGTCTGTTTTAAAAAACTACATTCCATAAATTCAATTTGCTTTTCATTATAATTATTTATAATTCCAAACAACAACAATATAAAGAAAATTATCTGATAATTGGACATTTTATCCAGTAATGGGCATAATACTATTAAAAGTTACTAAAGAGTTATATTATTTTTAAACAGAAAATAAAATCTAAAAACATTCAAAGTACGAAAATTTGTACGCAGCTTCGAATTTTTACAATAATATATGCTGATATAAAACTCGGAATATTATCCATTTTTTTTTAAAAAATAAAACACATTTTTATTTTTTTATGATTGAAAGGAATATTTTATTCCTACATTAAAATGGAATGCTAATATTGTATAAAATAATAAACATATAAAACTTATTGTTTTTCAAAAAATTACATAAAATTCAAATGTTCTAAACCAAAATTTTGTTTCCCAACGTAATAAAAACAAAATCTGTTTAGCTTCAAAACATTTGTTATAAAATAAAGTCGCTCATTTTCTTTAATCCAAAATAATTTTGAACAATTCTTAAAATTCTTCTTTTGCCTTTCTCTTTGTAAATGGAACTTATGAAGAAGCAGTTTTAAAATAATTAAAAACAATTTATTTAAGGCTCAGAACCCGACAAAATTAATAAAGAAAACTAAAAAAAACGTGTCTGAGTCAAAAAACACGCGAAACTAATTAGTTCACAAGGCGACGGTTGTTAGAAGAAAAATTGTGATCGTAATTGCTCTTGTACATTCGTTAAAATCTTTTATTTTCTTCTAAATGCGTTCATTTTTGGATACTTAAAGATAAAAGAATGTGAAATATTCTGTCTATTATTTTGTCTGGGTTTACTTTTCCCTCTGCTTCTTTTAAAGAAGAAAAATGAAATGCATTAACCTCAGCCATAAAAATAAAGATGTCAGTTTCATACAAGTGACTGTTTTTGTTGATTTAAGTAATTCGAAGTTTTATGAAATAAAAGCTTTCATTTTTTAATAGCAATAACTCAGTAATATAAAGGAGAAATTCTGGAAAGATATGTTTATTCATTTGGAAAAACTTAGTACTGACTCGCAATAATTATATCAGATAACAATAAATTCAATTATTTTTCTTCCAATTGAATTTTATTGTTTCTTGAATTAAAATTAAATAGTAGCCGCCATTATCAGCCAGTTATTTCTGAGAAAATACTGTTTGTGTTAATTTTCAATCAAATATGTTATACACACCTTAAGGATCATAATGCTTCTAAAAATACTTTTAAGCGTCAAACTGTGAAATATATTAAAGTCTTACACAGCTCTGTTCATTATGCGTATGAACCGTCTTAATAGACTCAAATTCCACGTCAACACAGGGCTATTAAAAATTTATCATCCAGATAATATATCTTCTAACGTTCACGATACTGTATCATCACTTTTTTGTTCTTCACTAGTCCCCTTAGGCGATTAGGTTGTTTGCCTTGATAAAACTTTCATTTTAAACATTATTATTAACTTTCTCATAATGATCTTCTCAGCAAAGTTATTTAATTCCAAATTTTGCTAAATATATAAGACATCCTATTTTAGGAACCTTACACTGTTTCTATTTATAGTATTAATTTTTTGCTTATATCACAGAACACAGAATGAGTATTTAAAAATGGACACATTGAATAAATTTCTTACCAATGTTTGATTCTGAAATTAAATCTTGCATGCAATCACAGTAAAATTTCAAACATTTTCTTAAAAACATGTTCGAATCTGCAAACTTTATTCACCAGTGCAAAGAAACTAGTATGTAATTGTTAGAAGCAACAATGAAAAACAGTTTGAAGTTTAAAATATTTTTTTTAAATGCTATCATTAAAAAAATAATTCTTTAAATCTTAGAAGGCTGTAAAACACATTTATATGTTGTAATAGCTTCAGAATCTATCGCAAAAAAAAAATCGAAATTTAACTTAAATTTAATATAAAAACATCATTCAGGGTACACTTTTTCACCCTCTGAATGTTTTGCGTTTTTTATATTAAATGTTGTGGTTTATAGAGCTCCAAATCACACACACGCACGCACAAACACACACACACAATTTTTACATCCTTACTTATCATGTAAACTAATCAGACATTAAAGCAGAATACTAATTCCTTAGATTTCAAAAATAGAAGCAAAACCATTAATTTAAAACCGTTTCAAAATTCAAGATAATGATGTAGCCTACTATTCAATATTAAGCACAAAAAATACAAAATGTAAGAAAAAGTTTCAAGACTATTAAAATTGGTGTAAAAAAAGGGGCAATTTTGAAAATTTTGAAACTGTGTCAAAATTGTACAATAATATCTCCAGAAGAGCAATGTTAAGTTTAACTTAATTTTAATTAATTGAATTTTCAAAGAAATATCGTTCCGATGTGCACATTTCCCCGCTCTAACGTACATCTGTGACGAGTTTGGTTTTCTAATTCAAACTAATACGCTGGCTTGTAGAGCGCCAACGTACACATACGCATGCACACATACACATCTTTGTTAGTGGTAAAGACAGAGATACATCTTTAGTTCCACGAAATTTCGATTCTGTTTACTTTCAATTTAATTTCTGACACAAAGCTTAAACGTGGGGTTTTCACTAGAAAACATTTTTATCCATTGGATTGCTATGGAAATTGATTTCATGTTAGTTTAATAGTCAATGCTTGAAAGTTTTACTCATTCTACATATGAACCATCTTAATCGAATCAAATCCCGTAATACTATAGAGCCTAAAATACATAGGTTACCTGGTTCAAACATTTTTTTCAGTGGTCCTATGATATCATTTTCTTATTTCTCGTGTAAATCCCCCAGTTAGTAAACAGAATATTTCTTCCTGAACTTTCAGCAGTTAATAGAAAATATCATTATCGAACTTTCGATGAAACAATGAAAACCAATTTTAATTTAAAAGTTACAGAATAATCTATGGTTGAAAATTAGACAACAATTTTTTTCTTTAATTACAAAAGCTCAGCAACAATTTATGATTGTTAAATGGATATCATTAAGAATATTTTTTTAACTTTTTAGATTATATAAAAATTATTTCCATGTTTTAATATTTTCGAATGTTGTAGTGAAAAAACATTAAAATGTCGCTTTTTTTTTAATTATTCAAATTTTATTTAAAATGTTGAAAAAATCGCTGTTTGTGTGCTTTCCTATCCTCCAAATTACACATAGGTCAAATTTAGTAACTCTATATATGATATTTGACCTGTACAGAGCCAACACACAGGTACACACACTTTTATTGTTAATACAGATTATTGCTAATTATTTTTCTTACTCAGAAAAATTTGCGAAATTCGACGCAGAAAACAGTTTAATTTAATCATATTTATTACAATTACAATCAAATACTAAAATAGTCAAAACATTTATACATTTATTATTAAAGAAAGCAAATATGTGATTAATATTATTGACAATGACCATTGACTTCATAAATCAATGCGTATTCATTCAATTCAAAACTAATGAAGACGCATGCATTATGAAGAAAGTGAGTAAAATAAATATGTTAAGAAAATTTTATATGTGACCGATTATATTCTTAAAGTGATATATAATTTTTTTTAAATCATGAAAATACACTGAAAGTATATTATTGAACTATACCTCTGCTCACACATTTTATAATCAAAGAAAACTTGCTTTTTCTTTTAATATGAAATCAAACATTTAAAAATTAAGGAATTTTGCAAAATAGTCCACTTTTTAAAACTAATTCTTTTTAATTATGTATTTCACTTAAAATCTTTGTTGATCTTTAACTTCTTTTTTCCCTAAATCTTTATGTATGTTTCTGTTTTTCATTTATTGTTTTACCGTAAATGATAAAATAATCTTTGTATAATCTAGGTGTAAGGAGTGGGGACACTAGGCTTTTTTCTCATGTCAGCTGCAGCTGCAAGTACTTAACAAACCTTAAACAAGTAGTACTTTCTTGACAGAAAATGTGGGAAAATCAACACAGTCGAAATCGCGTTATGTGATTAAACAAGAGAAATGTCAAGGTAATGAAGATCATGTGACCAAACTGTATATTTTACAGCTGTATATTTTACAGCATTTACAACCAGGCACTGTTTGGTAACTTGTTTTAACTTGTATATATTCTATGATAATTTGAAGTTTCTACTAATAGTTTTGAAACCCACTGTCGAAATATTTTCTATAAATTACTTAATAAAATAGAGAACAATACAAATTATTTGGTGTAATCTTTTCGCAACACGCAGGAACGAAAATGTAATAAAAAAAATTATATACTAGATTTTTTTTTATTTCAAGAAGAAGATATTTATTTTTCTTATCGATATAAAATAATCCTCTTTTCTCAGTTTATATTATAGTAATTATTTAGAAAAGTTTTATAATGATTAAAAGCAATTGATCTGCTAACACAAAGCTAATAAAAATTATAAAGAACACTTTACAAAGCCGTTTTCAAGACAGAAAACATGAGAAACTAATTACTTACAACTGCGACGGTTGTTAAAGGGAAAATAAACTTTGGCCTTAATTGTTCCGGTACAGATGTTAAAATCTTTTATTACCTACCAACAGTGCTTATTTTAGAAAAGTTAGTGTTAAAAGAGCTTGAAGAATTTAGTCTATTGTTTACTCTGAATTGTTGTATTATTTCTTCTTTTTCAAAAAAGTGAAAAAGGAGATAGGATTAACAGCATCGATGAAACTAGAGAAGCCGGTTTTAACAAGTAATTGTTTTCATTGTGTTAAGCCATTTTGTGAGTGTTATTTAATGAAGAATAGTTTCTTTTGAAGAATAGTAGTATTATTTAATGAAAAATGATAAATAGCTGCTAAAGAGAACACTAGAGAATTACAATTATTTATTTACTGACAGAATTTTCTTTTTTTTCCAGGTAGATAATTTACATACTTGAGAAAAAAATTTATATTCTTTTCAGTTGAATTTAAATGTTTGTCAGTATAATTCTTAAAAGCGGGAATAATTTCA
The DNA here is from genome assembly GCA_026543865.1 of Argiope aurantia. Taxonomy (NCBI): domain Eukaryota; kingdom Metazoa; phylum Arthropoda; class Arachnida; order Araneae; family Araneidae; genus Argiope; species Argiope aurantia. The sequence goes on along the minus strand of JAPMOR010085630.1, from coordinate 496,054 downwards.
AGTGAAACTTTTTTCCAGAACACATATGTATTATATTCTCCTTCCCCGCCCCCTCCCAAGCATGAAATTGGGAAACATGGCAAAGATAATAAAAGCAACGAGTACGTTAGGGTTTTTTTTAAGAGTTAAAAATATGGGGATTTTATGCTTCGTAGTAAATCACAGAAATCCTTATATGTATTTTAGGTGCTTTTTTTTTTTTTCTAAATCGATAGAAACCAAAATTCGACAAACTACTACAATGTTAGTTTCAAGATCATACGTACTATCTTTCATTTATTTAAGAACTTATCTTTTATTTAAGAACTTTTCACTTATCACCTTTACGAGAACAGCAGACTAACAGATTTTCGATCCACTGATAGATTTAATTCCAAATTTGACACAAAACTACAGTTTTAGTAACAAGATCACCAACCAAATTACATCTATCAAAAATGTTGCGTTTTTATATTATCGTGTTTACATGCATGCAAAAGCACTTGCTGAGAGATGGTTGAGTCGTCGATCTTGAAATTTACGTGTTAGGTATTAAGACTACATACCGAATTCCATACGCTTATCCGAAAGCGATTTGGGTTTATCACGTGTACAGGCAAACATAATTTCAAAAGTTTGTGTTTCGGATCCGGGGAGGTTTGAACCACAATCTTCACTTTAGATGTTCATTTTAGAAACGGAGAAACCGAGGAACAAGAAGAAGCGGAAAGCATAAATACCACCAGTTCACCAGTTTCAAATGGAGATATCGGCTAAAAAACATTAGTGTATTATTAGAAAACATTTATTTATTTTAAAATGAAATATCATGAAGTTATGCCAAATTAACACCATATTTCGGGAATCTTCTACATTTGCTAAACTATTGATGACGACTGGGGTAACCACGATAGAGCTAATCTCACTCCACCCGAATACATACAAAAGTACCCTTCAATAGTATTGGATTAATGGTTGAGTCTTAAGGGCACTCAGCGGCAACGATACAACCTCTCCAGTAGGGAGCACATCCCGGTATCGGCAAGGAGTAACCAATTCCACAACGTTACTATATCCAGTGTGTGAGAACTAACCATCATACCAGAAGTTTTTCATCCTTATATATGAGATGGTAGGGTTGACCAGGAGTAGAAAATAGTTATATCAGGCATTATTATTATGTTACCCCCGTCTCTAACCAAAATAAATATTTCGAAAGTATGTCAATATTTAATAAGATATATTTTTAGCATCTATATCTATAAAAAAATGTTTCAGAATATCATTAATTTAATTGCAAACTAGAATGGAATATACACACTCTTTCGTTTGTGTCAAACTTTATATATCCATTCTTGACATAACCAAGGAAAAGTTAAAACTGGAGACATTCATTGTTCTGAAATATAAGGAATATAAACTTTCAGTTCTTTCTTCATTTCCTCTTCTAATTTTGTAATTGTTGGGCATAGGAGATGGAAGTTAGTGGAAGACAGTGCAACTGAGAAGATCTTTATAAAGAGCTGTAATCTACACGATTTGAAAAATATATCAAAGTTAAAAACTGAACATAGCATACCCACCCATTATTTTTAAAGAATTATAGGTATTTGAAAGCTTTCAATAATAAAACTGTTTATTCTGATGAGACACCGAATTATTCTGAGCATAACAATTATTATGATCAAAAAATTTCAGCTTTGAAAAAATGGTATTTAGAAATGGAAGCAGTAATTTCTAGCGCTCCCATATAACGGTATCGTCGAAGATATTCAAATTGTTAAGTCTAAATTTTTAATTTTTTAAATCTACATACATTTTAGAGTGAGAGTTAATATTAAGTATTATATATCCACAAATATTATTGGAAATGGAAAGAACACAAATAAAAAGACAAGAAGCTGTGGAAAAATACCAATTTTTATCATTTTAATTTTTAATCATTAATATACTATCTTTTGAAGATAACGTATATTTCTATAAAAACTTTTGATGTCTTTTCGTGAACTTTGAATTCTTCCAAGGTAAAAATTAAATAATTGGTTCGTCGTTTGCTCTTGAAATCAGTTTTTAAAATTAAATTCGGTTTAGTACATAAAATAGTTTCACTTGGATTTACTTAACTTAACTTTAAGCATGTTTTCAAGGATAGAAATTTAAAAACGATTTTTCACTCATTTCAGGATTAACTCATTTTTTGAAATGCCCAATTTTTAATACTTGTTAACAGAGTAGTATTTTAATATTTTTAAATTTAATTTTCATTCCAATTATTAGTTTTGATTCAATAAGTGGCGTTATTTGATTGTGAAATTGAGAAAAAAATATATATATTCTAAGAGTCTACAATATTTATAAAAAAAAGGAAATATGAAGTAGGTTATAGATTAAAAAAGAAGACAATAATAGAAATAAAAAGAAAATTTCGAAAGATTTTTCATCTATTTAAATAAATAAAATTTAAAAAAATCCTCAAAAATTTGTAATTGTAACCATAACACTAAATTACCGGAAAAAAAGCACTAAAGCACTATATTGAAATGCAGTCACACTGAATTTAAAAAGAAAATTATTCTTATAAATTCATTAAATATTTAATTTATGCATATAAAAATGTGATGAAACTTTTAATTACCATAGAATGTTTTTAATATCCGTCACACATTTTTATGATTTAATTTGTGGCATTTAAAATTTGGGTGGTTTTGATTGTTTGTTTTATTAAAAAAAAGACCTTGAAAACCGATTTTATTAGAATAGAATATTATAAAAAAAGGAAAAAAAATTCAGAAAGTGGATCCAAAAATATACCAATACGCATGACAACGCTATAGTAATACTTAATCATGATGAGCTTAAAAAGAAATCAGTGTAATGGTCTCCCCACAATTTTCTCACGTATATTCTTTAATAAAGATATTATACCAGAGAACGCCTTGCATGGCACTGACGTAGAATAGTTACAAAATATTCACCTTTGGCATTTTTATTGAATTTATCGTGTCAATTCTGGCGAGTTATTTGGCGATTAATCCTGTCATTCGGTTAATAACATTCGGAAGTCGAATATGGGATTTAGATGTGTTTTTTCAACCGACTGTAAAGAAAATTTGACAAAAAACTACGCTTGTAGTTATAAAATCCCATACTAAATTTAATATGTTTAATTCATTCGTTTTTGAGTTATAGCATTTATATGTTTCTGGAAATACAAACCAACAGACAGTCAATCCTTCTTTGGATTTGGTTGAACATTTGATGGGAGTCTATATTATAGATGTTAAATCTGCATACCGAATCTTATCTACATAGCTCTTTTCCTGTTGCAGTTATCTTAAATTACATTCGAACAGCAGGACAGAAAGACTTCCTTAGAGCGGATTTTGCATAAAATTTGCTGGAAATCTACAAATTTGATGTAAGGATCGCATATCAAATTTCATTCTTCTTGATCAAAGCGCGTTTTAGTTATTTTTGTCACAGACAGACAGACAGACAGACGGTTGGACATTTTCTAAAAATATTTTTTTCAACTCATGAGGGGTCTAAAATGCGCAGATTCGTCAAAATTTCGAATGGAGATTGTTTGACGTTTGCTGTACTTTCTCTATGCTATGTGAACGAGGAAGTAAAAAGGTTTTCAGGTGATAGTAAGTTAAATTTTCTTACAATTTAGAAACAATTTTCATGTAGAAATCCGAAAGACGTTCCATTTTATCTTTACTCTATTTAGTAACATATATCGCATGATATTCATTTTTCCTTTCTCCGCAAAAATACTTACATGTTTTTTTTTGCTTTCTTCCACACCCTCCGGGTTCTCGTTTTAGAATAAAATCATCTTAAAGGTAAAACATTCCATAATCGAATTTCTGAAATATCAGACTGGCGGGATTTAGTTTCTACTACTCGCGGCGCATGCGTCACGGAATGGAGGGGGTAAGAGTTGAGCAGGGTAAAAGCTGCCTCCAACATAGAATCGTTTGGTGGAGGGTAGCAGAAAAGTGCGAATCGTGGTCTTCGTGACATTTCAGTCCGCTCGCTCCGGGAAGTTCTGGAGAAGTTTGCCGCGAGGTGGTTTAGCAACCCTCGAGAGGTTCTGGAGGAAATTAAATTGTTCCCGATTCGGCTCTTTATTAGCGATGAAGGATAATTGCTTCCACTGAACACAAAGAATAGTAGGTAGATTGTTTTGAATGGTTTCAATGAGTTGGACTTGGAAAGGAAATTAGGAACGAAAGGCAGGTAAGAAAAGTTTCTCAAAGTTTTAGATCAAAAGAAAAATTATCATTTGATAAGTCACTGATTCATGAAATTGCATGATTTGCTTTGAATTCAATATATTGATCTTCATTGCATTGAATTGTAATAGTTTTGGTTAATTAATATTAAGAGACATTTTATAATAGTATATTTATTTAGCTGTTTTTAAGAATAATAACAAAACATATCGTTTCTAAATTTAATTTTAATAATTGTTTAATTTCAATTTTTGAATTCAATGAATATTTATTGCATTTTTTTTCATGTTACCCTTTCTTTCCCTGCCTCTTTCTTTCGTTTATAATTCTACTTAAAGATTGGTGAATTCTATTTACCGAAGGGTGTTATGAATGATTTTGTTTAAAAAATTGCTTGGAAAATGCTTTATTTATTTTTTAAATTATATTTTTTTCGATATGAAATATCATTGATTAGTGTAAAATTTTCGTAATGGTTCTTTGAAGAATTTCGTCACCAAAGCATAAAATAACTTTGATGAATTTTTAATTATCTATTTTTTTAACTGCCAGGATCTGAAAAAACGAAAGAAAGATTTTATTAGTTTTTCTACTTCATATTTATTATATGTTATTGATTAATTTAACATTTTCATAACTTTTATTTTCATAATTCTTTTATTTCCATTTCCATTTCATTTTTTTTTCAGTTCTTCGATTTTCGATCAATTTATTTTTAATTAACATGATTAGAATAAAATAAAGAATAGAAGATTTGCAAATCTTTAAGGGCATGAATTGAAATAATTTTTCGAAATGTTTGTTTCAAAAACTGTTTTTTATTGGGTTTTTTTTTCATGTTACTGCACCACTATTCTTTCATCTCCTCCAATTGACTTTGAATTTTTCACTTTGCATCATATTTTTAAGGAGTATATCCAAATATTGAAACATTTTTGAAACATTCATCTCAATAATATTTACTATTAGAAGGAATAATTTCAATTTTGGACTCTTTAGTTATGAGGTTTTGAGAAAAACTCGTTTGCTTCCTCCATTTTATATTTTAAGAGTTATGTTAATTATTTACTTTATTTCATCTTGTATATTTTTTTCATATTAGTTATTTAACAAATTAATTTTTAATTTAGAAAGTATCAATGAATGCGATATTTTCATTGCAATTGTTAACGAATAGTGATGCCAAAGAATTGATTCATTTTCTTAGATATATTTTTAAAAATATTCTCTAATCTTTTAATATACACTTTTCCCCACTTTTTAAGAACATCTTATCGCATTATAACACCAATGAGCCATTGGGACATTTTTCTACCAATTCTTTGCAAATTTCTTTGTTATAAATTATATATATCTTTTTATAATAGTAGGAATAAATTCTATCCCCCAAAAGGTAAAATATCGTAATTAACTTAATAATAATTAGATTTCCTATCTAAAAAAATAACTATTTATCGTTGTGAAAGAATTTTGAGAGATATTATCATTTTTTTTATTTATATGTAATTGTTTAAAATTTTCAGATATTATATTAATCACAACGAATTTTTGTTCAAAATTAATCCTTTATTTTCCATGCCAAGAGTGAATTTCATCCAGAGTGAATTTCATTTCTCCTTATTATTTCAAACAGGATTTTCTTATGGATGTTTTTAAGTTGAAGATGTCGGTATTGAAATTCACTGTAACTGATCTGCATACTGTATTAAATTTATTAGTTATTTTCTTTATCTTATCAATTTAATGTTTAATATCTTAGAAAATAACTAATTTATCATATAAAAATATTTAAGAGATATTTTTAAATATTTTTATGGAATTTGAAATAATTATTTTGTTTTGTTTTAAGTTTTAAAGCGCTCTTGTCTTTTGCTCTATATAACACTATATCACCTATAGTGCGTTGTAATCTGAAGTATTCGACCTCAAATTTGTATTGTCAAAATATTGAAACATGATGAATCCAAAAAGGCCATTTTTTTATAATTATAAAGGAGCATTTTGCAAATCTGATTGCTGAAACACGCAAAGTGCTAGATACATGAAAGTTTGGCGTTACATCAAAATTGACGATCGTTATCAAATTTGAGTCACAGCTGTCGAATGGGAAAAGTATGCATTTTACTTTGAAGCTATAACAACAGACCATATTTGCGAAAATTATTTTACACAAATTGCCATTTCATCCATTTAAGAAATCTGAATAACTTTTTTGGCTGTCATGAAAAGTTAATTTTTACGAATTTATGAAATCAAATAGAAAAAGAGGCAATAAAAACTCGCGTACTTAAATAAATATACATGTATTTAAAAAGAGGTTTTATAGTAATCAATGTTGGAAATGTGTCTTTAAAGGCCATTTTTTTATTCCTTCCTAATTATTACGGAATCTGCTCAATTATGGGACATTTTGAAACTTTCTTCGTGATCAAGCAATTGTGCATATTTGATATAAAGATAGATAGCAGATAAAAAAGGAGACCATGAATATGCATCCAGAACTTGCAAGTCTTTTTCTTAAATTTGAACTAAATAAGAACTAACTAATTTGAACTAAAAGTAAATTTGAATTAAATTTATTTTGAGTGCGTGTAGACTGTGAAGCATGGGAGCGAAAAAAAAAAAGATAACAAAACTTGGGGGTTAAAGATATAGAGAATACTAAATTCAAGTAAGTAGAAAAGAATTATTTTTAGAATATGGATAAATATAAAAAAATCGATAAAATAAGACATTAAGAATTTTTAAATGACAGCATTCTACTTCATGATGAAACAAAATATTTATAGTGTCTTTAAGAAATTCCTGAAACAGGAAACAAAAAAGGATGAAGTTGATGAAGATATAGCTTCAGTTTTAACTGTTAAAAAAAAGAGATCCGTTTCTGAAGGGTAATCTGATTTAAAACTGAGGAATTGCTCTAGAAGCAGTTTAAGTTAAAATTATAGGTTTAAAACCTCGAAAATTGGATAATCAACCGAAAACAATTAATTTTAAGAATGCAAATAATCTGAATTCATTACTCACATACATATCATTTTTTGTAGAGAGTAGTTTTTGAAGTTGTATGAATACTCTGAAATTGAATTAATTAACCATCTAAGGGTTTAATTAAATCAAAGTTCGTTTACACAAAGACTTCTTTGGAATAGACCTCAATTTGAATCATGATAAAATGACATCTGAGCCAGCACTCATCCTTTTTGGATTTTCACACCTCACCAGAGGGTGGCATATTCGAATCATAAGACAAGAGGTTTTGTCAAGCAGGCTTCAAATCCGCGACCTTCTGGTAAGGAAGTCTAGGTTGTGAGGAGATGACTGCTATCAGCTTGGAACATTTGGGTTCGAATACAAAACAGAACATTAAATAATCTATTGTCAGATTTCACTTCACTGCGATAGATATTAGATAATCTGGAAAATCTAAGTCATTAAAAAATGTCAATTATCGATTCCAGTAAATTTGTATTAAAAACATATCTCGCTTATAAGCATTTTGCTTAACTTAGAAAAAATAAAAACACTCCAACCAAAATTTTATACATCATTTTGGAAACCTACATAGAACTTGCTACTATCTGAAAGTGATATTAAAAGCGCTTGATTAAAATTGTTTCCAGTTTAAAGAGTTATTTTAATTGATTCTGTACATTGTGTTGATTTTGATAATCATTTACCTAAAATGAATATTTATTTAATATGTATTTTTAAGTCATTCGTTCATTGCTTAGTTGATTTTCATTTTTTTTTTGGCACAAAATCTAATTTTAGCCCCTCTGCACCATCCATTTAGTAGAGTAGAACTTAAATTCTGTTTTAAAAATGTATAAGATTATGTATGGTTATATATAAAAATTCATGTATTGTTATATATATGAAAATAAAGCAGTTAAAATAGTAGAAAAACGATAAGAATTGTATATTATGACATTTATTTCAGGATCGTATTGTTTTCATAGGATTAGTTTATGTAAGCCTCTTTATAAAAATAAGAGCTAGATTTATTCATTGTTTAACCTTCATTATTCTTGGATCGTGTCGATTATCCTGATTTATTTGAGTAATACTAGTTTATTCGTATTTATTAGGATTTTCGGGATATATAATTTCAATCACTAAGAGCGCCACTCATTTTCAGCTTTGCATTATTCTTTCATAATCCGGCGTAATTCAGAATGTGGGTTTATTCTGGCGAAAGTGGATTATTTAAACTAGTTAAAGTTTTCAATTCATAGTTAGTTATTATCTAAATTAATTTCAGCATAATGAGATTATTTAGTCTTATTTGTTCTTGCCATTTTCCAACTAATACACATTGTCACTCGTGTGTTATCTGGATTAAGGAATTTACGTCAGAAGACTGTCTACCGATTGTTCCATTTTATTTTCCGAAAATGTTAAATCTGAAGTCTAATTAGTATATAAAGCCATTCGTTCATTATTAGACAATATGTTCGAATACTTTGAACCCTCAGAAGTGGCCGAATTTGGCCGATTAATATCATCGGCTTATATTACGGAATTTTCTTGAAACCAGTAATCAAGTATATCTACTGTCTATATAAAATATCATTTTAAATGTATGTCAGACTTTTTATTTCTCACTTTGACTGTAAAACTATCATGGATCTTAATTATATGCTGAAGTGCATAAATCCTAGAATATTTAATTATTGTCATGTTGATATTCTTTGAGTTTGACATGCTTAGCAACTTATCGTAACATGGATGCAATTTCATGGTGGAATTCATCTGCTGTGGTTCTCTACTGCATTGGCACAATAGATGTCCATTATTCTGTACATAATGTTGCATACGATAGCTCTATCCATCATATTGCAAATATACATTATAAAGTGTGCATTTGGAAATCGAAGTGGCCTAATCTATGACGAAATTATTATGAATAATTTCTAAGTAGTTTACAAAAGATATCGTTCCAACAAAAAGCAACAGCACCATCTTGCAGCATATCATTTGCATTTGGGAAGACAAAATTTATAGAGATGCTGCTAATTTCTACGCAGCCGAACGTACCGATTGCTTGTCGATTACTATTTCAGTTTGGCCAGAGAATGCAGTTCATACTAAAAGAATGTTTCACACATTATTAGAGGATCATCACCAAATAACTTTTAAGTATTTTATCAGAAAATTTTACTCGCAGATTTTAACTCGCAGTCTACTTACAGCAGTCTATTTACTCGCAGTCTACTTACAGAATTAAATTTGACCATTGGCTTGTAGCAACTGAAAACGAGACTCATCAAATCATACTACTTTTGATACTACTGCTGCTGATGAATTTTAACTACATTTGGTAATATAATATGTCCTGTGAGGATCCAAAAAGTTAAATGTCATAATCAATTTGATTTTGACGAACAGATAGTTCGTCTATCTGCAAGATCACATGTACTCAAAGAAATAATCTCGAGCATTCAGTAGATGTTGTCAACAGATATAATATTGTCCCTTTGAGAGGCGATTGCTTACAAGTGGAATTTCTTGGCATAGTAAAGCAAAAATACTATAAAAATCCGAACAACTTCTTAAGAGACACAACTCATGCATTGAGCTTAATATATCAAACAAGAATTCACCAGCAGTAATGACGCATATATACTTTTTAACCAGTGACAGCTCGACAACTCGGAAATTCGAAATGATACAAAAGTTATCTGCCAGGTGATTATTACTTCAGAAAAACGCAATGCCACTTTCAGCATAATCTATTACCCATAATTAGCTTAAAATGTTTTAATTCAAATCCAGATATAAAGTTTGTTCTCTTTTAGAAATATTAAAAAGTCAGTATATGATACAAATTTCTTGTAGTTTTGTCTACAGAAAATCAATACTCTTCTAAAAAGATATAAAATGTGCAATATGTGATCTGTAACATTCATCGCTTTTTAGTTTCTCGTATATGAAGTTTACAAGGAGTAAGTATTGTAATCGTCAAAATATTTAAAACCTAGGAATCGCATTCTTCGTATCATATCTGTCTGTTTATCAATAATATAACTCAAAAACACTTTGATCAAGACAGATAAAATTTGATTTATGTTCTCTACTCCAAGCCGTAGATTTCTATCAAATTTTGAATAAAATACATTCGAAAGAAATCTATCTCTCCGACTGTTCGAATATAATTTAACATGATAATTACAAAACGAAGAAGGTAAAATGGAAAAAGCTGACACAGATATTTAATATCTAAAGTGTAGATAAATATCAGGTATGGAACCAAATCTTTCAAGTGGTTGACCGTCTGTCGGTCTGTACTTTCACAAACACGCAAACGCGATAAGCCATAAACGGATTGATTTAAATATATCAATTATATGAAGCTTTGTATATTATTATATGACTAAAATTGTAGTTCTGTGTTAAGTTTTGCTTTAAATGTTTGATAAAAAAAGCATCCCAAATACACATTCGGTTATCTGTGTTATCTGGTATCTTAGTTAGCAATAATCCTCCCCCCCCCAAAAAAAATAAGAAGAATATCTCAATCTAATAGGCTGTTTAATAGCTAATATTCGTATATAATAATACATAAATACAATTATTATGAAACATGCGAGAAAGTTTCGGATAAACGATTCCTAATAATTGCATGAAGTAATTAATAATAATGGATAACTCCTTACAGAGATGTCTGAATGAAAATAATTTAGAAAATTATCCACACACTTTTTTTTGAAGAGAGAAATTTAACAAAAGAAAATGAATAGCCAATAGAATAAACGCTTTTCTATCCAGTCAGTAAGGATCGAAACGAATTGAAAAAGACATCACGGCCAACAAGATGTTAGGAAAATAATAATATTAATATATTTAGAGAACGAATGAGAATTTCTGACGACAGTAAAAATGAAATGTCATCAGTTTGCTGCTTTCAAAGCTGGGTCTGATCTGATTGCAGCTCTAGCGCTTCTGAATTGTTGCTCTTGTTTTTAACCATTGAGTCAATTGCGAACGCTGGGAGCTTTCATGAACTACTCACAGATCTACTAAGACCTGCGTTTCTCTTACTTATTAATTCAGTTCCTACCACATTTTCCAAATTTCATTGATTTTTTATTGATCATTGCACCCTTAGAGTAAAAAAGTAATAAAAATTTGATCGAATACGAAAATTAGATTTTTAAAAAATAAAGCGACAAGGTAAAAAAAGAATATGCGTGATGCAGCTCTGCAGCCCTTATGAACCAGTCGACGCTGTTTTGAAACCTTCGAAAATGTCCAAAGAAAACTCCATATGACTAATCGGTTACGTTTTTGAATTCCGTGTTTACATCTATACAAAAGAGCATACCAACAGACTGTCAAACCCTTGTCGAGTTTAGTACCAGATTTGATGTCTAGCTACACTTTAGAGGCTAAATCTCTCTATCAAATCCTATCCAATTAGTTCATTTCGTTTGGAAGTTATTCTATAGAGAAAGTTTGGAAGTTATCCTGAAACTGACGGATAAGTTTCTTCAGAATAGAGTTAGCACCAAATTTGACAAATTGGGTGTAAAGTCCATTCAACTAGCTCAAAGAATTTTAAAGTTATCGTGCTCATAAATAAATAGAGTGACAAACAGACATAATTCCGAAACATAGTTTTCGTACTCAGGGGAAGGACGAGGATCTGTGATGTGGAGATTCATCAAAAGCACGAGTTTGAATTGTTTTGATTGCAGTACTTTGTATACTTTGTGTACAAGAAAGTAAAAAGTAATGGTTTCTTCCTTCTACGAAGAAATTAATTAATTAATATAAAACAAGAATTTTACAAATGGAACTTCGGATTTTAGTTTAGTTTAGTTATATTAACGTCCCGTTTGAAGCAACACTAGGGCTATTTTGGGACGGACCTCGTAATTTTGAACCGCTGTCAGATGACGAGAACGACACCTGAGTTGGCACCCCCCTCTCCACACCGCACCACACCAGCGGGAGGACGTTTGGTCAGGACGGATTTAACGTGCAACAGACCCCCTTACACGACGGTTCTTCGATGGAATCGGGTCTCGAACCTGAAACCCTCTGGTTCCGAAGCCGAGACCTTACCACCAGGCCACCTCGGGCCATGGAACTTCGGAAAGAAAAAAGGTTAGGTAAATATAAAATAGGATTTCAAAATATCAGACTTTCATGGGAAAATAAAATTCTAAACAATATCGTTGCTAAAACTATGGCAGAATCTTTCATGGGATTTAATTTAGCTAAATAAAGTCTGCAAAATATATGAATGAAAATTTTGCTTCAGAAACTGTCAAAAATTGTCATTTGCCAGTCTAGACAGAAGAATCTTTTAATACTCCTTGAATCTGAATTATCTTCTCTCTACTATTGAAATTAAAGTTTATTTCATGGAAGCATAATGAGGGCCGAGATTACTTTCATGATGGCTTCCATCTTCAAGAAATGCTGTGGATATATTCCATTTTTAGCAAATTAATGCTTTTTGAAAAAAGATGAAAAAAAGATATATAGATGTAAGTTAAATAATGCAGTCTTCAATTAAATTTCGTTACTAATAGATATTAACGATGCCATCAATTTAAATCCAGCCTCTTAAAAAATTTTTACATTCTTAATACTTTTTTAATCAGAAAATTTGTAAATCATCTCTTTCTAACTATAGAGTCTAATAGATGTACTTTTCTGAATTAGGTGTATTGAGGGTCAGTATTAAAAAGAAATAACCTGAAATCAAAAGGTAAAAATGAAAAAAAGAAAATGTAAAATAAATTAGACCCCCTTGCAGAAAGCATTATACTATCACTATGTTTATGTCTTGATTAGTTTGTTTGCATATTCTTCTTATTATATTGCGATACGATTCCAATAAAAAAAATAAATAGTTAATAATCTTAACACATATGTTTATAAATGTATTACAGAAAATAATGTGAATATAAATATTTCTTAAAATAAAATATTTATAAAAAATATTTACAATTTTTTTTAAAAACACTCAAGTAATATAAAATAATTTTTATCCAACAGTAGAAAACGAAGTTGATGATAAAAAGACATTAAAATTTCGCTATTTTTTTCAGTAAAAACATAGTTTAATTTTAAAAAAGTCCTTTCTTAATGAAAGCATAATACCCAAATAATAATTTTGTAGCAAATTTAGCAACTCTCGGTGTTATAATTTGACCTCTGAGGAGCTTCGAATGATTTTTTATATCATGCAGGTCAAATGCCCCATACGCAGTTTAAACAAAAAATAATCAGCCTATAAAGACAGGGGTTATAATTAAAGTAATCCTACTCATATTTATATAAAGATTGTTCTGATGGATTTATTTTGTTGAAACTTGGTACATATGTTAATTGAGTCACGGGGAAAAGATATCAGCAAAAAAAGAATTATTAATTAAAATTTCGACTACCATGTGCACACAAAAGACATAGATTAGGAAAACAAAGCTAAAAATGTTATGATTTATATATATGTTATATTTATACAACAAAAAAATATGTTATGATTTATACAACAGCAGATAAAATATGTTATGATTAAAAAAATGTTAAAATAATATATAAAATATGTTATGATTTATACAACAGCAGCGCGAAGTGCTTCTTGAACAATTGTAGTATCATGGCATGTTATTCTTACTTTGAATTCAGATAGAGTCCCACCTTTCTCCATAAATACAAACTTTCAGGAATTCCCACATTCTTAAATCACAGGCATTTAAGTTTGGTACATGAGGACGCCAGATATTCTCTCTGTGTCAGTACCCGCACATAACGCAGGAGAGAAGTAAGCAGTTGTATATTCCGTCCAAATGATGAGACAATTCATGTGGGAACATCATCTCATTCGCACTTTAAAATTAGACAACTGAGAAGCAACGAGGTGTCACCAAATGCATGCGTAAAATTCATCGCCGGTCGGTGGAAGACTGTGTTCGACAAGTCAATGAGAAAGTAAAGTGTCCGTTTTCGCGAAGGCCAAGAGTGTTTAAGTGATGATCTGAGAACATGTCAGGTAAAAATGGCAATTACGACCGAATTTATCGACATGGGAACGTCCTGGTGAGAAGTGAAGGGCGTGTCACAATACGAATATTGACAGTGATGGTGGAAGACAGCGTTAGAACAGTGTGAACAGTTGTGCACACGACAAATTCAGTTATTAGAAGGTGTGCACGCAGTGGGTTCCGAACACTTTCAGTAAACCGTAAAAGAAACTGCATATGAGATTAGAAATGCAACATCTATTGCGGTATCATGAAGACCCCGCTTTTCTACAATGGATCGAGGGCGATAATGAGAGCTGATGCCATTACACAGAGTCAGAGACAGCATCCAATGAAAGCATGCTTTATTACCTTCCCGTCAAAAAAATCGAAATTGCGTTATTAGCAGGCAAGATGATTCTTACCGTCTTTTTCAACCTCCAATGTCAACCTCCAGTTCAATACTCATTGAACTCGAGCATGAAAATCCATTAATAGTTATCTATATCATGAGATACACCGTAGCATATGCAAATTTATCAAGAGAGCAAACGGCCTGAGCTGCTCAAGGAGAAGATGATTCTGCTCTACGAGAACATTCGTGTACAAGTCTCCAAGGTCACATTAAGTGTGCTGGTCAAATTCGGATGGAACAGTTTAAGTATCATCCATCAGTCATCTCAAAAGGATGCTCTTCAATGTGTATGACAAACCGAAAGACGGAGTTGATGGCAGGCTTATGTCACAGAGAGGGAATTCGGGCAACAAGGAATCTTCACTACGTGCAACAATGGAATAATTGCGCTCTGGTCTTTGGAGATTACTTGTGAATAAAGACCTCTATTATAAACACAGTATCGTTTCATACTTTTTCATTAAAACACACCTTGTATCATCAAGGAGGTTAACAGGAATGCATATTAATACTATAAGATTAAGCCTCCTGTAAGAATATTTATGGTTCTAGCACTTTTTGATTCTATAGCACTCCATATCATGAACAAACATTAAATATAAGAAATATCTTCATTCATTTATGAGTAAATATCTTTGAAATTATGAAGTGACATATTTTATGTACTAAACATCCCTTATACTTATTTGAAATTCATTACATTAAATATCTGCACATAAGTGGTCCTTTGCCATAAAATTGTCAATAGATGATGGAATGTTGTTGGATTACACGACCACCAAATGTGCATCCGATTCTAGTAATGTGTAATAATCATTCAACAACAACAATCAATTTAATATATCCAAAAGATTCCTTAATAATACCTACTTTTTAAGAAATCTCTATAATTTAATGTTTCATCCGACTTGTTAAAATGTTTAACAGTATAAATATTAAGAAAGAAATTCTATTTAAAAGAAATTAAATAATCAATATTTTTCTTATATCTCATTTCTTTACTACCGTCTTTGGTCACCGGCTGGTTTGATGGAAGATATTCAATTTAATTTTAATTAAGCTCTTAAGCACAACTTCATGTCCGTGATACCATGAGCAAAGTATTTTTAAGCATCTATTTTTCATAAGTATTAAAGCATACTATTTTAACAGAATTGTACTGCATCTGTGGTTGAGTATATCTAATAAAAGGTAGTACCATGATAATACAGAGCTGTTAAAACTTTAATTTTCTGCTTCATCTAATTTTCACAGTATTGTAATTTTAATTCTTACTTGTCATGTAAATTAATCTGACATTAAAGTAAATACTAATCACTTAGATTTCAAAAATGGAAGCAAAACCATACATCTAAAACCGTTTCAAAATAACAAACACGGTTTTAATTTCATGGTAATGATGTAGCCTACTATTCAATATTAGGTACAAAAAATGCAAAATGTAAAAAAAAAGCTTCAAGACTATTAAATTGGTATCATAAAATGGACAATTTTGAAAATTTTGAAACTGTGCGAACATTGTACAATAATATCTCCAGAAGAGAAATGTTAAATTTGACTTAATTTTAATTGAATTTTCAAAAAAAATATCGTTCCGATGTGCACATTTCCACACTTTAAAGTACATCTGTGACAAGTTTGGTTTTCTAATTCAAACTTATACATTGGCTTATAGAGAGCCAATGTACTTTCTAATTCAAACTGTAGAGCTAATTCGAACTGATACGTTGGCTTATAGAGCGCCAACGTACTTTCTAATTCAAACTGATACATTGGCTTGTAGAGCGCCAACGTGTCCACACACACACACACACACACACACACACACACACACACACACACACACATCGTTATTAGAAGTAGAAATGGAATAATCAAGTCTTATAAGAAGAACGCATAGCTATATAGAATGTGGAATTTTGAATTCTTATAACAATGCATTTCACTTAAATTTAAGGGTATTTTAATCACAGTTTTTTAGTCTTCAATTTGTACCGATAATTTGATAAATATGTAATTTCATAACAATGATTTTTTCTTTTAACGTTGTAACGTTATTCTGACTGCAAATTATTATTAAAAAAAGCCCTTAACTCTTTTGTGTTGATATATTTAGATTCATAATCATTTTGAAAAAATGCGTTTAAAAAAATTTCACCAAAATTACGCTAAGATATAATTGAAGACTAAACGCCTTTCTAATCTAATTCTTAAGATTTTAATGGCAAGCACGTCCGTACTTTGTTTTATCGCTTGTGTCAACGTTGCAATCGTTTGAAGTTAAGACCATAACTATTCTACTCTTATTTTCGTCTTTTTCACGCCTTTTAGCAGCCATTATCCATGAAAAAGAAAAAAAAAATGAAGCAATTTGCGCAGAATTTCCGGCTATTATGTGCCAACAAGAGTTTTAGCGAACACGTACTTTTTATATGTAATTCGCTGAGGTTCTACTGCATTAGTTTGATAGTTTTCATGAAACCGTCTTTGATCAAGCGATAAATTCCCCAAACATTGATTCAAGTTCCGTATCTACATCTAATTTTCAGCTGCCATAAATACATTCTCCAACAGATTAATTTGTTCAGTTTTGCTGAGATTCTAGTCTGAAAACTATGCCTGTAAACAAATGAGTATATTATCTCTACGTATGCTACTTTTATTTAGTATTGGAGGTTTTCCAATGAAAAAAAAATCTACTCTAAAATACTGAGAACCAGCATCGTGAAAGTCAACTGTCGTTTTGGGATATCTATCCCAGTAAGACAGCTGCTGTCTTTTTAAAGGCACAAAATAAAGGAGACTTCATTTTGCATAATTGCTGGGATAAAATGAGATATAAAGGTTTTGCGTGTTTAATTATGTTTGCACTATTCCACTTTGGCCATCAGATGTATCGCCAGGAATATTAAATATTTAATTTCAGTTACTTAGATATAATTCATGTTCATGATTCCGTCAAATTGTAAAGCATTAAAGTTGTATTGTTTTAATTGTTTTACATATGGTTTATTCATAGTATGCATGAACCTTTCTTATGGAGACTAGTCCTACGACATCATAAATGTATCACCATTAAGTGTCATCTATCGTCTAAATTTCGCGGTATTATAACTTTATTTATTTTTATTCGCCTTCTAGCTTAATTTTTGTCAGGAAGCTGCAAGGAATTTTATCGTTTTATAAAATCCTTTGTGTGTATACTTTTGTAAATGTTATAATTATGGTTAAAAACGCTTTCTTTTATAGGAAATTAATTTTTAAGCATATTTTTTTAAACATTGGTTTCTACTTGCAGGATAATGTTTTGAGATTTCTGTCAGTTGAGAAAATGGTTATTCCCAAAATGCAACGGCTGATGCAATGAAGCTAGAGGATAAACAAATAAATGAATGAAGCCTGTAGCATAATCATGTTACGATGTTTCAACTATAATTTCGAAAAGTACTATTCTTTTTTATTCAATCGATTCATAGCTTTTATTCAATCGATAGCATACTATAAATTTTGTAAAATTGCAAGTTTACATGGATTAGATTTTCAAATTTTGGTAGAAAAGTCTTGGCGTTTATAATTTACATATAAAAACATTTTTAATTTAAAAATATTTTCACATTTATACTTTTATTCAACAATAATATTTATACATATATGCAGCTTAAAAATGCGTAACTTTTCAATAGTATTTCCCAAGGTCACCAAATTTTTATATCTGGACCACCAATAATATTACAAAGGTTAATTCTGTAGTCACGCAGAATTTTTAATGCTTTTTTTCTAATTATTTGAAATTGTTAGTGAAAAAGTATTTAACCATTAATATTAAGACTTCTCGTTAACATCAATCAAATACTTTATTAAATTCTTCTTATATATATTCGTATTTAATTTTTGTATACACGATTTTGCAATTCTAATGTAGATTTCAGATAGTTTCTGTAATTGTATATTCTAAATGGCAATATACTATTTTCAGAATTTAATAAATCAATTAATTATTTAAGTTGATTAAATGTTGATTTCTTTCGAAAATTGGCATCTATAGAATAATTTGAAGATAATCCATTTCAAGAATCTATTATATTCATAATAATGAATTATAAATTATAGACTAAAAAGTAGAACTTTTACAATAAATATTTTTTTACTTTTCTCTATATTGATAAGATTATGTTTTTAAAAACTGTTATTTAATAAATTTATATAAATAACATATTAAAGATTTCTTCCAGTGAATCAGTGTCTTATATAAATATACAGATGGGAATGTGAAAAATTTATTTTCCAAAAACACATTACGTGGAGGGTTTTGAGTCAAACTGGCGATACATTTTAACTCCTAATGCAGACATTTTAAATATATTAAAGAAATAATGCATGTATTATGTTAGGAATTTCTATGTTTATGTCATTAAGCATTTAAAAAGTCAAAATTAGTTTTCAGTTAAAAAATAACTCGTGTTATATCATTTTAAGACAAACTATAGAAAGGATATTGAATTTTGTCGGAGTTGAGTTAAAACTGCAAGTTTTTTAAAACTTTTTTTGGTGGTGGTGGGGGATTTTAACATTTTTATGGTTTTGTGTTGGTTCTGTAAATCGCTTTGTTTCTATAGATTACTAAACTAATAATCATATTGCTGAATTTTTATTAGAGATAGATTATTTACATTAAAGATTATTACATTTTTTATTAGAGAGTTTATTTAGATTAAAGATTATCACATTTTTAATGATTTTTATTAGTATGTAATATTTAATATGTAATGTTTTAGTAAAATATTTGATTATTTTGTCAAAATAGGGACAATTTGTTGGAAAATTGTCCTAGAAATTATTGAAATATATTTTGATAATAATGAAGTTTCACCAAAATTTATATATTTATAATGAAAAATTTGTATTGTTACATCGTCTTGAAGATGAAATTTTGTAATTAATTCTGCAGCTTCGAAATTATGGTCGTATGTGTATTCTGGATGAGGATAAACGAATTAAGAATTTCACATTTACATTATCAGCCATTTAATTGTTTTCTGTAAATTTTTATCTTTTACCAGTAGCGCCATGTGATGACAAATTTGTAAACATTGATTTAATGATTATAATTTATTAAAATAAAAGTTTTTTTTTAATTTCTGTACATTTTTATTTAACCTCCTATTTTTCAAGTTTTTAAAATAAATAAATTAAATCTGTCAATTAAAATAAATATTTATTCCATACTCTTTATGCCCTCTTGTAATAAACAAACGAGGAAAATTAATTTCATTATACCTAAATATTATTCGTGATTGATAAATTCAGAAATAAAAAAACTATTATTCCAAAGGCGGAATTTCTTTTTGTAAAAATCGTTTTTGTGATATTTATTATTAATTTAAGTGAGTAAATATAAATGCAGGCGTTACCCTTGTTTAATTGGCAAGACGAAATATGACTCCATTATTCAGCCTAGTACTTCACGCTGTTAATCAGGTTCACCACTCAATATCAGAGGGCCTTTCACCATGCAGAGCAGATTGAATTAGTAGAGTGATTCTGAGCGACACCTAGTGTAGTAGCGGGTTGTTAAATTAAATTTGAGATGGTGACAGGTAACTGAAATTACCCGTATTTGCGCTTTGGCTGCCCACTTATTCTGTGACCATATTTTTTTTAAATTCTAAATGCTGAAAAATATTCTTTTTAAATTCTTAAATTATGTTTTTTAACGACATAGGATTTTAATCTTTTTGGCCCCAGTATGTCAATGATTTTGCTGGAAAATTGTTAAGAGCCTGTAGTTTTATTTCGTATTTCTTTAGGACCGTTTATTTTGAAAGTGGTGTAAGTACAATAGAAGAATGAGATATCATAAACTATCTGATTAATTTTAATTAATGGATTTTTTATTAATTAACTGAGATAAGTTGTGATTAATTTAATTTAACTTTTTAAAAATTTATAATTGATTAATATATAACACTTTAATAAATGATAATGGTTTTCCTTATTTAAAATTGGCCAGCGATTGATTATGAAATCCTGAAATAGGAGAAAAAAAATTTGCATACCGCTTTCAAAATAAACGGTCATTTTATTGAATAAAGAAATAAGTGCCTGATGAAAATAAACCCAAGGGTGAGTGGAATTTTTCATAGTGTATAATACAAATATGAAAAATATCTTAAATTTTCTAATTAATTAATTGGTTGGTTAGTTGATTTAATGCCATTCTCAAAGTCTTTTAACGTATTATTTAATTCCTTCAGTTTACAGTTTTTAAAGTGTTTTAATTGCTATTGAAAAAATAACACAAAAAAATGGTTTCAAAATACGAGTTTGAAACCATTTGATCTAAATGTGTTTTTAAAAGCAGAATTTTTTGCTAATGAAAAATAGGGAAGGGAAAAACAAAATCTTAAAATCACAAACCCCTAATAGAAATAATTTAAATAAATTGGAATTTTATTTACATTTATAATGTATTTATCATTTTATTGAATATTTAAGGCTTTCATTTTTCGTTATATTCTTTTAGAATTTGATTTTATTATAGCATTTTTTAACTACTGATAATTATATTTTGTCGTTTGTATTATTGTTAAAAAAGGATTTTCTGCTTTCTATTAAAGTAACAAAAGAGCGTTTGTAAAATCTTTTTATTTCATTTTCATTGTTTTTTGTTTTATAATCGTTAATACATTTCATCGTTCGTCATTATTATTAACTATTATTACTTTTAAACTAATAGAAAAGGAAATTGTTTATATACGATTTAAATTTAATTAAAAGAAAGAATGGTATGATTAAAGGAAAATATTAAAGCTCCATGTAAATTTCAGAAAACAATAGACTACAAAATATCAAAGTTCTATTTAGAAAGAAAGTGAGCAATACTGTAGTTATAAAATTCCATCTAAAAAATAGAATCTATTAATATGAAAGCAATTAAATTCAATAAAAGTAAAGCTTAAAATAAGATAATATGAATGAAATAAACATACATTCACTGCATAACCATGTTGGTGGGCAAGCACTGGAGTGCATTTGAAAACAAAAATAAAGTCATGATTGCACAATTTCCGTTTTTTCCAGGTCCCACTATGGAACACTATATACAAGAATGAAAATCGATACTTTGAAAGTCACGATCAAAGCGGTTAGCTACTTATTTTCTATCCAACATTCGTGATATCTCACAGAAAAGCTATATATTTAAAGCTGAATTGCCACTAGCTTTATATTATCCAATCTTCGTTGCGTTCTCTCCAATGATCATTATGATTTTATGATTTCTTTTTTATTACCTTCAAGGTCGCACATCGTTGTTTTTAACGAAATATATAGTCTCTTTGTATAACAGCAATAGATGACATTATCCTTTGTTGCAGGATTACAAGGCATATGGTCTACCTTTTAAGATAATTTGAATGGTAAAAATTAATCAGTTTTAAAATTGTTGATGTGGGGTGAATGTTTTCATGATTAAGTAGAAAATGAAGTTCCGTTACTCATGTATCCTCTATATTAATATGCCGTACGGATATTGGCACATAACCACTTTTGGTCTGGGATTGTCGGATTGATAGTTATCATTTAAGATAAGTTGAATAATGTTTTATTCTAGCAAAATTTGTTCCCATGAGAGAAAAAAAGTTTTCATGAAGGTATCATATGAAGAGGCGAAGAGTGAAAATCTCCATTAGATGTCTCCACTGTCATCTTATTTTTGTGATTCCGCTATAAGTCAACCATCTAACTCTCCGACCCGCCTCGAAGGCACACGGATTTAAACCATAAAACTGAATGACCGGACCGCCACAACAGCAATTGGCGGGAACTGTGGTTGAGTCCTAAGGGCCGTCACCGGCCACGGTACAACCCTTGCCGAAGGAAGTACGTCTCGTCATCGATGGGAAGAGTCAGATCCCCCACCTATTAGTGTACCCTCCAGGGTGGCGAGATCCAACCACCATGCCGGAAGCATCTCATCTTCATTTCGAGGTGCACCCCCGGGGGTTGTGATTCCGCTATAAAATTATCACGTCCCTCCTCAATAACCAGTGTCAGTTGCAAATTGAAATTCTCAAAAGATTATTAATCTATCCTGAACGGACAATACAATGAATCCTGTTTTTGAAGACAAATTTGAGAATCATCTGGCGTCCTTTGCTATAAAAACACTATTGGAAGATTTTTCTTTACAATAATAAAAAAACACAGCATAGAAGCAATATTATACATTCGTAATTGCATACAACGATACGTAAAATAAAATTTGATTGTTGAGAAATATAAGGAGTTGCCAATGGCCGCATAAATTTCTCAGAAATTTTTATCCAAAACATGTAGACATTTCTCCAACAATGAAAGATCCGACTTAAATTAAGCCCAAACGTGGGATTAATTTTCTGTGGAATCAGGCTTAAAATCAAAGAGAAGAACACAATCTTATCAATCAGAACAAATACTTAACAATCAGAACACAAACTTATAATCAAACAAACGTGGTTGTTAATTTGCAAGTATACGACAGTTCTCAAATTTTATAACAACCACATTTTAATGATATATAATAAATATATAAAAATTCTGTGCATAACTTAATGAAAATAATAAAAGCTTAAAGTCTATGCAGAGCTCTAAACTTTTAATAGTTCCAGAGCCAACTCACTCAAATGAGCCACCACAAGCAGATAACTTAATATGCTATTTACATACTGTAATCTTTAAGATCTCAAACAGCTCCTATTTTAATTCGATGCTTAATTTAGTTAAATTCCCACCACAGTCACTGAAGAATTCCACTATAGTTTTCCTGCCCAGAGGGTCAAATCTCTCAAGAGACAGGCATATCTCGAAATTTCTCTATGCTACAGACTGCATATGTTGGATTTTAAATAGCACCCATTTAAATTCATGGCATAGTTTTCTTAAAATTCACGCGCAGTTTTGGATTCTATAATGCAATAAACTTAGTATTTTTTAATCATAATTAAACAATGAATAAAACTTCTGAACTGGCAATTTCAGTTAGATAATGTTTTAAAAATAACAATGAATGCTTTATCTATCGAATATTTCAAGAAACGCTTTTATTAATTGCATTAAAAGGTGAATTATTTTCTAATTCATTTTTTTCACTTTTCCTTTTGTTATTTTTATTCGTTCAAACAGTAGTTCATTCATAAATGTTACAGAATTTGCTGACATTGAATAAGAATTTAATTAAATTAAACAATTAAATCATATTATAAAAATAATAAAATATTGTATTTTTTGATTAGTTCCCTTTCCTACCCCAGATGGCAGCGCATTCCCATTTTCTTGAAAGTTATGAAGAAAAGATTTCTTGTTTTACTTGACAGCCAAGATAAGTCACGTGAAGTGTGAGGGATGAATTGCTAGTAAGGGAAAGCAAGGCAAATTTATTTAAACGATCAAGTGGAAACCAAAGTTTCTTGTGAAATTAGTTGTTTATGAAGAAAATAATTTTTATTGTCTTTAAGAAATATTCGTAATCTTGATATGGAATTGCTTATCGGAAATTGTATAAAAATAAGGAGTGGCTAAATGTGAATAAATGACTAGTCAAGGGAAATGTTTTCTGATTTTTCTTGTGTAGAATTTTCTATTTTTTGCAAACAGGAGCACAGGGTATGTGCTCACGAACAGTGCAGAAGTACTTCGTTAGGGCAATGTACCCTATATTCGACATTGCAGTTTTATAGAAAATTCGAAAGTGTTCTAGATTTTAAAATTATTTAATCGAAAAGTTGATAAATAATTATAAGATAGTTCTATCTATATATGAAATTATTATTAAAAAAGTACAAGTAAAAAAAATTCGATTGAAACTTTACGTAAGGCTGTTATATCTAAATAAGAACACATTAAACTTGATGGTACAGTTAATGTATAAATTTAAAAATGACAGTGTCTCAAATTTTTAGCTATTGACTGACTTTCTTATATAGGTCATTTATATAATACAATACAGTACTTTTCGGGAAATAAGAAAGTAACATCAATAAAAAATGCATTTAAAAACAATACTTCATTTAAATAAAAAAATTAATAATTTAAATTAAATGTAAGAAACGAACAAGATTATCAATTCTGAATAGAATTAAGTAATGAAATAACACTGAATGAAAATAATCAAATAATTGGGACTAAATGTTTTAGGTAATATTTATGCGTGATAGTCCAAATATTTGTGGAGGATATAATTTCTAATTGAGGTTTTTGAAGTAAAACCAATAAGTACAAAGAAGATTGCAAACATAGAATAATTATTAACAAAAAATCGAAAAAGTAGTAGTTTGTTTATAAATATGAAAAAATTCAATATAGATAGAATGCTTTCCACCTTTAATAACAAAAACTTTTGCCATTTTGTCATTTTGATAATTGCGGGAATGAAAATTGTATGACCAAGGATTGATTAGTTTTATCATAAACCAATCGTTCTGCATTGAATTTCAAGAACTGAAAGACGTTTTCATGTTTTTCTCAAAAATTTCCCATTTGATAAGCGAAAAAAATAAAGATTTAACAACATTTTCGCTACTAAGATGAAAATTCTAAAAAAATATAAGTATTAGATAGAATATAAAAATTTAAATTATGCACAAAGTAACATAAATATTAACTTAGAATTAAAAATTAAACTGAAGTTATACTTTAATTTTAAAAAACCTAACTTAATTCAATAATTTAAATAAAATATAATAACATATAATCGATTTTAATAAGAATTAAAATATCTGGGCCTTGAAGAATGGAAACATTTTCCTTTGAATGCCATGATCTTAAATCAAAAAAGACTAGAAATATTTGGAATATATTTATTATTTTTAAATAACATTTAAGTTTTTCTTTAAATTTTCAAAACTTTTTTTAATTGTGAAAACAAGAATATATCAGTATTCTTTTTATATATTAGACACATAAATATATATATTTTTTATTTTTGTTATTTTTTTTTCATTTTAAATTAAGATTTATTGTACCATACTATAAAATATGAATAATAATTAACATCGATATCCTTCGCTTTAACTACAAAATTTTAACCTTTATTTATTTAATCGACTATGACAAATCTTTTAAACAAAAAATGAAATAAATTTTTAATGCTTAAAACGAAAGCATTTATGTAAGAGGATTATAAGTTTTAAAACTGAGACATTTATTCTCTCTTTAGCAAACATAATGTGAATTGATTTCATATGCGTGCTTGCATAAAACGATGAGGCAAAGTTTCATCTTTGCTCCAGGCAAAAATGACTCTTCAAATTTTCATTTATTTTCGTATTTTTAAGCAAATTGCCTCCATTATGAATTTTCGATTACACGTTGAGCGTCAACATCATTAATTATGCAATATAACTTTTGAAGTTTAAAAATCAACGCGTCCGTGCAATTTTTGAGCGATTTATCCGTAATATCATTAACACCTTATTATCTGCTTTCGTTTTTAAACTTTTTTAAATGAATGCATTTTTCATAATTAGTTCTATGCGATCCAGATTTTTAGAAGATAGAAGGTTTAAAGCAAAGTATGAGAGAACGAAGATTAAGTCTTGAAACCTATCGTAATCTATAAATTAGTTATTAATATTTAACACAATTTCGACCTTAATTAAAATTTATTTTTTTATATTTTGATGCATAATGTGAATCCCAGAATTTATGATGTGGTTTCATTTCATTGTATCTCATGCAATTTTTAAGAAAATATAGCTGAGTTAAGTTTGAATTTTGAGTTAGTTTGATTCTGAATTACATAACACAATCGATAGGAAACATTTTTTCTGTTATATTTCGTTAAAAAGAAAATCTTTTAACTTGTATTCTAAGAAAATAAGTGAGATAGGTGCTGAAAAACTATCTTTAATTATTGATGTGTAGGCGGGACTGCGTTCCCAGCAATATTTTTTGTGCTGGCATAACGCATCCGTTTTTTTTTTTTTTTTTTTTTTTTTGATACACATACCGTCTCAACGCTCTTTAAGATTTTCGCATGAGTCAAATATTTTTGAGACGGAACAAAAGGGAATTGTCATTCTAAATTTCTAGTTTCTCTATCCATAACCTTAACCATTAAAGCCCCTTTGTAGTCTTTCGCGAAATCCCGAACTCATACCTCTAAATAACTGTATCTGAAATCTCATCTTAATTGGTTGAACGGACCGTCTGCAAGAGTTCCATATACTGACAAAGTTTCTTTTATGATCACCCCATAAGTTATTCCGAAGTAATGCAACATCTCCCCTTGAAATCCAAGATCTTATAAACACTCGCTATCAAGTATTACACATGCTCTTTAAATGCAAAAGCATGAATAATGTAGAAAAATATTATAATTTTTTTATATATATATTATAATACAAGGGTGTTCAAATGAAAAGGTACGAAACGACACTGTGCGTATAAATGAAGACTTTATTCCAAGCATACAGCATAGGCCTGAGCACAACGATCCCATTGATTAATGAGCGAAAGGATTCCTTGTTCCCAGAATTTCTGTGGTCGTGACGAGACCCAGTCTTTCGCAGCGTCCTTGAGTTCGCACAGGGAAAACTCGAACGCGAGTCGAAGTACTTCCCTTTCAGATATTTTTTCAGGGGACCAAACACATGAAAATCGCAGGTTGACATGCCCGGGCTGCAGGGCGGATGGTCGAGAGCCTCCCACTTGTACTTGGTCAGTTCCGCGTGTGTGATCCTGGAGACGTGTGGACGCGCGTTATTATGAAGCAGAACCACACTCTCCGTAAGCAGCCTGGTATTTTGCTCTTGATGGACTTGCGTATTTTTTGGAGTGTCTCACAGTACACATCGGAGTTAATGGTTCTTCTGCGCTCGAGGAATTCAACAAGTAGCGGACCTGCCACATGAACTGGACGGCGCTCTTTATAAGAGCCTCTACTCTCTCTTGCGCATGTGGGCGTCCGCGTATGATCCGCTTTACGCTGGAGACTCCAATCGCATATCCCTAGATGTCTCGTTACTTTCTACCACCAGGGCCCGACTTAGCCCAATTGGGGCCTGGTACAAAAACTTCTTTGGGGGCCCCCACTGTTTTTCTTTTCAAAAGCAATATTAAAAAAAGTTCATTAAAAAAGGAAACGTAAAATAAACTTTCTCTTCGATTTGGGTGCCCTCCTCTCATGTGGGGGCCCGGTGCAACTGCCCCGTATGCCTCTGCCTTAGTCAGGCTCTGTGTCCCATAGCGGCAGAGGCAAATATGTTAACGGTTACATTGTTACGACGTTTCGTATCTTTTCATTTGAACACCTCTTGTATGAGTAAACTAGAGGAATATTATAAATGCTAGCAATAAATAATGAAACTATTAAAAAAAACATCCAAAAATTAGAGTACATTGTGCCCCAAATCTCTCTCTCTCTCTCTCACACACACACACACACACTGGATGCTCCAAACGAAAGAGTCTGTAGTTGTAAAGTCGAAAAAATAGAGAAATATAGCATTATTAAATTGTAAATGAAAAAAAATTCTTAATCCGATTTATATTTATTTTAATTTAAATATATAAAAAGCATACTAAATTTTATTTTTGTTTGTGCACAAGGTTCTAGAGTTTTTATTTTGTTGTTCTTAAACTAACTAGTAATTGGCATCTTGTTTAGAAGTTACGAGACGCTAATTTTACTGATTTAAAGCTTTTAAATGTTTATAGTTTACAAGTAATAACTTAACCACATGAAAAGATATACATAAAAGTAACTAGTATATTTTTTGCTTTCTATATCTATGTGATTGTGTACGGGTATATTCATGGATATTTGTTCCAGAATGACTGGAGCCGTTCCAATGAAACTTAATGAATAGGTCTTTCACCTGTCTAATTAAAGCACTGTAGAAATAAATCAATCTTAAAATCTTTAACTTCCTGTGAAATACAGATTAAATAAAACTAAAGGAATTAATCAACATGAAAACTGGTTGGCATGTTTAAGCTGTAGAGCTAAAATTATAATAAAGATATATGTTTTCTAATCTGGCCTTTAAATTGTAACTTGACACATGTAAAATATGTATTCATAGCGGATAAAGAAAGTTTTATGAGCCGTTATAAATATTCGTATCATTTTTCAACTTGAAGGCTGTCATTGATATAGTATATATATATGACAGTCAACCGATTACTATGGAGATTGACTTTCATATTTCATGCCGATACATTTTGTTTCAACTCGCTACATATATTGCCGCATTGAAGAAAGACGGTCGAATCTCCATGGTCGAATGGTCATGGCAATGGTCTCATGATCGAGAGAACTGGGTTCGAATCCCGCTAGAGACAATGCGATTAATAGTATATGTAAATACTTAATTCCTTGATTTTACGTTTTCCTTTATTTCATGTTCCAGAAGATACTGGACATTTCTTTAGTTTACCAGACAAGTTCTTCAAGTATTCTGGAACTTTCTCTGCTTGAATAAAAGCAGAAGATTGTCAGTTACTGTATTCTCAGTTTTGAGCTCAGTTAATAAATTGGTTTAGCCCTACCTCTTGTGTGTGTCATTAAGTTCTATACTATAGTTCTACGTGACAATATTTATGAATGATCATTTAAAATATTTTAGGATAAATTTGTACATTTTAATATTATATAAATAATATGCAGGAAAATCAGCAAGAATATAAACATTAAAGTCATTATAAGTGAAATTTAAAAATAAATAAATAAAAATAAATTCCAAAGAGTTGATAGCTGAATTGTAATTATTCAACTCGAATTTTAGTTCAGGTGAAATATTTCACAGAGGTATCAGCTAGCAAAACTATTGAGTTTATTTTATCTGAAGACTTAGGGTAGGGTAGTTACAGAGGATAGACCATTTTGTTACCGAATATAGATATTTTTTTTCCAATGTTGAAGTGTTACTTAGCTGTTAGTATATTGAAAAGACTTTCGGTCTAAATAAAAATATTTTTGACCTATTCTTGATCTAACCTCTGATTATATATTATATTATATTATATTATATATATATATATCCGTGAATACAAAAAAATACAGTTAGCTTATGTAATGGATGATTAATCCGCTGGCACGACCATGCAGCTCAAACCACGACGTCATTTTGATGATAGTAGGATCGCCACAGTAAAATATATGCATTTGCTATATAAGTATACATAAAAGTCATCTATATAAACAAATATATTATATATATATTTCATTAATTAGCAAACAAAAATCTTTTCTCTTATTGTTTTTTTAATAAAATTGTTATATTTTACCCCATTGTTGAATTGAATATGTGGATAACCATCCGTATATTGTTATTATTATAGTTATATATAATTAACAGTCTAGTTCTTTATCTATAATAAATAAATAAAAATGTTCTAACAAGAGTCTTCAATACGAAAGCGACTAGAAAACAAATATCAGGAATTTCATTCACCAAAGGGAAAATACATTCAGAAATTAATTTCTTATTCGACACTAAGCAACTGTAATGGGGGGGGGGGCAAAAACGATTCCCCTAAATCCCTCTTACTTAATATCCCATTTCCGTTGGCGCGATCGCCCCAGTGCTCAAATCCATCATCGCCAAATCCACTTCTTTTACCGCGGATAATCAAATGAAAGTTATAATCTCCGTCACGAGAGCGAAAAATCTTATGAATATTCGCAAGGCATTCCTAATCGCATCTTTTCCATGAAATGCGACTCGGAACTTTCACACGTAAGTGAGAGCGGTCGAATTCCAACTCCCCCCACCCCACCCATACATGCCTATGATTAAATGTTATTGGAGCTCGCTTCCGTGCTGAAGCGTAATTATCCGCTAATCAAGGGACTGTTATTATGCAGGCAGGGAAAGAAGTCACGGCACATAATAAAGACAAACCCACCCTCCACTCGCCAAAGAAGAGTCGCCTATTTGTAAAGGAAGGTCATAATTCGGACGGGAGGAGAATTTACACGGTCCATTTCTTGGTGCAAAATTGCCTTATGTGGTGCAGATCCGCTGCTATTTGCTGTTGAGGAAAGCCGGTCATTATTCCTCAGCTTTTCGGAGAGGATAGAGGCTTTCATAGAGAGGCAGGTTATATTCTTCAGTGGAAGATTGGTCTCAAGTGAATCAAATGTCTTTTTAGTTGAAACCATAAAAACCTCTTTGCTTGTATTTTTGCTTTATAGGTGTTGAAAATTGTTTTTTGTTATAAAATATGAGACTCTTTATAGGAATAGATATTCTTCTTGGAGAAGAAAATCTTTTAAATAAATATTTACATCCTTCCAAAAAATAATTGGGTATCTTTATAAGAGATTTTATCAGATTTGGATGGTCAAACACATAATTGAATTTCCAGATGTTAGACTTAACAGCTGAAAAGATGTACTTATGCTTGTTGATCTTCTAATAGAAGCTGTGATTTGATTTATTAATTATGTATTGGCTAGTATATTAATTATGTCGAAATTTAGTTTAATCATATTAACGTTCCAGTTTGAAGCAACTCAAGGTTTTTTATTAGGATGTACTCCATAGTTTTGAACAATCATCAGATGGTAAATCAATGATCTAAGTCGGCATTGGCATACTTTCAAACTTTCTCGCCGTACTAGTGGATAGATGTTTGACTTTAGACAATATATTTAATGTATATAAGGTCAGCATGCAAGTGTAATCATTCATGAATCAGGTTTCGAATATGAAACACTGCGGGCCCAAAACTGAGACCTTGCCATCAGACAATCACAATTTCGGAATTAAAGATATTTTCTAATTTACACTGTGTAAAATTGAGTAAAAAGCAATTAATCATCGTGGCACATCAAATGGAATTGCTTAAATGTAATTTCAATTTTAATTCTTTTAAAATTCTTTAAAAAATGAGTTTAAATTATAATTTTCTGGTTGCCTTTTCAAGATATTATTGAAGTAATGACTTATACTGGAGTAATCAAAAGACACCGATAAATAATTATTTAAATGAAAAAAATAATTGATAGTTTTTAATGGATTAAAAAGTATAAAATAATCTTCCTTTTTTTCATAAAGATTTGTAATTTCATACAGGTTTCTAGCCCCAAACAGATTGTTTTGAAAGTTTGTGATTATGAATTTTAAAAATATACTATCACAAATTTTAATTTCGTTTTGAAAACGTAATATATTAATTTTTTTAAGAGATAATTGTTTTCCTCATTTCAATGCTGTATGTGGGAAATTTTACTATTGAGTTTAATCAATTAAAGACTTAACTACATTGTCATCTGTAGATAGGTAATTGTAAATTTTTTTTTCCGAAATCACTAACAAACAGATAGACAAGAAAGATAGTCAATTTTGTATTATCTTCCAAATTTGATGTAACGAAAGTCCGATTATAAATATAATTTAACAGTCATCGCTTAATAAATAAATATTTAATAAATGCAATAAGTAAATAGTTTTAATTCTGATGCATAAAATATGGTTGTCTAACTCATCGGTAAGTTAATTTAAAATCGATTGCAAAAGTTATACAGAAAAGAAAAATAGACAAACCAAAAAGGAAATTGTTTCAGACGAGAAAAATGTTAAATTTAGTTACTAAATGTAGGATAACGATGCATGTGACATAAAATTGTTTTCTTTTCAAATATATGCATTGAATTTAATTGAGTTAATTTCAACTGACGTATTGTCTTTAAATCATGAATCTGGAAGTAGAAATTTTATATATAAAACTTTTATAATGAATAACTTATTAATATTTATGTTTTATTTTTTATTTTCAATAGAATTGCTAGAAACATAAGAAAAAGAATTGATTATTATGACTTAATAATGATCACTACAAAGAATTTTTGTTGCAATTAATCGATTCAAAAGATACCATATTTATTTGAAAAGATAGCTGTGTGCCATTTAATATTTATTCTGATTATACACTATGATGTTAGTTGGAATTGTCTTTGGCTATTATTTTACTTTTTTTCCATAAATTGGCTGTTTATTATCATAGATTAGCCAAGTCTTTTTAAATCTGAATTCATCATTTCCACAGTTAGTGATGCTTTAATACCATATATAAGAATGCTGGTTGCCATATTTTTTATTACATTACATCTTAATGTTCGAAAATGCAATAATTTTTATACAATAAACAATAAATAATTTAGTTTTTTAGAAAATATGGTTAATTTTCAAGAAGAGATAGAGAATTATAGAAATTATAGAGAAAAAAAATATTTGCTAAAATCAATTAATTCATTGATGCCTTCTAGAATTTTAACTCTAATATTGTAATCCGAATTCATCCTTAAGATCTGGAACAGGACATTTTTGTTTCTAAAAGTAATTCTTTATTATACACTAGTTGGCTTCACTGAGCATAGCATCAAAGAAATTAATGGCTATGGTACCAGATCACAAGTTCGCTACGATGCCAGATGTGATTTGCAAGTCAAAATATCAAGAAACGAGTGAAGCAAAATATTTCAAAAATAAACGAAAGAGGTTAAGACAGTGCGTATATTAAAAATAATAGTTATATATAATAAATAGTCTTCATTCTGATGCATACAAATTCAGAACCGTAATTTAAAAAAAAAATTAAAGGAATAATGAATGGAAAGCTCCAACCAACTAAGAATAGTATTTTAGTAAAAGACCTCGAAGATCTCTATAATTCAAAAGTAAACTTACCAATAAACAGCAGAGAAGTCTCTCATAAATGGACTCATTAATTCTCTTGTTTACTTGCCACCACGGGATGCCATTGGCGTAACGCTGACGGGCATTCTCTTCTTGCATTTTTGATTGTTGGGTTTTACCAAAATCAAAGTTTTAAAGAATCCGCTTTTATTTGTCGACTTTTTGGTAGTTTTAGGATTCCTGGAAATGGCCTAGCAAACCTGAGCTATCTGGAATTATTAACAACACAAATTTTAGTCATAAACACTTAAATTAATGTAACTAAAAATAAGTAATTACCAAGTAATTACTAAATATTACAGATATTTATTTTTAGTAATTACCAAGTAATTACTAAAAATAAGTAATTACCAATAAGTTACCCAAGCTCTTGCAAGGGTTAATTTTCTTGCAATTAATTCAAAATATGAATATTATGAATGGAGACAAAATAATATTTAAAATTTGAAACAATTACATTCAGGCATCTTTTCGTATTAATGTATTTTTTATTTCTTGTTCTTTAAATAGCATGCCATCAAAAGTTTTCTTTCCTATAACCAAAGGGACAGGATTACTTGAAACCTACTTACCCTATATTATTTCGAATTGATTATTATTTTGAAATGAATGCTGAAATGAACTGTATGAGATAATATTTATTATGAAACAATGACTTAAAATCGATTGCTC
Organism: Argiope aurantia; assembly: GCA_026543865.1. Classification (NCBI taxonomy): domain Eukaryota; kingdom Metazoa; phylum Arthropoda; class Arachnida; order Araneae; family Araneidae; genus Argiope; species Argiope aurantia. The sequence continues at coordinate 462,084 of JAPMOR010085630.1, read as the reverse complement.
TAGAAGAAGATTTATTTTCAGTTCGGTTAGCTTTATAATTCAAAAAAGAATGGATTATGCGATCATTATTTAGGTTTTATTACTTAGAAAACATTCACAACTTTCCAGATAACAGATATACCAGCTATTTCATGGCGATCACTATATTCAATGAAAAGTTAATTTACCGAAGATTCTCAAATGAATATTAATGCTGCCAAACCCATCTAACGCTAAGAACTGCAGTGTTTACTTTGCGAAGAGTTATGAAGTCGAAATTCAAATATTCAAATTCCGGGAATTAAGAGTAGGATCTATAATCTAGTCTGAGAACATAAATTTCAAACTGCTTAGAGCATATCAAGTTGTCTACAAACGGCTCTGCAGAAACTTGTAAATATTGAAATGTAAATATAAATGTAAAATATTTTAAGTTCGGTTTCCATCGAGAAATTGCTGAGTATCTTACTGAAATGAAAATTTCAATACAACTAATAACACTAAATTTTGAATATGACATTTCTCATCCTGATAGTCAAATGTGAATCTTTACAAAAATTTAGCAACTTTATCTAAAAACTAGCGGGAGTGGTCTCCCTAAAACTTTCTCGTATACTTTCTAATAAACTTGTCATGGTATAAGACGTCTTATATGGCATCGGCGTGCAATAGATATAAAATATTAATTTTTGATGAATTTAGCATTTTTACTAAATATATCGTGTCATCCTTGGCGAGTTATATGACGATTAATCCTTGTCATGCCCTGCTAGTATCCAAAAATCGAATTCGTATTTTTTAGACAAATTTATTTCAACAGATTGAAATAAAAATTGGTCACAAAACTGCATTTGTAGTCAAAAAATCTTATACTAAATTTGATATATTTAAATCATTGTGCTTTTGAATTATCGTGTTTGCATGTTTCTTTAAGTGCAGACTGACAGACACTCAATGCTTCGTTGCATTTGGCTCAAAATTTCATATGGGTATGCATTATAGATGTTAAATATGCCGCATCGTATCTAGCTCTTTTCGTTTTCAATTATGTGTTAACTTATATTTGTACATCCGGTCATTCAGACTTCCTCTGAACAGATTTCACTCAAAATTTCCTAGAAAATATGCAAAATTGGTGTAAAGATCATACACCAAATTTCCTCCGCCTGGCTCAAAGTTAGTTTTCAAGTCATCTTTGTCACAGGCACACAGAGGGAAATCTTCCAGAATTTTGTTTTTCAAACTCAGGGAGGTCTAAAACATTGAGATACGTCAACCTCTCTGACGACTACTATACTTTCTTTATACTACATGTATGAGGAACTAAGAAATAGTTACTTTCTTGATCCTTGATTATAAAGTAATTACTGGGAAAGGATTATTCTCACTACAGGGATAGACTTTGATTTAAATTTCAAAAGAAACTGTACCTTTTAAAGTATTTCAGATCAAGTTAACGATTTAAGAAAACTAATCTTCATTTTTTTTCTGCAAAAAAATGAAAGCATTTCAGTATTTTAAAATTCGTTTGTTTCATTCTTTGAGAGTTTATGGATTGGATTCGGAATTGGATTTTAATGGGAAAAAAGACAACATAGCCATGACGCTCCAAATTTATGGTGAATATATGAATATATGGTGAAGTAAAATTATGCTGAAAATATTCTAAATTAGATCTAATTGATTTGAAAAAAAATGATTAAGTATTTAAAACCAAGGCACACGATAACAAGTGGAACAGTGGAAACAATCATATATGATGTAAAAAGCCAATCGACTGCAAAAAAGAAAGACATTAAAGTGAGCATTTTCTTCCACTAAATCATTAAAGTATAAAACTTTTGCATTAAAAACTGATCGACATTAGAAGTTAAAAACTAGACATTCGATTAAAGTGTGTACAACTAAATAGGGTGTTTGGCACGTACTACAAATGTGTACGATTTCACCAAAAAGTAAATGCTTATGCATAAAACGTGTATGCCCAATACAAAAACGAGTCAGTATAGCGTCCTTTTTCCTAACTGAGGCACCGGACGATTTGCTAAATTGATGGCTTGTGTTGCCTTTTGAAACTTATATACCTTTCTTTCAAATTTCAATAAGTTTATACAGAAATGTGTCAAAAAAGTATTTTTAATTTTTTTAAACTGAAGAACATACTTTACGGAATAAAGGTAATATAAACTACTTTGAGTAGGTCGGATTGAAGTCATGTGATATTCATTCATTTTAATTGCATTTCAAAACAGGGGATAAAAACTTAATTTGCTATAGACTTTTCATCAGTTTAAAAATAAAATGCATTTTTATTTTCTGTTTCATATATTCTAAAAACATCATGAATCTTAGGTTCTTTCTCACACTTTCTACTTTCTCGTATAGGAATAATACAAAGAGAGAATATAACAATCTTCAAAAAATTCAAACTCCAGTTTTTAAATTTGAAGTAATCGCCACATTTCATACTTCAATAAGTCCAAAAAACATATTTTTGGGAATTATGTTTGCCTGTCTTTGAACCGATAACTCCGAAACGCTTTAAGCCAGACGGAAAAAATTTAGTATATAGTCTCTAGTCCAAATATATATATTTCTATCAGACTTTGAATGAATTTATTCAGAGGATGTCTGGCTGCCCGAATATAAGTTAAAGCGATAATGACAAAAAGGACACATGTATACGTGTATAAAACTTGACACACAGATTTAAAATCGAAAGTATAGATATGTGTAAATCGTAGAAATGCGTAGAATCAAATTCATCAAAGTGTTGATTGTCTGTCATTCTGCTCTGTCACAAGTGTGTATACGTGATAATTTCAAGGCTATTCAACCTATTAAAAGGGGTTTTAATCGGTTGAAAATTAGCCCTCCAAAATACACATTCTGGTATTAATTGTATCCCAGCGATTAATCGCTAAAAATATTTCCAAATATCAGACTCTAATAGACTCTTAACTATAGGTACACGTATTACCATACGGTAAATACGTAATACATTTATGAGAACATGCGAGAAATTTTCAGGGTGAATACTCAGGCTGATATTTCTAATTAAGACATCACGCAACAATGTAGTATTTCAAAAGTAACTGAAAATAAAAATATTACTTGACAATTATCAAAAATGACAAATTTGAAAATCAAAATGATTGTATTTCTATATTAAATAATGCATATAAAGAAACAAAAATTGTGAAAATGTAAATTGCAAATACATGCACATAAATGAATTGCCAGTGGTATTTTGTTTTTATATTTCTCAAAGCATTTACTTCAACAAAAAATAAAAATACTAAAGCAACAAGAAATGAAATCGTTTGGAGGTGGAAATTAATGTTGGAACATTTCACAAAGGTTTACTGGTGCCATTATTATACCTTTTGCTTAAAAGCATTCCTAGAAACTTATATTTACGCCATCCCACATAGGATTTTACTGAATATCAAAAAATCACTTATTTTTAGATCATTTCCCGTAGACATCATTGCAAGATTTTTAAAAACTATCCGCAAACAACTTATCCGTCTTGATTACTTCGATCATTTCCAAGAACTTAAAGCAGCTAATATCCATATTTTATGCGAACATCCAGACTAATGTGCAGACACAGGTACATTCAATGATAGTCCATTTTAATGCATAGTTGTTCAAAGAAGCACCTTCATGAACTCACGGGCGTACGTAATGTTATAAAACATTAATAATTCGGAAACTTTAAATGAATAGCGGAAAAAATGGACGCAGCTGTAATTTTTTTTCTTCCTGTTAAAATTTATGGAGCTATAAAGAACCTCGTAAAGAAGCGTGCGCTGAATAAAACTCTTAATGTTTCATGGCGGCCGTGACGGTTAAAGGAATTCCCATTTATAAGGATAAATATTCTGCATAGTAATAAAAAAATGCCTTAATTTCGAGTACGCGGAATACTTCTCTACTCTATCCATGTTTAATAAAAACAGTCGAGAGTTAGACCAGGAAACACGTACCGAAATATATTTATGTATTTACAACGATTATTTTATTTGATCTTAGTTTTATAAAAATCTTAATGTATTAATGCAGAAAAATAAGCAAAAATTCATTGCAGTAATTGTATTTTGCAAAAACTTATTGCTACGCGATAAATTGTTATTGAAGGGTTTATTAAAAATCACCAGATTTACAGAAATTTATTTCGGGATACTGGTTAAGAGGAGAAGCGAGAAATATTGTGAAAAATAAAAATATTCTATGAATAAATAAAATAGAACAGCAATTCAAATATAAAATGAACAGATTTTGACTCAACTAGAGAGTTATTCTACGAATATCTAACTCAAATAATATTTCGTATTAAAGAAACATACTTCTTTGGAAATAGATACTCTTCTCTAATATAGTGATGTTTTCTGAAACAACATATGTATTGTCATTTCTCAAATACTGAAACCATTATTTTGCGCATGCGCCAGGAGGCGTTTATTTTATCAAAACAAGGGTGAAATGAAAGAAAATGCCTTTAATAGAATGGAAGTAAAAATTAAAGCCTAATAAAAATTCCTGAAATTCCCACAACATATTGTGAATAACTCTTTTGGTGAAGTTAAATTATCCGAAATTGCTAATCTCGAATTCCTAAAGCGAACAGTATAAAATACGTTCCATGGCAAGTTACTCAAGTCGAAAGCGAAACATATGTCTAGCTTCCTTAATTGGAATTACAATGTTTTCTAGATTATATTTTCTCATTAAAAATAACAAAAACATTTGTCTTATCTTTCTATATGTTGAAAATTATAATTCAACAACGACATTACAGAGTAAAATTATCAACTTTTCTGAATTTCATTTTGAAATATTTGACAGCTAGCTGAGAAAAAAAAAGAAAGGGTTTTCGAAAAATTTTATGATCTGCATAAAAGAAATCAGTATTCGTCTAAAATTTATTCAAAGTTTATTAAAAAATGTATGAAAAGTTAAGGAAAAATAAATATATTGTTATTATTTTTACAATTTCTAAAACCATTTTTTATTTCTTGGATATTTATTCGGAATTAGGCATTGTTCCAGTTAATCCTGAATCTCCAATCATCAACTATTATGGAACAGTATCAATACAATATTTCTTTGTCAGCTTAACACGGAATTACTTCAAGTCGAAATCGAAAAGTATGTTTAGCTTTGAAGCTGCAGTGTTTTCTAGATTATATTTTCTCATTAAAAATGAGCGAAACATTTGTCTTATCTTTTCAAAAGACAGTTAGCTATAATGATATTTGAAGTTAGCTCTATCTTTATCCTTTAAACGGACGTCTCATTTAGAATGAGGCCTAAATTCGTGAATAACGTTGGTTTAGAAATTCTGTAGCTGAAATGTTACACACCATATATTTTGCGTGGCTATTAAACTATCCTAGATGCCGTTTCAATGAGATGTAAAACCAAAATGAATGTCTGCTTTCGAGCAGCAATGGTTTCAAAATAAGGATTCAAATTATATTTTATGAGTAGAACATACACTTTAATGAGCAGTTTTAATAATGAAACATCATCTGGAGTGACAGATATTCAGTGCTTCCAACAACGGATAAATATACTACGTGAATATATACGTAATAAACTATTTTCAAACAGAAAATATTACGATAATTCATTTTTTATTTTAAAATATTGATTTAATTAATAATTCTTTCTTTTTTTCTGTATTTTCTTTAATAAATAATTTATCTCTATGTTAAAAGATTTGGTCACTATAGCATCCTAAAATTGAAATATATATATCTTAATTATTGTATATATTTTGACCGATTTTAATTAATTTTAGAATGTTCTTAAGAATATTTTGTAACAGCTAGACAAATAGGGAATGCATTTCATTATTACATCTCTTTTTTTACCAGAATAAAAACACATTTATTAAACAAGAAATAAGGCCAATAATTGTATGTACAGTTTTACAGAATTAAAATGATTAAAACCTGGATTTTTTTTCTCTATTATTGATTAGTGAGACACGAACATTAGGCTTATTTTCCACATTGAATAAATTTCTACTAAAAACAGTCTTTTTTTTAAAAAAAAATTGAAATGTTATATTTACAATTAGGGATTAACTCTGGAAATAAGTAATGATATATAATATTTAAGGTTCGTCCATTTTTACTGTCTTTTATACGAAGTAAGAGAAATTATTGCAACCTTGAAATTATTGTAAAACATTCACACTCAAGATTTTCACAAATCTGCACTTTCAGAGTTCCCTGAGTTCGAGAAAATATTCTCGTTTTTATGTCTGTGAACACGACAACTCAATGAAGTTTTGAACTAGACAGATGCAGAAATCTGTTATGCGGAGTTTGCACTAAATGTGTACATTTCTATCAAATTTTGAATGAAATCCAGAGAAAGTCTGTATGGCTGGCTGCTCAAGTACAAACGGACGCGATAACTTCAAAATAAGGAACTAGTTAGGTTAAATCTGATTGATAAGTGTAGCATCTAAAATGTAGTAAAATCAATTCATTCAATCAATTCTTAGCAAATTTTAAACAAATGTGCACATGGAATGACTGTCTGTCGATCTGTATATTCGAATGCATATAAATACTAAATTTTAATTAAATTTGTTATGCAATCTTGTGACCACAAGTGTGTCAAATTTTGATTACAATGGGTATGATAAAAGGGTCCAAAATGCACTTTTTCTCGATAAATTCACTAAAAATACTAGATTCAAGCCAAAGATCTATATTTCGTAAATATTATTCACCAATTGCTTGCATTTGTAGCTTTGAAAATGTTATGCGGGGATAGGGGTAAGGGATAAGATGTTTATCGGAATGTATGCAAGAATATTTCAAGGAAAATTGCTCTTTCTAATTTAACAGTGCTGTTCTCTCCTGTATTACAAGCGCATGTACATGAATTTATCATCTCTCTACTAGGTAGCTCAAAAATCGACTTCTTATTCTAATGTTCAGAATTTTTTTATGTTCTACTTTTTTTTTAAATCAGAAAAATGCTTATTGAGTGATCCTCTGACATATTTAGTAAATTATAAAATAAATCGTGTAGTACACACAAAATTTTAATGCTGAATGATTCCATTTTTTATCCTTTTAGTTTTAAGAAAGTTGTTTTGATTAAGCATGTTACTGGATTAGTTGATATTTAATTACGTCCATTTCATATCAAAGATTAAATTTTAGATATATTGAGAGAAAATAAGGGAGTTCGTAATGAACAAAATGGTGCAAGGTTTCTAAAATAGTACAAGCTGCATATCTATCAAAATTTTAAATTTAAAAAGACATTAAACAAAGATACATATGAATGATTTAAAAAGTTGAAGTGATAGTTGTTTTACTTAGATTTATAGTAATCAAATCGAGAATTTCATTTTAACAAAACATGTGGTGTACTATGTGAGTGAGAGAAAGTTGAATTAAAATTAAATTTCAGGTAACTAAAATTATTGTTCTCTTCTTTCTCTAGTAATATTATGCCATATTCCAGAATACTAGTATTATTTTAATCAAGAATAAGTCTCTCGCTGCATATTTGTGTCATAGTCAAGAATGGGATTATAACGAAGGTTTTTGTTATAGTTATATTAACTATTTCAGTATAAATATATTTTTGATATATTTCTAATAAGGTAAGTGTTTGCATTATCTATTATATATTTGAAAATGGAACTTGATACCACAATTATGTCAAAATAAAATATTACAAACAAATATCCAATTAGCATTCATCCCAACAACGTCATACTTATATTTCTGCATAGAAATTCATATTAATTCGTTTAAATGTTTAATTTTACTACTGGACAAGAATTTTAAGGAAAGTAACTATAGTCCATGTTTAATAAGAATTTTAAGGAAATAAACTACTTGAGTATTCTTCAAATATCAATAAATTTAAATTAAAATAGTAATAGCTACTCAGTGTCATAATAACAATATTCTTAAACTGTAATATTTCTTAAGTAAATAGGAAGAAATCTTTCTTATCTGAATATTACTCTAGTTATGAGGCGAAAGATTTTGCTTGGAATAATCAATTTAACCAATAATCAGACCTTTCTAAACCACAGTACCTAAATAATTAGATTTTAGGTACTGTGGTTTAGAAATACTTAGAATTCATTTAGCTTTCAAAATTAATAAAAAATTATATTAATAATAAATTTATTAATGAGGTCTTCAATTTCTTAAATGTGTATATTTACATGCGAAATCTAGATCCGCTTTATAAAATGAAAAGGAAAATATTACAGTATGTAAGATAATTCTCTAAATTAATTGATAAGGTTAATTCATTTTGCATGATTTCATTAAAATTCTTATGATTTTATTCAAACTAAAGTATAAATATTTACTCATAATAAATTTGATAAATAAATTTTGAAATAAAGTATTTAGATTGTATTATAAATTGCAAAATTATTTTTTTCAACCCTTTTTTTTTCAGTTTTGTTTTCTCTAAATGAATAATAACCATAATTTTTTTTTTAATTCTCGAATGAAATATTTATAATTTTTATTTTATTTTAAAGAGACAGATGAAATTTATTATTACAGTTGCATTTAAAGTCGGATATTGTCTAACATTACTGATTTTTTAAATTTTTTCTGGATCAGTTCAAGTACCAAAGGGTTTGATATTGAAAATACATTATGGTTTATAGAGGATTTATTAATAGAATCGACGGAATTCATATAGCGTTGTCCGTAACATAATGGATGTCAGTGAAATCAAAATCTAGTCAGCGAAATTTAAAATAAATTAAGAAATTAAAGAAATAAAATCGATTGTGGATTCTCATTTTTCTTTGTTTGCTACTAATGAGCATCTACATGAAAATAAATTTAAATAATTCTAAATTAAGATACTTTATAGGGAACGGTAAAAGAAAATTAAATTTGAAAGTGCAATGTAAACGATGCTCTTAGACTCTAAATTATATAAAAGCAATTTTGCTTATTCTTTATTTCGGCTCCTTGTGAAATCAGCGAACTAAGTAAATTTCTTCTGTTGTTACTATATTGGCGAAGAAAATTTCGATCCTTGCCAAATCTAGGAAGAATTAAAACTTCCCCCAACGGATCATTCTTAATCATCGAAAAAAACTTTAAATTTACTAAAAAGATCAATAAATTTAAAATCAATGAATTAAAAAATTTTGATCATATTTATTTGAAATTGAAGAAAAAAGGCTTCAACAATGACCCTAAAAATTTTGAAATAGACATGAGAATTAAAACTTCGTATGCAGGAATTTTAGCTTCATTTCTTAAGATTTTTTTAGGAAAGTTGTCATATTTTGAGTGTCTTAAAATTCAGCAAATTATATCAAAAGTACAAAATAATGTTCGTTCTAAACAAAAAGAGATGTGCTTGCCTTCGTCAAAGGCGCATAATTTTCTTTTTTGCAAATATAGGAATGATATTTTATTTAGTAAATATATGCGAAATATTATCGAAAAATGCCCAAAACATTAAGTAACAGATTTTCTAAATTATATTTTATAATTCATGGTTTGAGGTGCATTAAGTCAACATTATGATTATCTGCATGCCGCATTTCATGGATGCAGATGCATACACATAAACAGTTTTTTGTAAGTATAGGTTATATTTATATAAGTTTTCGTTTAAATTTTGAAGTCTGGTAAGTGTTAATTCATTCATCAGATAGATTGCAGTATTTTTTGTGTGGGGGGGGGTAATTGGATGGCATCTAGTTGAGGTTTTGGAGCTAAAAAATTCGAAGTTGATGAAGGATTTGAAATACAAAGACGTCAACCTTGTTCCATATATTTAGAATTCAATGCATATTAAATCTATGCGATTCAAATGTATCTTCGTTGGTACGGTGTAAAAACAGAGAAAGGGTATTATTGAGTATGAGAATTCGGTGAAGAAATTGAGAGCTTAAGTATTAACATCGAAAAATAGTTTAACATTTTGAGACAGTTTAAAAATGGCCTTAAAGTGGTTTCAAAATGGCATTACAAAAAGTCATAACTTAATTAAATATTAAAGAATACATATACATGTGATTAATCAGATTGCTCAAAAAGTGCTCAATCCTTTTCTCTCAAATTATTTTTACTGGCTTTAGTTAATTAATTTTGTTTTGATATTATAATGCAGATAATAATATAAATAAATAAACAAAATAATTACTTTTATTTATTAGTTATTATTAAATATTTGAAAGCATATAAAAAATGCTGCCACAGATTAATTCCAGCTGTATTAGATTTAGTAAATCTTAAAATTTATGATACTACAATTCGAAAAGAAATAATAAATAAAACTATGTATAATTACCAAAAACTACTAGTTTAGAGTTTTTAACATGTATTAATTTTTCCTACGTATATTTCATTAATATTTTTTGATAAAATAAAGAATATACGAATAAACACTTTTGAATGAATTTTACTACCAGTCATTTCTCTAATAAGAAAGTCAATTTAATTATTACAAAATATTATAGTAAACAAATATTCAATTTTTTTGTTTTCTTCTTCGAATGTAAGTGAAATATTTAATGCAATCTCTAAGTAACAAGGAGTCATGATGATAATGTTAGCAAATCAAAAGCGAAAAGAAAATTCAAATATATCATTCGTTTTAGATATCTCCTGGGATTAGCGAGCAAAACTATATTTCCAAAAAACAGTTTTTCAACGTCGTAAAGTTTTAGTCTTTCATATCTTTACTATATATATATATATTGTTGACAAAACATAACAAGATTTTTGTTTATATAGTTATTTATTGCCAATTTGCTTATAAATAAAATTCTATGAATGTTAGAAAATGCAGTAAATATTTAATGAAAACATCCAGAGATGTTATTTCTCTACACTCTGAAAATTATTTGAGTAAATAAAATAAGTAATTCTGATTTTCATTATAAAATCAAAAAATAAATAAATACCTATCTTTGATCGGTTAAAATAAAAAGATATTGTTAAGATAAAACAATCCCAAAGAATGTATCTATATTCGTATTCTTATTTTAACAATACAGATTTTAAATTCACAAAAATTTTGATTTCATTTTCCCTTTCTTCATATTATGTCATACATAAAGAAATTCTCTAATCGTCAAAAGTTCAATTTTTTTAAGTATCCATATTTTATATCTTCCTGGGGTAAATTTTCTGTTTTTGACATATCTATATTAATTAATTAAAACCGCTACGAAATAGATAGATAAAATATAGCATAAGATTTTATTACTATACTTCTAGATTGATCTGCCAAATCCTAGATAAAATCATTTGTATATGTCTATTTATATATATATAAGTACTATAAACTAAGAAACGCAGTAAGTTAGATTGAAGAATTTTATAGAGACATTTATAGAGACTTAACATTTTGTGTTCAGTTCTTCACTTAATACTTTACGTTTATTTTATTATTTCAGGTGCTATGCTGAATCTTGTCGGTAGCAATGAAGCATGGAGCAAATAAAGGAATGCAAAGAAACGGGTGGACTCTGCTTGCGCTGTTTTGAAAGGTAACACATCTTTGTTTGTAATCTCTAACTGATCTCGTAAGAACTAATTCAAATTTTCATCTATAATTGAGAGATGTTAATGGGATTCGAGTATAACAAGAAAAGATACTTTTCCGCTAGTCCGGCGCAAGCGGAAAATCGCCAAATAATGTAGAATTCCGCCAAATTTCTAACTTTCGTCATTCGCTTCGCTTGGCGACTTGGCTCGCGGTTGGTTCACAATTGGCGACATTTGCGCCCGGCTAACGGAAAAGTAAGCATAAAAAAGTAAATGCATCTCCTCTTTCCAAAAGTTTGTTTGACAATTAATTATTTAATGACTCAGATATGAGATTGTGTTCGGTACAGGATCTCTTTCCTACTTACTTCAGAAGACTGGTTTAACTTGAGCCTTACAGACTTATGCAGATTTTGTGGAACTGAGATCATGATGGCCACAATACAGGGCCTCTCTCCAACATTTCAAATAGCTGATTTTCCTTGAGCATTACAGATTTGCGTATATGTAAGGAAATTACTACCACTTTTACCCCAGTAAATGATTTGTTTTGCAACTACATTAGACAATCGAGAAACATAAACACTGAAGACTTGTGCAGAAGTAGTGGAAGTGAATTACTTTACACTATATTATTACCTGTCCTCTGATCACCTTCTTTCATTGGAAAAAATCATCAATGATCTTTGAAACTATCTGGCGGAAAATAGGTCCTATTTGCAACTTTCCTAGCATCGAAATCCGATTACTCGAGAAACAGATTTATAGACATGAAGAAGTCTTCCTAAGGTACTTCAGCATCCAAGCTCAAAAGCTACCTTTCTTAAAAATAAATACTGATTGTTTTACTTAAAACTCAATCCAGGGATGAAAGTGTGTTTTTAAAATAAACTTCAATCTTTTAGCATTAATATTCGTATATTTTTTTGAATAAAAATTCACAAAGATTCGGTGAAATTTCAAGGTTTAATGTTAAGGAAGTATTAACAAGTCTGTCATATAAAATCTTACACTATTTTCATCCAAAACATAGTCAATGTATGTGGGGAAAAACTCGCCAAACACATTGTAAATACATAAGAAATGCAAATACCCATTAATTGATTATACTTGAAACTCGGTGTACTTTATTAAAATGTCAATTATTACGAAGTATTGTGTGAGCCTACATATATTTTTATTCAAAACACTAATATGGTTTTTCTTCTTTTTTTTACTACAGTTACAGAATTGTTTCCATTTTTTTTTTAATGGAAATGATTTATACTTTCCTCCCTTATTTACACATCTATATTCTATGTACAAGAGCATACACTGATAATAAATACAACATTTTATTTTCAGTTTATATTCATAAATATAGTTAAGTGCTTCCCGCCAATTTAATTTTATAATGGATTTGTACAACGTGTTGGAAAAGCGCTAATTGCTGAAGTGCAATATTATTCGGTTCAATATTAATTAATTTGCAATACTTCCTTTATTAGGTGATAGTGAAATCACGTAAATAATCAGTTCCTTACGTGAATAGGAATAGGTGAATAGTTGTGATGAATAGTGTTCTTTTCACTGATTAATTGGTTCTTTTTAAGTGAATTACAGTTTTATTGCCTAAAAATAGTTTTTTCACTTGAATAATGTTTTTTTTTTTCGTATTTTTGAAATGCCAAATGTTAAACATTCGTTTTTATCATATACAAAATTTCTTTCCCGTGTGGATGACGTTTAGGTGAACATTTCGAATTTCTGCTCCCATTTTTATATTACCGGCAAAGTTTTAAATCCGGCATTTTATAGAATACCTAGCCATCTTATACAATAAAAACTGGCTACTAATGTATTAAATTATTATTATTTCACCCATTTACCAAGAATTCTACAGAATGTCCATTGCTCAACCAGCAAAGTATTAAATACTTCTCCGATGGCCCGATTTTACTTCTTTTTATAAGAAATAAAATTAAATGCAATACAAAATAAAATGATTTCCTTGAATAAATGCCCGACAAGCATTTTCATATTTTATTTTGTTTTCTTTGATAATAAAATCATTGATTTGGAATTTATCAATTCTTTTCTCTATGAATTTTAAAATTTCTTATCTCTTACTTTTTTTTCCAAAACAGCATTTGTATTTTTGAAATTTTGTTAAATAATAGCCTTATCATATTACTTTTTTTCAACTTTTCGTAAATAGCGATGATCATTCTACAGAAATTTTAGAGAATTTCTAGATTTTTTTACATTGAATTGGTAAGTATATGATTATTCTCAAATTTTATACTTTGTCATACATTCTATAAAACGCTTAAGTATTCTAAAAAATGGCGACTTCATAAATTAATTAACATATTATAATACCACCGACCATATAATTTACATTTCTTCAGTTTGATACCAAATGCGAATAAATTATATGCATTTTGTTACAGCTATATTTTCTAATTCTTGAACACAATTTCACATTTACTGTATACTTGACCACATTATTCATAAAATGACTTCCCTGGAATTAATTACTAGTACAAGCAAGTTGTAAACTGTAATTACTTCAGTAATTACATTTACACTACATAAATCATAATGTATTCGAGCTATGCTACTGCTATGTTTTAGCATTTCCATTCTACACACTAAGCAGGTATCGTATTCCTTAGACTTCATACTGAAACTGTAGATTACGTTAATACATAAGCCAACAATAAAATGACAATATACCATTCTAATCATACGTAAATAACTTCAGTCTAAATCGTAAGAGACAGATGAATACTGATTTGAAAAAAAAATAACATAACATAAAAATTATGCTTTTTTAAGTTTTAGGCAATTAAATATACTGTTTAAAAGATTATGAATTCCACATTTTTGCACAGTTCCCACCGTTCCTATTAGCTATATTTAATAAAACGTTCCTGATACACTAAAATTTATATACCATAAGTTTTATTCTCACTGTGACTAAAATTGAATCTTAGAACTTCATTATTTGGAGCCAATCAACGAGCACTCTATAATTGTCGCGAGTTGAATAGCATTTTCCTAAAGGTTAAAGTTTGAATAGTCTAAAATCATTTTAAATTATGATATCCAAAACTATATAAAACTAGTTTCATTACAGAAATATCATTTTTTCCTTTAAAATGTTGTATAAAACATTTTTTTAAAATATGACTATTGAATGCTGTGGATTGTATAAAAAATGTAAAAATCATAATTTTTTCTGAATATATATGCAGATTTAAACATCATAAATCATAATTTTTTGAATATGTGAGAATTTTTCAAATTCGCCAATTTCTGAATGTTTACAAATGTCATTGGTCCACGATTAGAACAAATACTGTAAAATTATTGAGCAATCATCAATCTGAGAATAATTTCTTAGTATTATAGAGCAAATGAAAGAGTATACCTACTTAAATTTATTAAATCTTTCTATAGAATAATTTAATGCATATTGGTATTTTTTTAAATTATTGAATTATATTCTGAAAATGATTAACGCAATTGAAAATTCTGGATATCAGAATTGTTGAATATTCTAATTTAATAAATATACAATCATTATAAATGTGCATATATAAATACTTAGATAATTCTCAGACGACAATGCTTCCCAAGTAAATAATATAATTTGCTTTATAGTACGTGATTCTATTTAAATTCAATCTTATTTCCATTTTTAACTAAGAACAGTTTTTATTTGTAGGATGATGCAACGCAATTTTGTAATTTACAGTATAACGAACAGCTATGCTGTAAATTACAATTGTAATTTACAGTAACATCGAACGAATAATGACTGGCTTAAAAATATTATGGTAATTTTTTATTACTCCAGTTGGATTGTTAATGATTACAAAAGAATTGATAAATATACAATGTTCTTTTCTGTAATTTTTTAACAAATAGTTAGTTACATTAAAACGATTCCTTTTGCAGCAATTCATAAATGAATTCTCTGCTTATAATTGGCAAATCAAGGCGCTATTTTTTTTCTCCTATTTCATGTTTAGAGTTGAATGAAATACTGTAAAAATCGTTAGGCGAAAAAAGTTTTGGGACTCAAATTCTTTGCGAAACTATATTTTTTATTGATATTAGTTTCTCTACATGAAATATTTTAAATAACCGAGAAAAAAAGATTTACCTTCACGACCTCACTATCAAGAGAAATAGATTCAATAATATGAATGTAAAAAATTGAAACAAAATGAAAAAATTAATTATAAAACTTTTAAAAATAATTTAAAAACTGTAATTCGAATTTTATTTCAGAGTGATTGAGATTTCATTCAAATGATAAAGTGTGGACCATACTAATCTGTCAGCGGAAGCGAATGCATTAAAAAATCATTAGAATAGTGTTCCAAAATTTAAAAGGCTCTTGTTAGTAATCTGAATTAACTTAAATACATGAATCTTATAAATGAAATGAAAGCACAAATTAGTTTACCCTAAAAATACCGAACAAAAAGAATAATATTGGAACCCCCAAAATTGCGGGATCCGCACGCTGTCACCTACCTTGGCTATTATACAATTCAAATTTACCTTATGTTCGTCTTCTGGCATTTACAAGAACAGTGACCATTGGCCAATGTCCGGTAGTTTAATTTACAGAAATAGGGCTCCCCATCATGTATCTAATTTACTAATGAAATCATTTCGACAAAATCACAATCTAAGAATCCCAGAATGAAATTATCATGAGTAGATTTTGTTTCATCAGATTAATTTCCTGCGTCCAAATTAAGAGAAAGCAATTGAGGAGGAAAATATTATTTTCGTTCACGGTTAAGCAATGGAAAAAAAAACACTTGTGTCGTAGTTTCCTCCCTAAGCATTATTATCACTCCACCGGGAAGGCTGTTTAACTCTTTAGGGGAATAAAATCAGGATTATCTGTCAATGACGTTAAACAACTGTCTTCTGTTGGAGTAATTATTGTCTTCCATATTATTTAGCACACTTCGAGGAATATGATTTAACTAATGATTAATTCACGGAATCAGATTTAATTGAATGCATCAGTTAATTAAAAGCTTTTTTTTTCCTTATAACTAAATGATATTCTCGTACTTTTAATATTTTGAAACTGATTTTCTATCACGTTTGTTTGGAAAAACATGTGCTAATATGATATTTACTGAGTGAGTTTAAATTAACCTACATCTTCTGCCTCAAGTAACTTCCATAAGTCTCACTAGATGTCGCTACGAATTCTTGAAACGAAAGAGAGTATGAAAGAAGATCGCATAGCGTTACTTTCAGTCTCTTTCACAATGTCTTCCGAAGCCGTCATTTTCAATCCAAGGCAGATGCTCCACCCCACCTCCCTCGGAACTCTTACTGCTTTTCATGCTATCTAGAGCACACAACAGGATGTGATCAAATAATTTTAATTTAATACTACAGGAAAACAAATATTTTCTAAGGCTAAATAAGCTTCTCATAATTTGGAAGTTTTGAAACTGATTGACCATCTTATTTGTATGGAAACTAAATGTTAAGAATATATTATGTTTACAGAATGAGTTTAAATTAACCTATAACTTTTAGTTTAAATAAAGATCAAGAAAATCGCTAGGTATGACAATTGCGTGAAATAAAAAAAAGTATAAAAGAATACTGATTAGCTATTTGAGCAAAAGTTACTTTCTTGGGTACTTCTTTTTTTTTTTAACACCCGTACCATATGAGAACAAATTTAGCGCCATTCTATTTTTTCCCAACTCTAGGCCTATTTAACCCTAAAAAATTTTCCTTTTTACGGCATAATAAGATAAAAAGTTAAAGAGATAAATAATATGTACTTAGCCTTACACATTTTTATTCTCAAATTTAAAAAGACCATTAAGACAAAAACATAAAAGACAAAGCAACTAAGACTCAAAAATTAATGTTGAAATCTCATTGGACTTTTTCTACACAAGAAACATTTACTTAATTTTAACCATAGAATGTTTATTAAAAAATATTATGGATTTTAGGCTGACTGAATCATTTTTTTTAATTTTCGAAAAGAAAATATAAGCGCTAACGTAACTTCCAAATTTTAAAAAAAATTATAAACCTGGAAATAAAAAAAAATTCATTCCATCAAATTGATTCCTAAAAACTTATTTTATAAAATTTTTCAACTTACAAAATTCACAGAATCGTTAAATTATCAAAAGTGAAACTCAAAATATTTAAGAATTTTTCATTACTGAATGAAATGAAATTAAAAATACGTATTTTCTAGTTTCAATTACTTCTCAACTGCGTTTCACTATGTTTTCTTTAATTAGTTTTCGATATATGTATTTCATACACTATCGGCCCATCAAAAAATGATAGTGGTGTAATTGTTTTCAGCACTAAAAGCACCACATGGAGCTATTGTGTTTATTTAATTATTTATAAATCCATTTACTTGAGATGTTTCGTATATTTGATTTCCATAAGCAAACTTATTTTCCAAGATAAATATATTTCATGCACAGGCTTAACATTTATGTAGACATTGTTGAAGTGTTCGCAATTTGAATGCAGTGGACATACGTTTAAAAAAATGCAAATGATCTAAGGAGAAATTTGTTTCCTTCAAACATTGCTGTTCTGGGAAATTATGACTCAATTATGCATAAGAATATAAGACATAACTTAATATTCACATTAGCCATAGATACCTTTTATAATAAGACCATTAGCCATACGTATGTACGGAATAATATACTGAATTATATACGAATTGGCCAACTACATCAACCTCTTTTTCCTTTTAATGCCAAGTTTTTGAGTTTGTGCATCGATTTCGCTTTTATCCTGATAGGTTCAAAATTATTACACCCTTGATTTGGTGATTCATGTAAAAGACTAATAACTTAAGATCATTCAATAAATCATGTTACCAAAATTAATCTCAATCCCCCCCCCTCAAAAATTATGTTCATTTTCCAAAAAAGCCCCTTTAAAGGGATATTACGACTCCTATGAAATTCAGATTGGCATATGGAATGCGCTTGCGTTTATGGACTTGCATATGTGACCAATAAAACTATTTCAAGGTCAATTGAATTTTTGGAGCAAGTGATTAGAAAGCTAAGTAGAGGTTAGAGTTGTTGGATTTTCCCCCCATGCCAATGTTTACTTGTTATAGCAATCCATATCCTCTGGCACGCTCTATAGCCAACGTGTGCGCATTTTTATTTAAAATCATCATTTTCAGTCGATGGTATATTTATGGCTAAAAATATATACTTGTATGGCGGAAAGACAACAGATTTTTTATAGAAGTTGTTTTCCAAAATTAAATTCTTATCAAGGTCATTAACTATTCTTCTGGATCGCATCGCCAACATCCACATGAATATCACAATATATTATTATGGTCATCTTATTCATTCGATGTTAACGAAAGTTATTTCTTGCTTCGGGATCAACTGAAAGATTTTTCTTAACAAATTGAAGCCAAAATATTCTATAAAATTCCAAATTAATGTTTATTACTCGTTTTCAGGGTAAAAATAGAAATTCTTGAATTTGTATGCAGCAATTATTTTTAATGTGTGTTTTATTATATTATTATTGGGTTATTACTTTTCATATTGAAATTATCAGTTAAATACCTCTTCTTATTATTTTCAAAAGATGTTTATTACAAATGATTTAAGTCTTATTTAAACTCAAAATTAAAAATTAATAAAGCTTATACTATATATTAATCTTTCTGTCTACCTTTTAAAGTGAAATGTATGAATTTTGCTTTTTTTTCATTGTTTTTTTTTTATTCTGAATGATAAAAAAAAAAATTGTGTATAGATGGCGGTTCTGCTGTCCACCCTCACCGTCATGATGATCAGTCTGTCGGAAGCGAAGTCTGGCAATGACCTATGCACCTTCAACCCCCTATGCACTTGCCGTCGCTCCCATCACGAGGTCATCTGCCACGGCGTGCCGTTTTCAGAATTCCCTGCATTTCCCACCGAAGAAATATACCAGGTAACGGAATTTCACCAGAAAAAGGGATTTTCAGTCACTCAAAATTAACCTAATCATTTTAATTCAATAATTAAACTAATGACAAATTAAACTAAGCATTTTCTCCTTTCAAGATAATACTACAGGACAAATTTAGGTTGTTCAGTACACATCATTTATAAGGCCCTTTACAACATCATCATAAATTTTCTTTGATTTCAAAATACAGCATCATTAGCATGCATGTTAAAAATCAAGGTCTATTTTTTTGAAAAATTGTACAAAATGCATAATTTCCAACATTATTTAATTAATAGATGAACAAATTATTTTCAAATAGTTCTAACAATTATCACCTTTTCATAATTAGATTTGATAACTCGTTAACAATAAGCGAAATCAAATTCCAAAATTCTTCTTTCGCTTAAAAATCTCAAAAGATTCTTTTTATTTTCCCAATGTAATTAAATACAATGGATTTTTTAACATGTCAGCATTGCGTTGAGGCTTTGCTGTGATCACCTTTAAGTTTTTCAACTTCTTTTAAAAAACACATTAAATTTATATTATATTATTCGGAATGTGGTATTTTTGTATGTAACTTAATCCATTTATAGTGATCTGCCCTATATAGATATAAGAATAGTAAACATTTTTTTTTCTTTTAGTGAAATGTATTTGGCCTTAAAAATTAAATGACACGATTTTCGCCCATAAATTTTTTAACTGCAATCAATATCAATAAATTTTATGATCAGTTATCCATAAAGTTTGAAAGTAAACCAAATCACAAAATAATTCTCATCTTTTAACTTTTTAAAGATTTTAAATAATTCATCATAAAATTTGTGGTTACAAGTTGGAACTAGCCAATCTCTTTGTTAATGAAAGGCTATAAAATTGTTAATTTTTATTGATATTCCAAATATGTTTTAAGTACACATCTTTGTAAATTGTGACTGGAAGCCATCTAAAATCTATACTCTCTGTTTTAAATAACCACTCAATACCTTCTATTTTAGGTCACGATCTTACGTTCTGGACTTGAGGTGCTGCATCACAATTTCCTCGAAGGGTCCAGCATAGCATCTTTGCACTTGATGCAGAATCAACTGACACGTGTATCTGCCAAGGCCTTCAGTGGCTTAGAGAACATACTCACGACACTGGATCTCAGCTACAACCAGCTGGACGACACGCTCCTTGCAGCTTTAATCCCTCTCAGCAACCTTCAGTGGCTCAACCTCAAAGGCAACAATCTGGAAGAAGTTCATACATCTAAGTGGTCCCAAATGAATTTTAAGAACGTCATAAATAGTTTGTTTTTAAGTTCTAACCACGTAACACGTATTCAGGAGGGTGCCTTCTCGATGCTGAGTAACCTTGCCTTACTGGACATCGAGGGAAATTTGATTCACGACATCGATAGTCATTCCTTCCCAAATTCCCTTCAGTCTCTGTCGCTATCCAATAACATTTTAAAAAAAGTGCCTCTACACGCTATTTACACTCTCAAAAATCTACGATATTTGTATTTATCTGGCAATCTGTTCCGAAAGTTACCTACCCCATTCCATCTGCAAACGACACGTCTTGAAAAGCTAGAAATAAGCAACAATATGTTAAATCAGTTATCAGAATTTGTATTCAATGGTTCTTTCACCATCAAGGAATTGATCCTTGATTTTAATTTCATTAGAACATTATCTGCCAGATGTTTTAAAGGCACGGCACTTGAAAGACTTGTTTTGGCTAATAATAGGATCACTAAACTACATTCTGATGCTTTCGTGGGTGTAGAAACGACCCTCAAAACACTAGATTTGAGTTTTAATCTACTAGAAGAATTTCCTTCTGCTGTAAACAATCTTAATGCGTTATTTTATTTATCGTTAAAAGGTAATATGTTAAAAAATCTTGAGAAGGATGATTTGATAGGCTTTCGAAGGACGCTTGAAATTTTGGATTTATCTGGTAATTTATTTGAAAATGTACCACAAAAGACTTTGATGCGGATGAAAAAATTGGTGCGCCTCAGTCTCCAAGACAACCGCATACGTAAAATTCAACAGGTTGATTTCAAAGACTGGGGCGAAACTCTAACGACGTTGAGCTTAGCGAATAATGGTATAACTAATTTACCAGAAGAAAGCTTCATTCACCTTAAAAAATTAAAAGAATTGAAACTTTCTTTTAATAATATTTTGTTCTTTTCACCTCATGTATTTAAACCTTTAGAAAAGACGATAGAAGTTCTGGATTTGAGTTCCTCTTTATTTTCACATAACCAATCAGCAGAGCTTTTGTGGAAGAATTTAAAAAATTTGGAATGGATGCAATTAGATCATAATAATATCTCAAAAATATCATCTCTGAGTTTAAACTCCTTGTTAAAAGTGCGACGTTTAGATTTTAGCAACAATGACATTAAAGAAATTCCAACTGACTTTTTTATGGGTGCAAAAAACGTATATCTAGGAACAATAAATTTGAGCAACAATCATTTAAAATTAATTAAAAGTGGAACATTCTGGGAAATACCGCATGTTTCTACAGTTATTTTATTTGGAAATAAAATATCGATGATTGAAGATTATGGTTTTGCTCACTGTACTTATCTTCATACCATAGTTCTATCTAAAAACAATCTGACATCAATAGCCCCTTCAGCTATTTACAATTTAACAAGGCTCTCAAATCTCTTTTTGCAAGACAATTCATTGCGAATATTTTCTTTGGACATTATAGAAGGAGAGACATCTCAATTATATGTAAATTTATCAAACAATGCTTTACTAGAGCTAAAACCAAATGACAGCAACTCGACTACATATGTAAAAATAAGAACTTTAGATCTTACAAACAATCAAATATCTGTGATATCAAATGAGTTCATGGTTTCCATATCAAAATGCCTAGTATACTTATTTTTATCGAAAAATCAAATTGAAAACATTTCTTTTCCGTTACTACAAGAACTTCAGTTGCTCGATTTATCGTGTAACAAATTGCTCACCCTGAGTTCTGATGACTTTACATGTTGTCCAAACGTCCAAATCTTAATGATGGATCATAACAACATATCAGATATTCTAGATGGTGCTTTGGACGTAATGAAAAATTTGAGGGTACTCGATTTAAGCCAAAATAACTTGTTTTCTCTGAGAGAAAATACATTTTCTTCAACGAAATTGGAAAGGCTTAATTTATCCGGAAACCATCTACTGCAGCTGCCATCGATGACTTTGAACATGGTGCATAAAACTCTCAGAATCTTAGACTTATCTTTCAATTATTTCGATAATTTATCTCTGGTGGACTTCGCCAGTATGAACAAACTTCAAGCCTTAAATTTGTCTTCCAATCACATTTCTTTCCTCGACGGCGAGAGTTTTCAGGGTCTTACCCACCTACTTCACCTGGATTTGTCTCACAATCCGCTCAAGAAGATTAACGAAGAATCCTCCCTCAACTATCTTTCGAACCTCAGGTCCTTCTTGGTGTGTAACAGCAGCTTAAAATCCCTTGAAACGCTGCCACTACCACAACTACATGTGATGTCGTTAAGAAACAATTATCTTTTCAACATATCCCAAAACGTGTTTCAAAACAGCGACCAAGTACGATATCTAGATTTGTCAGGAAATTTATTACAGGATGTACCAATGCACCTATGGCCAAACATGAAACATCTCATAAATTTGGATATTTCTTATAATCCTATT
The DNA here is from genome assembly GCA_026543865.1 of Argiope aurantia. Lineage (NCBI taxonomy): Eukaryota > Metazoa > Arthropoda > Arachnida > Araneae > Araneidae > Argiope > Argiope aurantia. Next base: position 438,884 of record JAPMOR010085630.1, on the reverse strand, counting down.
GAAGTTTTGGGTGTAAATAGCTTTAATGGACTTGACAGGCTACAATCACTGGATATTAGTGGCTTGATGCTAAAGCGTCTGGATCCAAGAACACTTCATGGATTAAGGTATTGATTCAGTTATTATATATGTTCTGAGGGAGGCTGGTAAAATCTTAAGAATGTTATAGCAGTTTGTAAATTTATTCTTAATAGTCATAAAATAAATTAAAGAAAACAAAATTTGGAAGACGAAGTACTCTTCGTGCTTCTTAGTTGTTACTTTTAAGATATAACGTAAATACTTTTTTAGCCATATTCAGTCTTTCTGGAATAGATTCTTAAGGTAAAAATGTATTATACATGCTTTATACAGTTTTTCAGAAAGCATTAAACAAAGAACCCTATTTACTAGTTTATGTTTATATGTTTTTTTTTCATTTCTTTATATTTAAAATAAATGCATAATATTTATTACATAGAATATATAAAGATAATTGATTTTATATAATTTCCTGGATATTTTGCAATTCTATTTTATTAATTTCATGTCACTTCATTAACTAGCGAAGTATAAAGAGTATATTTTCAAAATTTTGAAATCTATAGCATCGTTTCTTAAACTTTCATTTACGCTTGATTAAAGACTTATAAATATTTTTTGATGCAGGAAAATCAGACATTCTTTCTAAACTGAAATTAATAGAAAATACCATTTTATAAGCACTAGTTTGGCAATTCTAATAAACAATAATTATGTCATTCAGTTGCTAGTTAATATCTACTTCGAGACATAATGCAGTGTGGTCTATTCGGTCTACCGAGATAAAAAAAAATATTTTTGCGTTGCATTCAGTTTATTGAAAATTCAAAAAAGCCGGAAAATGATTTTTTTATATCTAAGTTGGTTAAAAATAAGCACAGTAAATTGCGTCATTTTTCCAAACAAAATAAGAATAGTAAGAGATTTGATAATGAAATATATATTTCGTTTATTTTCAAAACTTTAAATATTTTAAATGTCTTAAAAATGCAAAATTAGTAATTTAGAAAAATTTTTATTTCCTACAAAATCATTGACAAAAAAAGGCATACTTAGGTTTAATACTGATGGTCTCATAATGACAGCAAAATGATGACATATATGATTGACTAAAATGCCAACTTTCAGATTTTATAGTATTCCAATATTATTTTGAAATTCTCCATTGTTCTTCTCAAATTCAAATAATGATAAGGAAAGTAAATATTTTGTGAAATTGTCGATGAACCAGAAAAGGTGTTGCTAGAGCACTTGGACAAAGTTCAAAGAGAAAACATTAGAAGCAGATACCAATTTGTAAAAGCAAAATTATTCATGCAGTTTATTTTCAGTTTTTATTAATAAAAATTAATTATCTCCAAAGATAATATAAGAATAATTTTAATTTGTGGAGAGAATCAGCTATCGACGGTTTTTTTTAATCGTCTGCTTCAAATGATATTATAATTTGAAACTAAAAACCATTTCAGACGATAAAAGGATTCTACATTTAATAGTATTAAGTACAAAATAAATTTATTTTTACTTTAAAAATTTACATGGAACGGTTTTAATCGCGAATAGCATTAAATTAAAAATAAAAAAAATCTTTTCAAGGATTATCTTTAAACTAAGGATTATTATCTACTAGCCGCCTTTGGCGACCAGCCGGTATTACCGCTTACATAAAATATAATCATTTTCCATTTAGACCATTTTAGCAGATCTGTGTCTTACTAAATGTTTACAAATTACCTGCGTGGCCCTGATTTAAATGGATATCCTGTTCATATTAAACAAAACTTGCCTTAAAATAAATCTGATTTATTGGATTAATAATATAGAGAGTGTAAAGTATAAAATAATTTTTCTTCAATTTCTTTTTTAGAAAAAATAATATTTCATATTTGTTTCACTTTCTACAGACACGTGCCGAAAATTATATTTTTGCAGATTTCATTTCCAAAAAGATTTAATTTATTTTTAATTAGAGCATTAATCAATGTGATGGCAACACTTTTAAATAAGCTAATTTTTTCCCATGAATGCGAAATGTGCTCGTGCAGCTTAAATTTTTTTATTTTGTACGAAAAAAATTGTTGAAAAATAGTTAAAATATTTATTTAAAAATTCATTAAAATTAGAAATTTAATTTTAAGATTAAAACATTGGTATCATTTAAAAGATACATTTTTGATCTTTAACTTGATGTAAAAATCTTTTTTGTGCGGTAATATTTTCGGAAGTTATAGCAGAAACACGCCAAAATTTTGCTTAATTTTTTAAATAAATAAAATTCTAATTAAAAATTCGAAAAAATAACCCACAGGTTCATATTCCCGGCCTCCAAGGCATACATATGCCAAAGGGTTGTAGCTGTAGGTTGAATGGTCTGGCCTGTAGAGCGCCAACACACACACACACATTGAGCTTTATTATAAGTATAGATATAGATGAGCGTGCCGACAATTGTCCTAAAATTGAGTCAAAATTCTAAGACATTAAAACTCCGGTAGAGCATGAATTAATATACACATACAATTAAGATATAATCTGAACAATTAAAAAATTAAAACAAATCTGGCTAAAAAATTAAATACAAAAATTCAAATATAGAAAAGTATAAACACTTTATTCCAAGAGATTTATGTTCCAGAGACCAGAATTAAAATACAAAATACAAATACGATAAAATACAAATAATTAATATATCCTAAAACACAAAATACAGATACGATAAAGTTGCAACATTTTAGAAATTTTAAAATACAAAATATATGCTATATTAAATATTTTAATTTTGGCATCTTGACCATAAATTTCTTGGAAATTGCTATTTGAATTTCTTAATATTCGTAATTTTGCATTTCATTCTTATTTTTCTAGATTTGATATGTTAATTTTTTAACTGTAGTTATCGTATTTTACCCTTATTATATTATGTGTATTAATCTTTCATACTTCTTGAGATTTTCGAGTCATAAAGAGATAATTTCAAGAGTAATTCAGGATCCTCATAGAAAAGGCAATAACCTCTATTTTGAAACCTAACTGAAGGTAATCCTCGAAAGGCATTTTCAGAACAGATTATTTTCATCTTTATTTGATAATGCACAATAAACTTCAGTATTACTTTGTCAATACATCTTTTGTGTTTTAGATGCAACACTCTAAATAAAATACTTTTCCTAGGGTTTTTCTAATTATTTTAGTAATTTTAATAAATTAATTTCAAATAATTGTTTTTGGCTATTCTTAGCCAATGTAAGAAGCAAAGATTACATTTTTTAAAGTTTATTACCATTTTGTGAACCAATGTTCAAACAAACTATATGCAAAAATTAAGCAATGGGAAATAATTATGCCCATAAGGTTATTTTAGAGATAATAGCCTAGTACTTTTACAAAGGACATACTAAGTACTGTGAAAGCTTTACTTCCTATTTAAACTTTGGTTGTTAGTCTATGGTACCGGTACTACACACAGAGAGAGATTTTTACTTTATTTCGGTATATTAATTAAAAATTTGGTAAAGTAGTAACAATAAGAATAACGCAGGAAATTAAAAAAATAATAATTTTCTGCAATTCGCAATTTATTTCTTAAAGATTGTTTTGCAAGAAATATTTAAAATCTACTGAAATAAATTAATTATTCTAACGTCTATTCAATCATATGATAAGCTTTATTCCGCAATTACTCTAAATGTGTACCGACATTATTTAGTGGAGATGTATTTGTGAATATTATGCTACCCTTTGTATATGCAACAATGTCACTCTTTTGCACAGTATTTTAAAGTAATGAAGCAGCCCTGAATGGACTCCCTGAAATTTCCTCGCATATTCATTAATAAATGTATTACTATTCCTCTCTCCTATATAAATTAAGGAACCTTTGAAAAGACTTTGTCACGAATGCTCAAGTATTTATTTTCAGTGTCCCGCATATGAGCGTTTTGTGCTATTTAGTACAGTGAAGAAAACTAAGTATCTATTTTGAAGATTTTTTTCCGACCGATTAAAATAAAAATAAAGTGTAGCGCAGAATTATCGTTTCAGAAATAAGATTATTAAATTTTTATTTAAACCTTTCTCTTTTTTTTAAGTTATTGCCTTTACATGCATGCGAAGGCAAAAACCGATAGATGTTTAACATCTCGACGAATTTTGTTCAAAATTTGAATCAAATTTATTATTTAAACAGATTAAAATAGTGCACTCAATTTCATTGATGTAGCTCTTTGCATTTTAAAGTTATGTTAGTCAATTGTACTTAACCAACCAGATAAACATTCCTATGAATAGTTTTCATTAGGGTTTGACGGTTTTTCGAACCCGGTTTTAAAAAACCAGTTTTTAAATTAAATTTGTCACATTCGAAAACCGGTTTTCTGGAACGTCTGGATATTTGTCTTCTTCAAAAAAACGAATAAATATTTTGAATTTTATAGGTTGGGATCGATTCGTGTAGCAGCTGAAGGCTTAGGGTGACGAGATGCCAATTTATTAACAAGTGAAGATATATTTAAGTTTATGTTATATGAACTAAATAATTTAAACACAAATAAGTTTGAAACTATTAAAGGCTTTAGAAGAACGAATTCAAGAAAGAAGACAAGTCGAAGTAGCAACTCGCTTGCTGTATTTGCAAAATCCACAAAACATTTCTATTTCAGCGAAGAAATCTAGTGTACTTTCTTTAGCTTCAAAAACCGAAATTATTAAGCTCTTTTCTAAAATATTTCCGAATTCTTATGTGGAAACTGATTCCGATGAAGAGCAAATCGAAGAAACTGCTCACCAGAGTAATGCTTTTTTAAAAGAAGCCATGGAAAAATAATTCATAAGTTTCTTGAAGACCCCGAAGAAAATCTTAAAAATCCAAAGACACTGAAAGCTTAATTTTCCTTATTTGAGGCAACGAATAAAACAACAAAAAAACTTAAATTTGTTATTTGATGCCATGAAAACTATAAAACCAAGCTCAGTAACTAGACGAGTATTTTCGATTTCAGGCAATATTGTGTCCAAAATAAGAAAAAGATTGAGCCACCGTTCAGTGGATATTTTATGTTTTTTAAAATCCTATTTTTTAGGAAAAATTAAAATTTGGGAAAATAATATAAATATTATTTGAAATTTTTGTTTCAATTTTCTTTATTTTGTGTAAATAATATGTATATGCAATCCTCAATTTTATTTTTAATATTTTGACTTTGATATTGATTTCGTTTTTTGTTATTGTATATAAATTATATAAAATATTTTCCCCTATTCTATTTTTTTGACAAAAATTTGGAAACCAGCTAAATCCAGTTGTTTTAGAAATATTGAATTCGAAAACCGGTTTCTTAAGAAGTCGCTTTTTGTGTAAACTCTATTTTTCATGCAAAAACCGGTAGAAATCTGCGAAATTCTAAATGTCAAAAGCTCAATTTTATCCCTCCAGCTAAAAGTGTTGTTATGTTATAGTGCTCCCAAAAAGCAGACATAAATTCAATTTTTTTTGAAATTATGTTAATGATTTAATAATTTATCAAGTTCAAATTTTTTATGATTACAGTACTTTCTCGCTATATATTTCGTATATGAAAGAGTAAAAATTTCTTTTTTTTTCTGACATTTTCCTTTTATAATATAGAAGCGAAAAGCAATTTTACCTTACAATAGACTGCATATTGTATTCTTTAAACAGTGATTCTAAATATGCTTATCAATAATCTATCTATTCAGTAACTTGCAATAAAATATGAATTAAACTATTAAGGATTTAAATGAAATAATTGTTTTTTAAATGTAATGAATGATTTGATGCAGTTTACACCATAATTATTCTATTCAAACGAAAGCGAATGATTCAGATATAAGCATAAAACGTTAAATAAATTGAGAAAGTAAATTAATGATATACCAAAAGCTAAATTAAAATTTAATTATAAGAAATCGGATGAAATTTACCAAGGAAATCTAAAAAAAATTAAGAAAATTCATTTTTTCAATGAAAATGAATTTAAATTACTTGAGAAATCCTGAAAGAAATATAGGCAATTTTATGAAAGAAAAATGTTTACAGTTTTAAGAAACAATTATAATGAATTTAAAATCCGAATTCGAGTGATTTATTTCACTTTTATAATGCTGCCTTTAATTGCTCATTGTTTGTTTTATGATATATTTGTAACATAAAGGAAAACATTTTAACGAACTTATTTTGTCTTAAAAAACTGAGGGATTGGGGAGCGTTAAAAATAATTGAAAACTCGCAGCCTTCTGAAATTGATAACATGACTAATTCATTTGAATAATCTTATTTCTTATCTTTTGTGAGACACTTTTGCAATTTACAATGCCTTTTTTCTCTAAAAGGTTTTTTAAAAAAAACTCTTTTCATTACTTATGAAACATCTTGCGTAATGAAGCTTTTTTTTTATTGTTTCCATTTGAAAATATGATTTCTCTAATTCGAATTTTTACTAGATTTATATTGAGAATTTAATCCTCATGAAGAAATTTTTTCTTAAGTTTTATGAAATTCTTTGAAAATTCAATGAAAAAATAAAAGACCGTAGTCTTCTTTCATTAGTTCTTTTATTAAATAGTTTGTATTGGCATAATTAATAAAAATGTATAAGAAACTAAGGAGAAACTTTTTATTCTGGAAATATTATTCCATTAAAATGATTATTTAAGTACCCATTTAATTTTAAAATAAGAAAAAATAGAACTAAACAAAAGCGGAATTCTATTAAGGTTTTAATGATGATTGCTAAGTGGATAGTTTGCAGAAATAAGTTTAAATCACTTGAGATGTTCTTTGACAGTGATTGATCAGAAATTATTTGTTGTGGTAGATTTCAAAATAAGCAAATAGATGCTTGCAATTAGATACAAAAAAATAATGAATAAAAATATTGATACTAACATTTAAATTAATCTTTGGCAATCTTTTTTGTTTTCAACCTCACGTTTTCATACGCTTTTATTTAACTTTGTTTCATATTTATAAAGATGGATTTTTTTAAAATAATTTTTTTATTTCTTTTTTATGCCATTTCATTAATTTGTTCCATAATTTTGTTCAGTGCAGTATGATGATTTTAATAATTTCAAATAAAATTAAATCAAACTAATTGAAAACTAATTTACTGAAATTTTTATTTCATTCAAGTTTTGTCATCTAATGTTGATTTGAGGAAACAATGTTTTCAAAAATCCATAATATTCGAAATTATTAATTATATATTAAAGTCCTGAAAATGAATATACAGGTTAAAGCAGACAAACTAGTTTTTGAAACAGCACTTGCTCAAGTGAGTTTCCTTTCAGCCAGTTATACATTCCATCCAGTAAGACCACGTATGAGCAGAAACTGTACAGTAGAAAATACTCGTCCCATCATGACAAGAACTTGCTACTGACCGCTCTTTCAGCGCATGCGCAATCTTGCATCTGAGCATGTGTAACTTGCTGGAATTTTATAACTGGCTGAGTGTAAGCTCACCTAAGTAAGAGAGTGAGAGAGTTCTTTTCTATTGCTCCAACTAGAACATCGCTGATGCCATGCATTTGTGGATGTACATTTGTGGGTGCATATACAAAATAGTTTCTTGTCGTTTTCTGTGAGGACTACATCCTCGCTTAAAATACTATTACGACAGATTAATTTTTGTCCATAAGGTTTATAAATTTACACAAAACCACCTGGTAATTTACATAAGATATGCACAACAGAAGATGAAGACCCAGCACAACACTAAGCATCTTTTATCAGTGACCTACTGCGGAATAGCACAATATAAGAGAGAAGGAACATTATCTTCAAGAAAAAAGCACAACAGAAATTGATTGAAGACCCAGTTTTCAACACTAAGCATCTTTTATCAGTTACCTACTGCGGAATTGCACAATATAAGAGAGAAGGAACATTATCTTCAAGAAATGAGTTTCCTTTTATGAATATCATTGAATATAATGGAATTACAAATTCTTAAAATTCCCTTTGCAAAATATTAAATTTAGCTAGAAATATTTTGTGAATATTTTCAAAAACAGTCTATTTTCCCTCTGCGGCGCACTATACATTAAATTTTAAACACAAACAAAAAAAATTGTACATAATCTATTTAGACCTAAAGAAGCTCACAAGTTAAGTTTCATGAAGATTGTACATATTGTTTTGATTTTGAGGGTCACCTGGAATACTGCGGCGCTAAAGCTCTGAAAATTGCGACTAAGTGAGCATTCTAGTGAAGCGCGAAAATGAGTAAAATTTCTAGAATTTGAATTTAAAAAAACACTACGTTATACTTATGTATCAGATTTAGCATGATCGTAGATACACCACAAGGAGACTCGCTGAGATTCTTTATTGGAGGACATTTTTTTTTTAGCATTTATGTTGTTTAAGGCATGAAACACCAAAAATGAAGTTGAAGCACCATGCTGAAGCATTTTTGGTTGTGAAACAAATTAGTTGATATCTCCGCACCATTTTCATTGCAATCAATTTACAAAAGAAAAAAATCTACTGTTATATTTAAAATAGAAAGTAAGCTATAATATACATATATAATTAAAAATATTTCCACTATTATATGAAACGAACGATAGCGAAACTCAAAATAAAGAGAAGATTCTCCGTGCAGCTCTAAGTAATGGTGACCAAAGCTACTGATAAAAAAAAAAAAAAAAACTAAACAAAAAACTTTGGACTCATATTAAGAGTTGGTCACTTTCAAGAATTCTGACAATCCCAAAAACTTTTCCTTGAATTGAGTTCCAAGAAAAAGAGAGAAGAACGTTAAATGAAAACACAGGTGTTCCCTTTCCGGCATAGCTTCACACCGTGTAATACTATCGGCGCAGTGTTCCAGCTGATGGAACACCAATTTTATCCAATATTTATTCGTATGCTTTCTATATAAAAAAATTTCAAAAAAATATAAATATCATAAGATACAGGCAAAAAATAACACTTAAATTACTTTTCTAACAATTATTTTTTGCTAGAAAAAAAATTATCAAAATTCTTTGAAAAATAGTTTTTACATAACGTATTGTAACTAAAAATTATGGATCAGCTTGATTTAAATTGTTATCTATCATTAAAGAAGAAGAATAAAAGTGAAACTTATACATTTTTTTTATTTATAGTTGAATTTAACGATTTTAGAAGCGGGTGAAATTAGGTGTTCCATATAGTGGAACACTGCACCGCAAAAGATTATTCTGCTTCTTCCCGCATTTCTAGAATAAAATTAACAAAAATACAGAATTTTATTATTAAGCCCCTTTTATTTTTCTAGATTTCTAATCTCTCTGAAAACGGATTCCTATGCATCGGTGCGGTCATTCCGCCTACAAGATCTACTATCCCAAGCCCCAGCCCTTCGAAAGGCGATCGTCAATGTTGAAGAAACCACGCTGTCTCACCAGGTCCAGAGGGCATTCGGAACCAAGCTACGGGAACTGGTCATTACAGGAACAAACCTAAGGACGATCCTACCGGACGCTTTTGCCGGTCTCACCACCCACGAACTGACCATTCGAATTAGCGGCACGCTGGTCAGCAAGTTTCCCGATGGATTGCTCAGGTATTTGCCGGATGTTCGATACCTGACTCTGGACCTTAGAAACAATCGACTGACCAGCATGGGACCGGGAGTTCTGGCTGCTATCACTAGAGACGGACCGGTCACTTATCAGACACAGCATATCACTGGTAAGGAATTTTCTGCTTATTTAAATTTTCAATTTTTACTTGGTTTGTTTTCTCAATAAACATCTCCATCAAATCACAGCAATGAATAACATACAAATATTTCCTTTCTTCTAAAGAGTTATTCTTCCATACATTGCAGAATGTAATTCAAATGGAAAATTGATCTGAATGAAAAATTAGTTTAAGGACTTAAGGATCAAACTTTTTATTTCATTTTTTTGTTTGGTATAGCATAGATAACTTCATGAATTGCGCCTTATAAAAACCAAACCAAACTCATTTTTTCTAAATCATAATGCCTATGAAAAGGGCTTTAAGGTTTGAAATTATTACACATTAGATTTAAGAACTGATTTGATTATATAGTAATAATAAAATTATCAAAAATCATAAAAAAGCGACATATTTATAAAATAAGAAATTTAAAGTGGAATCAAAACCATCGGAAATGTTCTGTTCATTACCAAATTTCTCACATGCGAACGCAATAAGCAATATATCGTGCTTCATGAAGAAAATAAAGTCTAATTTTTCTTTTATCCAATAAAATCAAAATTTATAATAAAATAATTATTATGATAAAACTACAAACTTAAAAGTATATTATATACTATGTAATGATATTTTAACTCTAACTTCAATTTAATTAATTTTCAAGATTTTATCTTAATTTAGGCCATAGTAACTTTATTCTAAAATATTCTCTTATTTCGTGATCCAATTCCATTGTCTCTACTTAATTAATTCAAGAGAAACTTTGTTAAATTGCTGAATCAGCTAAAAGTCTAACTTTCCCACACTCCGCGTGAAGAGGCAAAATACCGCTGATGAGGCAAATTCTTTTTTAAAATCTCCCTGTGTTTCCCCTGCCTGCTCCGCGCGTGTAACAAAAATCCCTATCGAAATCTCGTAATATATTAGCACTATGAAGAAATGTTTTCCCTATCAAAATCATAGGTTATATAAGACCAGGGATAAAATGTCCAAGGGCTTTTTTCCTCATTCCTTTTCTGTGTCGTTCTGTGTGCTCATCGCTTGTACATATGCCTGCTTTTTAAAAATGAAATAAAACGACGTCACGAAATAGCAAGTCTCTTCACCGTCTTCAAACTGCATTCTGCTTCACATAAAATAATGCTTACATATATATGGAGCGAATTTTTATTTTCTTAAATATTGCACCTGACATATACTTCCAACTGCAAAAATTTTATTAAATAGAATGAGTAATTGATTAAAAAAAACTATGGCTTCTGTTGAGGTTGACTGCAATTAAAAAAAAGAATTATGCCTAATATATTGATGAATATTGAAAGATGTTCCTTAATATTGTACAATACCGTATAATATTCTATGATATCAAACAATAGGTGATACGATATCGTACTGGTAGCTGAGGAGCATGGAGATAAGCTAAAGATGGATTCTTTTTCTTCATTAGTCCAAATGGCTCATAACGCACCATACACAGCCAGGAATATGAGCAAAAAGATGAACTCAGCAAAAAGATGAACATTCAGTGATTGTACAAATAATTCGGATATGTATCTAATGGTATTTGTTTTGGTTAATAGGCATCACTTTTTATGGACGTTGTTTGGTGTTTGTCTCACAAATCTCATATTTCATCTGAAAAAAAAATTAATTACTTGGAAAATACGCATTACGGAAAACGGGCATCGAAATGACTCACAGTTTTATTTCCTTCCTTCAACCATTTCAATATTTATTATTGAAAAAAAACATCGCCAGAATTCCAAAAACCATAAGAGTTTTGTGAAAAACTACTTGTAAAAAAATTATTATGGAACTGAATTATTTTTATTTTTGATTTTAAATGTGACATTTATATGACTTCTGAAAATAAAACAGCTCAGCTATTTTCACATTTTATTCTCTCCAATGCAAAATTGAATCATAAGATCTGAAACTTAATGAAACTGTTAAATCAAATGAGAGTTTTAAATCAAAAGGGAATAGAAATTTCTATTTTCCTAGCAAAATTATTAACTGGTTTTGTAAATATTCCTAAGCATACAAATCTAAAATATTTGCTATGTAATAATAACTTTTATTGGAAGAGGGCGGATAAAATAATTAAACTGATTCGTTGCCTCATTATACATTATTCAGGATCATTTGAAACCAAAGAAATTAAATGGGCGATTTATTATCCTTTACTTTTACGATTTTGGTAAACTTTATTCAATATAATTAGGCAAATGTTAACATTTGTGTTGAAGTTCCCCGATACAGAGCATAGTAATATTTTATTCTTCCATTTAAGCTTCAATAATTCAATTGCATTTGTTAGAAACATTTTCAAAACGCAATCGCGTTCCTTCCTGGTTGTTTCTAAGGCAGTTGTGAACAAAACAAATTATGTTTTAGTTGACAGTCGCGTTTCATTCGCTGCTAGTGTTTGCGAAGCAAATAATGTTGTTTCATTGGAAGTGATTAAAAGGAATGTTCAATATAAAGGTACCTAAACATGAAAATAAAGGGATATGAATTGTGTTGCTGTTCATTAATCTAATGATATTGTCCTGTATTTCGCTAAACTGTTTTCAGTTATGCAACTCGGATTTTGTCAGATGAAAGTTCATGCATAATTGAATATGTCTTAGTCGAAGAAAGATAGTGCTCTAGGCGACCATATTTAACAAGCGATATTTTAATATTCGGAATGCTTTGCCGATATTAGTTTGGTATATAGATTTTGCTTTCATGACGATTGAAAAATATTTCCCTTTTGGTATGTATCTTTTTTCACAGAATATATAGTGAAAATAAAAATAGGTGTTATTTATTTTCTATTTGTTTCTGTACTTATTTTCTATTTGTTATGTAATTTAATTGACCAATGAAGAATTTCCACAGAAGGACTTCGTTGCAATCGTGTAAACTATATAATTAAAGCAGATACAGTTTGTATTTTTTTTAAATGTTTAAAATCTTTGTTTTGTCGCCAGAAATGTATACAACTTGTTTGCTCCAATCTGAAAAAGGTAAAAGGCTTTAACAGATACAATTTCGCTTGATAATTCATATACAGGTATTTATTGCTTTTGGAATCTTTAGAACAATTCAATAGAAACTCATCATTGATTATCTTTCTTCTAAGGCCGAGAATTCTACTGAACTCAAGTCTTTTGATTGTGATAATGTGAAAATAAAATATAGTTAAAAAAATCCCTTTGTTGCATTTTATCATAACAAGATGATTACAGCCGATCCAATATTAATACCATATTGAATTCTTAGATTATATCACCACAATTTGTGCAACTTATTTCCAGCTATCTAGAAGAGATAGAATACCTGGATCTGTGCTTTTTGCTGATGGTTCGTCTGTTGAGGTATATCTCAGAATTTCTTAGAGCAATTCAATAACCTCCGGTGATTTATTTTATTTATTCATTTATTTATTTATTTTGGATTCTGACGCTAAGAGTTGATTTACCAGAATTCAAGACGTTTGAGTATGTTTTAATTCTAAAGAAGAAAAAAAATCATTGAATTCTTTATAATCATACAATTATAATCGATGCAATCAATATCAGCAATAACGTGAAACATTTGGAAACCTTATCGCTATAGCTGTGTACTGCAGAAACCTGAACCAGTCCATTTTTTCTGATGGTTTCATTGTAGAAATGTATTTCTTTAAAAACTATAAAATAATTAAGAGATTTTAAGTCATTAGCTATCCGCGATTGAATTTTTTTCCCCTCCATGGCTGAGATTTGTTCTAAACGGATACAAGCCTTTTCATTATGATTCAATTCCATAGAAAGAATATCCAATTGTGATTGAATTTATATTATCATTAGTTTAAGCTAAATTTCTATCTTTAACCAAGGTAGCATTCGGAAGTCTTAGGTTTGAAAGATTTTTTAAATCCTATCTTTGAATAATACAAAATAGTTTAGCGTCATTTGCCAGAAGAGCCAAAAAGACAAACAACTTCATTATTTTATTTTAATAAATGTATTGTTAAATGGAATTAAAGTTTAAATTTTTTAAATTTAAATTTCCGCCCATTGAAAGTAGGATTATCTGTAAATTTTACATTTTCTTTAATTTACCTAAGTTTCATAAAATATGTAATAATTTCATGAATTTTCACTCAAATAAATAATCAATATTTTGCATTAAATTTCAAATACTCTTCAGATATGTTAAAATTTTTATTTTTTTCATTTTGCCAAGAAATTAACTAACTTGTGTTCAAATTCAAAGACATTTACAAGTATTTTCATTAAAGAATTATTATCTGGTTAAATTATGACTGTAAGAATTCTTATTTCCCTATTTTTGCATTTCACGATATTTTTTAAAGACAAGATTACCTCACAGAAAACCAATTCATGTTATCTTTCCAATTATACAATTCTAAATCTGTATGCAAAATAATCAAATCAGGCGATTGTACATCAAATGGGTATATTTTTTCAAAATTTTCCCTTATGAGCCACGCAATAGGAAACTAATAATAAAGACCGGATATAAACTTTCCTTGCGCAGTTCTCATTTTGAAGATGATCTTGTCAAGTGATAAAGATGCTTTCAAATAAGGAAATACAAATTGTATTAAATTCTTTATTTTTTAGGTGGCGTCTTATTAGAAGAAAATCCATGGAGTTGCAGTTGCGAACTGCTGTGGTTAGGTCGCTGGTTAAGACGTTGGCTAAGAGAAACTTTCCACGTCCACATGTTAAGCGTTGAAGCGTCTCTATACGTGAACAGCGTGTCCAGAAAAGCCACCTGCACTGTATCTGGTAGTAACCTCACTTTGGCCATCATCGACCTGAGAAAATCAGATGTGGACTGTCATCAGGCTGTTGGAGGGACCTCTCTTCAAGCCCACATGAACCTATCCTTGATCACCTTCCTATCACTGGGGGTACTTTTCCTTCCCATATCATTCGCATGCTCTGTATTGTAAAAATATCATTGACGTTTCGCTGTATCTCTGTGTCTGATGTAACATAAAACTGGATTGTTGTGGATGCTTACTGTGTGAAAGAGTGAAATACTCGAAATGTAAGTATGTTTCCTAGAATAAAAGGAATTCTTTTGGAGAAGTGTTCTTCTATAATTTATTCTTTTCTGGAATTAAAAAATACTTAAAAATAATAAATTAAAAATACAAGAGAAAGTCAAAAGGTGAAGGGACTTTTGCAATTTCTCTTTCCAGAGTTTGGTAATATTGCTAGGATCCAGCGCTGAATTAGTGTAGTCGGCAAACACTTCTATGCAACGTGTCACTCTTGTTCCTGCATTTGTCGTTGGAGTGTAGTAAACTATTAAATATGGTAGTTCCATTGTCGATCTGTACCAAGGTGGAAAAGAGGGCAGTGATTCGCTTTTTGTTTACGGAATGGATTAAACCTGTTGGAATTATTTGCCGAATGAAAGCGCAATATGGTGTTTATCGCGAAGCAAGATCTACGAATGGATATACAATTTCAAACAGGGAAGAACTTCTTTAGGTGACGACGAAAGATCAAGTAAGCATCGACGTCAATTTCTAAAGACAATCTGAAAGTCGAACTATTGTAATGTGTTGCGAACTAAATTGAAACGTGCAATCATATCCAAACGTCATGGGAAAACTTCAAATAGGTGTCAACCTGTAGAAAACTAAAGTCCGGTCACATTCTGCCAAACGAACGGCCGAAATAATAAAGGAGATGGGATTCGAAGTGTTGGAACACCCCTCATACAGTCTACACCTGGCTCGAAGCTATTTTCATATGTTTACGAAGTCATACGAAGATAGTTCTAATGTTAAGAAGATTTGAAACCGATGAAGAAGTCGTCGATGCGGTGTACAGATACAATTGGTTACAGATACAACCGAAAAACTTTTTTTCCGACGGAATTAAAAAAACTTGTGAAAATTTGAAAAAAGTATGTTGAAGGCAGGATGATTTTGTAGAAAAATATTGTATGTTTCAATTTTCTGTCATTAGAATAAATGCATTTTTTCTTAAATGTCCTTTACTTTTTGACTCTCCCTCGTATGAGTTGTCGAGAAAGTAAGACGCATTAAAAAATAAGGCCACAATGAAATTATAATCTATGAGTGCGCATACTCTTTGTTTAGTTCAAATCATCTTCAAAATTAGTGTATTGTTATTACGAGTGGCAGCAATGCAAATGCTTCGAAATAAGTTGCGATAATATTTAAGGAAATTGCTATGACCATGTCATCCAACACATCGCAGCAACATATTGTCTCATTATAGAATTCGACTGAAAATTATCCCCTCATTCCCATTTCAGTCCGAGCTTCAGCCATCTTTCAAACTTTCCTTTCTGGCAAGAAATTATAGAACGGCAAGGTTATGAAAATAAATAGGGAGGGAATTGTTATTGCAAATGGTATAGTCCTGCAATAAGCGGATGCAAAGTAGGATAAAATCTCAATATAACAATTATACCTCAATTATATGACCCTTCATCATAACAATTGTCCAGCAGATATTCTAATTCAGAGCTCTTATTTAAGTATAGCACAATGCATGCTCCTCGGCTAAGATGTATAGCATTTATTAGAAAGCCTCAAAAATACTATACTGACAAATATTCAAGCATAAAAAAAATCTACCCCGGGACTTTTGACAAGATTGCAGTATTAAATAATAATCTCTAAATGTTCTCATTTAAAAGCGTCTATTAAATACCTACCCCACATTCTTTAACCCTCTCATTACTAACCCAACCCAACTGCGTAAGTTCTATTCTAACAGACCGTTTAGGGTCCAATTTCTATTTCATACCAAGAATCAAAAATGTAAAATGAGGACATGTTTAATGTTAACTTGCTTTATATCCTGCATCTCATGTTTGAAACAGAAACCGGTCCAGAAATGACCCCTTAATGTAGAACTTTCACATCTGGGTTAGTAATGAAATAATATGGAATGACTGAGTAATTATAAAATTTGAAACTGCCAGTTAAATGCAATTTATTCTGTATATATTTTCATTATAAACTAATGTCAATTTTAAATCAAATGAATTATTTCAATAAAATGTTGTATTTTTGTTTTGCCTTTTTTTTTCACTTTAATATTTTATTCTAGCAAATTTGTTTCAGTGAATTCTTTGCGAATTAATATTTAAAAATTACATGAAGTCAAAAAATTTGAATTATTACAAACTTTAACATTGAATACTTTTAATTAGGTTACTGAATATCGATGAAAAGATTTAGCATAACAAAATGTAAATTTTAAATCACTGCGAAAATCTTCAATTTAGGTATTGCATTGTAACTATATTTTACTATCTATCCAGACAAAATAAAATAATATAAATAAATTCAGCAACACAAAATATATTTTCGAATTTTGTGTCATTTCTCCAATAATAAGCCGTATAAATTATATATATGCTTAAGAAAATTCTTAACATATGCCAGTTTTCATAAATATATGTATTTCATAAATAAAGAGATATATATAAGAGAACATTATCGAAGCTTCATGTTTCAGTTTAGTTTATATTAAACTTTATTCATAAGTCTATGGATTTGAAACGCATTGGGTAATAATACAAAATAAATGAATTCCATTTTTCTATCGATGAAGAAAAATGACTTCGTATCCTCTTCAAAAAAGATTGTAAAGCTCCCGTTTCTCCAATCTTTGGTCCGTAGAATTGCACGTTCCGCAGGTTTTGAATCAAAAAGGAAACATTCCAATGCGAATGGGCTTTTCATTTGTCATTTAGTAAAAGAATTACCCTTCATTTCAAAAGCTTCAATTGATATGAAATAGAATCATGTAGTTAAAAATAAATGGCTCATAAATAACAGCAAACTATTCTTTATGCCATTTTTTAGAGTTTTTCCACAGACATTTCATGATGATTCATCTCTCTCTCGAGTTAAATCTTTTGCTGCATGCATTATATGTGTATCTTATCTTTTGTTTTTATTTTATCGTATACACAAAGAAAGATATACAATGGTCCTAAATTTAATTTACCACATTTTGATGATAAGACTATTATGCTTTAGACCTACTGTGGCAGTCGAAAATATTTGTACACTTAAACTACTCACCTCAAGAATGAATTAAAAAATTGAAATTACGTCTTAATTTGAAAATTCTTTTCAAAGGGAGTTAATGCCGTGAAAATTATTTGTTCAGATAAAACCTTAAAATATTATCATAATGAATTACTCATTAGAGGAACAATTTTAAACTCTCCACTAATCCCGTGCTTCAAAAGTATTCATACATATACATTTCGCTTTATAAACCAATTGGCCGCCTTTGGCGAATAGACCGTTCGCCAATCTTAATGATCGTTAAAATTTTAATAATTAAATATTTTATGTAATTCCTACTTTAATAATTACAATAAGATAAAGAAAATAAGAATTTATTGTATCTTGATCTAATCAAGATAGATCAAGTAGAATTTATCGTATTTTAATTTGATCAAGATTGATTTTTAAAAAATCCAAAATTGACGATTAAAAATCCTCAACCAAGGAATTTCGATCTCGGAAAATACTATACGCCGCACTTTTAGTGATGCACTGTTCTATGATCGAATATTTAGAAAAAAGTTATTTTTGTCGAAAGTTAACAGGAAAAAAAGCATTTGTTATTTGCTAAATAGCATGTTAATAAAAATCTTGACTTGGGACAGAGTTATATACTCGGATGAGAGCAAATTCAACCTGTTTGGATTATATGGCAGACAAATGGTGTGGCATAAAAAGAATGCAAATCCGCAACTTATAAATCTGAGTGCAACGGTGAAGCAGAGTCTTGGTAAGATTCTAGTTTGGAAGTGTTTGAGAGTGAACTTAGAGTGGCTAAATTGCACATCATTGATGAAACTAAGGATCATAAAATGTACATTGTGGAGAACATTTTATGAATTTAAATTCTAAGAGTACACAAATGGGTCTACAAAATAACTACACATTTCAACAAGATAATGAACCCAGTCATACAGTTCCTAATTCTAAGCTCTGGATATTATAAACCACACTCCCGAAAGACTTAAAACATTTCCTCAATCACCTGACATGGATCCTATCGAACATTTATGGAGAAGGGAAATTCAAAACTCGACAGATAAAAATATTAAAATCAGCTGAAAACCGCTGTCATGGAAGAATAGGCATCAGAAAATCGAATGAAAGCAATGATTAAAAGCCAAATCGAATGAGAGAAATGATTGAAAGCTAAAGGATTTCCTTCAAATTATTAAGAAATGATATCTAATTATTAGAATAACTATAGAGTGCACGAATAATTTTGACAGGAAAAATTGTTAATTGAGCTCTGTTTATTTTTTGTAATAGTTTTACAGAAAAATATTTTTGTGAAATTGCTCGAAAATAAAAAATACGAGCCGTAGTATTTGTGTTTTCTTGTCATAATTAAATTGATAAAGTACTATATAACGCTTTCTTCAAAATTCAATATAATTTTGACTGCTACTTCTCTTGAGTCTAAAAAATAACTTGTTTCTTGCGTACAGCAGTTTGCGAGTACAATAAATCTAAGCTAGCTAAACGAATAAAATTTGATATGCAATATTACCAGCAAACCTGTAGATTTCTACAAAATTTCAGTGGAAATTCTTCAACAAATTTTTCGCTTGGAAGTTTATGTTTATCAACAAAACAGCTAAGAAGTTTTATGACCCAGAAGACAGAAGTGTTTCATTTATTTTCATCGCCGTAACATGCTGTAATAAGTAAAATTCTGAATAAAGTAATTTTTCAATGATGAAATTCCCTATTCATGTAATAAATAATTTTAAAACTTAAATAGGTGGTTAAAATGTTTCAGTTTATATTTGTAGTATTTATCAGCGAAATATTAATCTTCTTTTCTCTCGAATATTTTCTATTTAATTCTGATTAAGATTTTCATAAGTTGTAACTAAATTATTACTACTGAATTATTGATATCTATCTTGAAATAAAGATCGTCATCTTTTAACAGGTATTTGAGATCAACATCATCAGCAGCACTCATCCATCATCCTGTCCATGTCTAACTGGCACCCCCATAAGTATAACAAGGCTGATGAAGTGAATTTCAATGTGAATTTCCAAACATTTTCTAAATAATTCCTTTAATTCATTCAGATTCGATGGCAGCGCTATGGTCAGACATCGAAACACTTTCCCTTGTAGATTTAGGACAAGGCTCTTCGCTGGAAAATCTATAACCGGGGACAATTTTTTAGAATATTCTTGTAACAGGATAGCCATTAGGAAAATCCTTTTTTTCCTAACACATTCAATTTCCATTAGGGTATAGAATATAAAATAGAATATTAGGGAATAGAATATAATATATAGCAAATGGTCGAAAAGCAGATATTTATGCAGAAATATGAATGGTATGAAGTAAATGTTACGAAGATAGAAAACAAATCCTTCTCAAAAGATAACCGATTTCCCATTTTTTTTAACTTAGCCTCTTCCTCTTCATAACGTAGGAGTCCTTTTATTTAGGCGTTTAATATTGTTTGTCAAATATTCCCAGTATTTTCTAACATAAGAAA
The DNA here is from genome assembly GCA_026543865.1 of Argiope aurantia. NCBI lineage: Eukaryota > Metazoa > Arthropoda > Arachnida > Araneae > Araneidae > Argiope > Argiope aurantia. Next base: position 418,606 of record JAPMOR010085630.1, on the reverse strand, counting down.
AATCGGATGATTGTTTGAAGTGTCATAATGCAAGATCCATCCGTCCAACAAATACAACAAAGCGATCTTCCATATCCTATTACCGTCTGAATTGCTTTCTCAATACAGCTATTACCCCAGTGCCTTTGATCGCGAACAAGTACTGTTTTATCAACCAGTACTGAATACGAATTCTTGTCCATTTCTTTATGTTATCATGGAGCTACCGTTACTCAGATTTCAAATATCTGAGAATTTTGTGTGGGTCACATTTCGATTTCTATTATTCTAACGTTATGAATAAAGATAAATTATTTGAGCTTATAAAGCAAATGAAGAATATTTGTAATTTCTCCATATTGGAAAAAAAGTAATCAATTAAGCCTTTCAAGTCCATCTATTTGCATCATTTAGAAATGATTCTATATATCAAGAAAAATATTTAAAAACTCCTGTATGCATTAAAATTTGAATATTTTTTAGGTCATTGCAGAAATATTCTGGACTATCTTTACTAAATTGATGCTAGTTAAAAGAATATAAATTGCTTGAAAAAATACAAATTTTTAAAATTCTACGATAGTGCTCAATTTTTAAAAATGTAAAGGGGTTTACGGTTTGCGTGAAGATTATTGAAGTTTTCAATGATTACAGAATGTGTTGTTTAAAATTGTTTTGTTCTACTGAAATTGGATTTACGTTAACGTGAAGGCTACTATATTCCTCTTTTTCACCCACGAATATGATAAGGGCATAAAAGTGACTCAGATGAAATTGTAATGGATATATCTCATTTCATAAGTTTTCCTCCTTAAAAAATTCGTCATGCTGAAGTCATACATTAATTATTCGATACAGCACTGCAATTTACTAAAGAGCTCCAACATTAATTATATCAACAATTTACATCAATAAATTCAAGATTTATTTTATCTTTATAATTCCCCATTTCACTTTGATTGGTTTGAAAATTGACAGCAGATTTAATTAACGAAAATATTGTAATAAAATTTACTCTATTTTATCCCAATTGTCTCCGAGAGTCTTTTTTTCTGCTATCAATTGCATTGGATTTGTCGCCTATATCTAGCAGAAGAAAGTAGTGCTTTTCGCTAAGATTCAGATAGAATAATTCAAAGTGATGGCTTATTTGTCCTTGAAAATTTAAACATTCAAGACCCCAAATCGAAGTAACGATATTCAATATAAATGATGTTAAAAGTATATTACTGTTAAGGTAACGGATACGTTTTAAATGATGAGCATTTGGTGCAATTCTTAAAATTTTAGATGAATTGCTATTAATACTTCGAAACAATTTTAACGACTTTATTGGAAGTAGAAAAATCCTCTAACTGAATATTCATATAGAAATTGACCTGGTCTAGCAATTCTCTGAATATATAAAAGTCATTTTCTTTGTTTTATGGTTGCATTGAGGGAATAACTATTCCAATACCAAAATCGTTATCAAAATAATGCCAAGAAATTGGAGAATAATGGATAAAAAATATCTTGTAAAATATCTTGTATCAGATATCTAGGCCATATCAATACAGTTTTTGCCCGCAGACAGACAGACTCTGCAGAAACTATTTGGACATCAAGTTTCCTCTTTATTTATTTATTTATTTTTATTGTTAGTGAGAAAGCAGAGATGGTCTAAAAATTTTTTAATACTATCAAAATTATCCATCATAAATGACCAAAAGATTCAAAAGGTGATAAGATTAGATTTTAATGTTAATGTCAAGCTGTCTTATCTAACATTTTCTGCTACAATAATTTTGGGAAAAATTATATAGTGCGTAATTTTTTATAGATACGTCAATGATTTGCTGCTTTTATTTATTCACAAACCATATTTTTTAAGATGGTGCTTTAGAATTATTTTGAGTATTAAATAAATAATCGAACGATGGAAATACTTTTCTTGCATTCTAAAAAAATGGTTGAAATCATTTTAAAACCATGATCTTTTTCAATGGATTACATATTTGCAAAACCGTTACTTTTTAAAAGATTTCAAAGTTCTGTTTTATTAATAATGCGACATTTTAACTGATACATTAATTATTTTTTTTATTTTTATCATTTCTGTTACATTATTTTTTTCTGACTTCCTGTATACAAGCAAATAAACTCGCGCCTCACTTTATTCGGGATTTCAGCATTGTAAAACTTGGAAGATTCTTTTCTCAGATACTTTGCCATTTTTTTTTCATCTTTTTTTTCTCCATAATTTACCTTTTTCGGAAAACAGATCATTAGAAAAATTCACCGCCGCTCATTAGCGCACATAGGAAAGACTGCGGGACGAAAGAAACAATACCAATAACCAGGCTTCCGGTGGCATCGATTCGCCTAAATGAAAGAAAGAAGACATCTGCGGGTTCCAAAGTTTTCGAGCAGAACTTTTAAAATATGCAACATCGATCGAAAATGCTCGACGAAAAACTACAGATGGAAAAAATATGATAAGCAACTCTCTGCGTATAATGACGCATCAAATCTACGATCTTAATTAAGTTAGGGCTAAAATCACGCTTCCATAGAAAACTTCCCGCTAGTAGCCATTTTTTTTTCCCAACCTCGTGGAACATTTCTGTGTTTATGCAAATGGCGCTTGGATGAGGTTCGCCGAAGAATCGGAAAGCTAATCAAAACATCGCTTCTTCGCAGATTATTTTTTATGTTTATGTGTTTCCGTTAAGGGATCTCATATTTTTGTTGGAGATCGGCCCTATATGCGTTAACTTAATAAAGAAAATCAACAGTCATTTAGCAAATAACTTATTGTTTATGTTCGCGATATTGATCTCTTTGTGTATTCTGCAATTCATCAATAAATATATCGTAAATAAATGTGTGTTTTCTAGCTTTTATCATGTCTGTTTCACATTTTTCTTGACTTTATGTAGTAACAATAAAAATCTATATTTTATATTGTATATTAGTAATATAATAAAAAATACTAAATTTCTTGTTGACAAGGATTTTAAATTATCAGCCTGCATCTTTGCATTTTCTTTGATTTTTCATGTTATTAAATGCAAATTTCTTTAGTTTAGAGCAAATTTAGGCTTAGCTTATAGAAAATTGCGCTTGGTTTCAATTCTCGGCAAAATCTTTTTTCGTTGTTGTTGATGTTCTGTATCATCAATATTTTATTACATTAAGAACAATTGATTATTATTTGTTTTTTAACTTGGTATGGTGAAACAGTTAATGGAAATTCGATCATATAATTAA
>JAPMOR010085630.1:380759-415365 GCA_026543865.1 Argiope aurantia | reverse complement strand
AACATCATAGAGAAAACTTGTAACCTCACAAGCTCTAGGCAACAAAAACAACCAATTTCGTGGGATTTTATCGATTTTTACATTATATTCATATTTTTTTAATATTTCGAAAAGTCCTTATTATTAATCAAAAACTCAAAGACAATATAATCATGAATAATAAAAATCCAATGCATTACAAAAGTATTACTTTATCAGCTATTGTTACATGAGAACATTTTAATAAGTTAACCTAAATAAGAAACATTTCATTTCCACTTAGAATTTTTAAAAAAATGGAATACAATTTAAAATCCCAAATAAATTGCATATTAAATAGAATGAAACTTACTCTTATTTACGTTGAATGAAAGAGACAGCACAAGTTGCTAAGAACCAAGAAATAACAACAGAACTTCGTTAAGCTTCTGGGTGTTAGTTTCCTATGCAAATCGAATGCAGTTCTCTTCACATTGTTTCCAAACACCCTTTTAAATGGAAATTAGGAAGCGAACGAAAGAGTAACTAACAAGAAAAAAAAATTCTCACAGTATCGTTCCAAGGGTATGAACAGATAGATCTTCATCCCCAAGCAAGATAATCAGCTTTATGCCGAGCGCGAGCATTAAAATTACTCAGCGATTCTGCTAAATAACAGAACGCAATAGAGGTAGCTTATTGTTATGAATTAGCAGAGTACAAGCTTATAAATATTGAAGTTGCTAATTATGAGATAAAGTCATTTCTATGAGAAATATTAAAGCATTCGAATGCTCTTTCTGTCTAAGGATTTAGAAACGGAGATAAGGATATAATCTTCGTATGAATTAAATTAAACTTTCTGGGTGGAATTCGTATTTAATCTCTAACAATCATAGATGAGAATGTGTGTGCGTTGGCATTTTACAACCAAAAGTTTTGGATCTAAAACTACAAATTTTATCACATATTTTGGTGTGTGAAAAGTGCACTCCCAAAGCGAATTTTTGAAATTTTTAATTTGAATTCCAATTAATTACAAATAAACATAATTTTGGTGCTTTTCGTAATTTCTTTCGGTAATATTACTGCAGAGAAATGAATGTTAAAATGTTTTGAAGTTCAAAAATTATATTTTTAAGGACACCAATTTAGTTGTTATAAAATTCTTTAATCTAAATTTAATTAACTTGCTAAGACATTTTAAGTTTGTTTTAACGATATTTTTACTGACTTGAATGAAATTAAACCATTTTTATGGTTTCAAATATTTGATCGCCTGATTTTTACTGGATATCGAAAGGAGAACAAAACATTACTAATCAAGATTCATACCAAACCTTACACGACAATAGACGCAAATAAATGAAATTTCAACACATTAAGTCTTTTACGAAAAACATGAAAATATACTTTATCTAAAGATATAAAATTTATATAAAGATGTTAGAAATAATAAAATACTATCTAAATCTACCGAAAAATTAAAACCGTAGATTTGTATAATCGAGAAAGAATATGAAAACACAAAATATAATAAAAGGCAATCATAATTTTAAAGAATTTTATGTATTTTAGCATGCCTACAAAACAATAACCGCGGCCGCAGCAGAACATCAAGACACGTGGATATCATTTTTACATCAGAAAATCTTTAAATTGTTTAGTTCAAGATAAGAATGTTATTTGTGAACCTAGTAAAAATTCATATTCAATAATAAAAGAATTGCAAAAAAAAAAAAAAAAGTCGAAATCAGAATTCTACCTAAATCTGTATTAAAAGAAAAAACATTCATTCTCTAATTCATACCAGCAAAATAAATTTTTTTTAAATTCATTTAGTTAAAATCACCTCTATGATAAAAATCAAACTTGGGTTTGAATATTTTTCAATGGGAATATTTTTTTAAACAATAATAGTAAAAACACGCCTCCCAATACCTGGATCAGTTAGTCGCAGAATTTATATTTGAACTCAATTTTTCTTGCCACTTTGCATTGGGCTTCTCTTTTGCCCTGTAAATTCTTGAACTAAGCTTAGAGGTTATGCTGTTATAGTTTAAGTACGTCTCTTCTGTTACTAGAAGTCTAAATAGCATCTTATCAGCAACTCCTGTGAGCCGAAAATACATTATAGGCTTCTCAGTTTCTTGAATGCATGTAGGTATGTCTGTCTTCGAAGAGTTTGAGTGTTTCAATAATTTCACTCTGTGGGATTTTTACATCACTGAATGCATTCTGTTCATATCACTGACTCTCCGACCCGCCCGAAATCACACGTATAATAAATACTGAATGACCAAACCACCGCAACAGCAACACTCGTGGGAACTGTGGTTAAGTCCTAAGGGCCATCACCGGCCAAGGTACAATCCTTCCCTAAGGAATAACGTCCCATCATGGATGGGAGGAGCCAGACCCTCATCTTTTCATATACTCTCTAGTGTGGCGAGATCCAATCACCATGCCGGAAGCATCTCATCCTCATTTCAAGGTGACCCCCGGGGAGTTTTCGTTTCTGTTCAATAATTGCAATGATCAACGGTTGATTCTATACAGCGATTTTTAAATTATTAATACATTTCAGAGAATGTTCAAAAAAATATTATGCAAATAATTTATTATGCTAATTATAGGAGAAATGAAAAGTCCCATTTGAAATCAATGACTAAAGTAGAATTTTTCAATCATATCATAAGCATTGCTGAACGCATGCGACTGAAATAATAATGGAGCAATAACATTGGTTGAAATTTCATCACAAAAATAAAAAGAACATTGTTATAAATTGTTCAAAATAGTGAATTTGTGGAGGGTTCTGAATGATTTTTGTGGGAAACCTCACGTAATTTACAGAAAGAAAGCCTATAAGAAATTATCATAATATTTAAAGCAAAAGTGAGATTTGTGGTATGAAATAAATGTTTATAGATATTTTTATCATTACATAAACATTGGCAAATGCATGCAAGTGAAAGATTCAATGAAGCAATAAAATTGGTTGAATTTTCATTATAGCATTAAAAGGCATTGTTATATATTGTCTAAAACTAATTATAAAATTTATTGAACTAAAAGTATCTCCAGAGAGTTTTGAATGATTATTGTGCCATTCCTCAAGTAATTTGTAAACAGTTTATCATTTCAAAAGGCAGTTATTTTAAAATTTGAGTCTGCTGTAGCCTTTATCTTGTTCTGAAATGATATGCATATCTAATTCAATTTCGAGAAATATTTGTTGAAAGTTATACATTCAGCTTTATAAAACTATTTTGAATTAAATTGTAGCTTTATGCTAATGAGTGCCATCTAAAATGATATTCAAGATCTCTTTTTCCAATTAATTAAAAATATTTTTTTAATTTAAAGAGACCCTACACACTTTTTGGTTTTCATATTAAAGCAAATGACATAAATATTATTTAAATCATTTATTTTATTTGCATTTATTTCTTCTTTTTGCAGAATGGTTCATTTTTACAAGCACTAAATTATTTTAAGTTCAAATAGTTTTTTTTTGTATATTAGTGTTATCTCAAATAGTATTTTTCAAAATCCAATTCCACATCAAAAGCATAAAGCAAATATGAATTTTCTCTTTATCAGTGGCCATAATTAATTAAAAAGCCAATGTGTGGCTCAATTAAAAATCTTTTTTAATAACATGCACAATCGAGCTCAAATGCAAGAGTACAACAAAGACCCACCGGGATTCACAAAAGAACCATCAAAACAACAAAAGACCTTAGAAGAAATTGACAATAAAGCTCCAATAATTCAATAGTTTACTAAAAAACATAGCATAATTTAACGCTATCTAAGGATAAAAAATTCAATTAAAATTGATTGAAATGTAAACTGTATAAAATTGTTTTTTGTGAAATAATATATGCCGAAATCGCGATGGAAAAACATAGATTTACTATTACTAATACAAAAATGTAATTTAAATTAAAAAGTTCAACAAACACCAACCACTACACAAGAAATAACTCCATGCCAAATTTGGTAGATCCAGGTCGAATATTTGTCCTGAAGCGTGTTTAACATGATTTTTGTGTCAAGCCTTATGCAATTGGATGAAAATATACCAGTAAATAATTTGTTTAACGCCGGGGTTATTTCAAATAATATCCGTTTTGAAATCAAATTCCACATCAAAAACTATATTTATCGCAATTGTCAGAATGCTTATCTTTATCATTGATCATAATTAATTAAAAATCTAACAAGTGACATAAGTTGAAAAGAACTTTTAAAAACATACACAATGGAGTCCAAACGCAAGAGTACAAAAATGACCAACCATGATTAAAATAAAAAGTACCAACAACAGAAACTATTAAAAGAAATGAACAATAGTGTTCCAATTATTTAAAAAATACCGTAATTTAACACTACCTAAGGATAAAAAATTTACTTAACACTGATAAGAATGTAAACTTTAAAGTGGTGCAGAATTGTTTTTGTGCTATTATATATTCCGGAATTATTGTGGTAAGACAAATATCAGTTTAATTTTTAATGATGCAAAATCTTATTTTAAATTAAAAAACTGTATTCATCAACCACCATAAAGGAAATAATTACATGCCAAATTTGGTAGACCTAAGCCGATTGTTTGTCCTGTACAGTGTTTTATATGATATTTTGTCACGCTTGAACAATTTATAGAAAATATGACTTTAAATAATTTATTCAATAAAGTAATATTTTTATGTTAGGACTAGATTGAAAATAATATAAGAAAATTTATGGTTCCTACTCATGTTTTGGTGCTTTAAAACTGAATGATATACATAAAAATAACATAAATCATACATTAGATTTTTCTTGAATTTATTTCTACATTTCCGTTCTTCCTTCATTTTTAAGAGAATTAATATATTTAAAATTCAAATTTATTTGCGTTTTTTTAAATATAAATTCATGATTTCTTCCTATACCAAGGAAAATAATGCTTGAACGTTTTCTAAAATATAAGCTTGACATGAAATTTTAGGAAACTAATTAATTCACTGCACATAAGAATCGTTTATCTATTTACTTAAAAATATCCTTTGCAAAAGCGGCCGTATTGTAAGACTTAACTAGATATAACTTATTATTCACCTTATGTAATTTAACTAAACTAATAATTAAAATAAATTAGTTATACTGAATGTTTTTTAAAACATATATCCATTAAATAAAGCCTTAAAGTAGAATTTTTCTGCTAAAGTAATTTATGATAGGGATTTGTAAAACTGTTTCATTCGCATGAAAACAAAAAAAAATTAAGTAGTTTAAAGTTGCAAAATTAATTAATGCCATTATTATTTTTATAAAAATTTGCTTTAAGCGCAGTAAAATTGAAAAATTAATTTCTCATTCCTTTAGAAATAATAAAATCTCGTAGCTAAAATTTAATTTTTCATTTTATATATTATAATTATTTTATTTTATGTTCGGATTCTTTTAAACCATCACAATAAAATGAGATTATTTTTTAAGCTGAGATTATAATGTTTACGTGAAGAATTATTTTTGTCTGTTTGTATAGTCTTTTTATTGTTTATAAATGATTCTTTTTATTGTTTATAAAGAGGTACAGAAGTTGAATTTATCGACATTATTTTCGTTTTCATTATTTGAACTTTATTTTATCCTTTATACAGGATGATTACAAAGACGGAAGGAAGAATAGAAAAGAATATTGAATATAATTCTGCAAAATTTTAAATCTGAAGCAATTTTATATTTAATTTATTTAATGTAACAGTTAATGTAAACTAATGCAAAAGTAGGGATTTTACATCTGACTGTTATTACAATGACATTAACAAAGGAAAAATTCAATATATTCTTTGGGTCCACGAATTCAAGTCGGCCAATCAGTGTCAATTTTAGAGTTACATAAAGGACAAAGTGTTTTCAATGTAAGTTGATTTTGATTAATTATTTTTATATAACAGTTAATTTAGAATTATGAATGCTGTGTCTATTTTGACGGCCTATATGTTGGATTATACTTGTTGAGAATTTTAATGCCGTTTTAACATTTTTCGATTTACCACGGCAACTCACATTGAAATTTACTGAAATAAATGATTTTACTAAAAATTCTAGAAAAGTCTTCACAATATATTTAAGCAAACATATGATAAAATATAATAAATTTTCTTACAATAATTTTTGCAATCAGAAAGACTTTTTGATCACTCTGTGTTTCTCTTTATTTTGAAAGTTGTCTATTTCACTGCACTTTCTGTTTAGGAATAAAACAGTTTACAAAAAAGAAACTTTCATATGAAAGAGACATCTTCTAATATAACAGCCAGAAAATATCGTCCTATTTGGCAACAAAATTTGCAGCTAATTTGGAGAAACTTTGCATTTCAACTTTTTATCAGAAACCTTAATTTTCAATTTAAAATGCTTTTTTGAAAAAATATTTGAGTTCAAGTTAAGAACAATTTATTATAATTATGATGAAAAAATAATGATTTGCTTGATGAATTCATCATTTCTTTCATAAATATATTACAGAAATACTGCAAGAAAAGAGGATTTCTGATTAAAATAGTTTGCTGGCTTTAATATGATAGCTTCTTAAATATTTGTATTCTCTTTTTTATCATTCTATAGCAGCATTTTTTGTTACATGTCTTTGGGTATTGATAAGTAACGTAGATAATTTTGTGTACAATAATAAAAGTTGCGATGAATGAAAATATAAAATGGTAGGAAAATTTTTACAAAGTCATTACTTCTCGACATAACTATTATTAATTTTTCAAGAAAGAAGGTGAGGAGGGCTAGACTGCCTGAAATTTGGTTGAGGAGTTTTGTGGCATCCATCATGCAACCAGGAATTCTCACCATCAGATTTCCCACTGTTTGAGACCATGAAAAGGTTCCATCGCAGTCAGAAACGTATATCTAATGACGATGACGAATTCATGTTGACTAACGGTGCTTGAATGCTCCATACTGCAAAGCGCGAAATCGACAATGATTAATGTTGCCAAATGACCAAGGGAAATTAAACATAGACATTTATTTCGTTAGTTATTATTATTTCATTCCAAAGGCTGTTATCTACATAAATAAATCTAAAACTTCCATCTATATTTTAGCTTTATTTCTATTTAATTAACAGAGATAATCTCCAAAGTTTTGAGTTCGACACATATTGTCTCCAAAAATTACAGAATCCGACAGAGAGGTGTGTATGGTGAAAAGTCTAATAGGCTCAGTAAAGGATAACTACATTTCTCTCTATAAGAATACACAGAAGAAAAACACAGCTGAAGCGTGCCCAAAATAATCACTTGCAGTAAATAACCTCGCACAAGCAACAAATTAGTATTAAACTATCACAAAAGCAAAAAGCGCTTATACAACTTGTTGGAGAACAACCTCCAAAGAGAGAATTCACGAGAGGTCAACTCATGTTTTTATTCCTATCCACATAATTTGCTCTCTCGTATGTGTGTTTCCGCTTTTTACAGCTCCCGTATCATAAGCTCCCGTCGCATGATCTAGAAGGATACCATAATTACTTTTAAATTGTAATTATTTTAGATTTTCAGTTTCATTAAAAAAATGTTGCCACTAAATGGTATTTTGTTTTTAAGTTACAAAATAACCATTTCTGTGAGAAAGTATCATAGAAAAATATCCCAAAATTGTTAATGTTTAATTAGCTCAAATTTTAACCGACTTTTTAGCCTTTGAACAGTTGAGAGAGTCATGTCTTGTTTCGAAGAAAATATTTTCCACATTGCAATTTTGCATAAAGGCAAACAAAAATATAAACACGCATTCTTCTTTATATGTACAAATAATTCTAAAGTTGTAGCTTAGAGCTGAAATAAAAAAAAATGCTAGATTTCAAAAACACTAATATTATTACATTTTTTGCTTACTCGTAAACGTAGAGGAAACACTAACATAAAAAAAAACTTGAATTTATATTAAGGAATCATCACGTTTTTTCACACCTCTCCGAGTCCGAAAAACACATTTTTGGTATTATGTCTGTCTATGAACATAGAAATTATTTGAGCTAGATAGCTGAAATTCAGTGTACAGAATCGACAAAATTTGTAAATTTCTTTCAAATTTTGAACCAAATCCATCAGATGTTTAACCATCAAATTGTTAATATGCACTTTCGCATGCATGGAAACTCAATAACTCATAAGTGCAATACTTAAATCAATAAAATTAGGTATATTATCTTGTGACAATTAGCAAAAAAGGCGTCCAAAATTCATATTCTTTCTTAGATTTAGTGACAATCCTAGATTCATGCCAAATATCTAAGGTTCGTAATTATCATTCCTCAATAATACCTTGCAAGATATTAGCGGGTTTATTGAAGGCCCTTATTTTAGGTAGAGGATGGAAAATAATAGAGAGCTTGCGAGAAAGTTTAGGAAGACTACTCCCACTAATTTTTTATATTATTATTATTATTATAACTAATATAATAGTTTTATATAATATTATATTAGCAATTATTCTTACATTTTTGATGATCAAAAGATTTTCGTGGTAAAAATTTATCTTTAGAATTAAAAGGTGATACATATTAATTATATATTAATACACTAAGTACATATAACCTCTATAATCAAATGGTTAAAAAGGAAAATGGTTTTAGAATATTAATATTTAAAAAGGAATGCGTCTTCTGAAAAGTTATTCTTAAGTAGAAGGAAAATGAGGTTTTATGATAGTGCAATATCTACATTCGTTTGGCGACCCGGACGTTATATTATAAACTTTATCGTATAAACAGACAACCTTCTGATCTACAGTTACAATTCTTTTAAATTTAATATTTTGTAAATAGTGCTTATTTATTTTAATGTAATGTAAGTTTTCATGTATTTTTTAAATATTATTCTTCTGCTTCTATCGCAACTAGTCTGCTTGGAAAGGGAGTAGTGTAACCTTTCTTTCCTTTTTTGACAACCTTATGTAGGCTGCAAATGGCAACATTATAAAAAGAAAAACATTCTTAGAATACAAATTTCTTAGAATAATAATATTTAAAGAAGGAAAAAAATTAAGTTATTCTTAAGCAAAACAATTCTTGTTTTATGATATTACAACCTCTACTGATTCATTTTCCCCAAGTTAAAATTATTCATTTTCAGACTATTTCTCATCCATTCACTTATTAACGAACGTGGATCTTTTTTTTTCTCAAACAAGATTCTGTAGAGGAGAGAAACTTTTACCACCAAAAACTACAACAGCTGTATTAAATAAAAACTTTAGAAATGTATTGAATCCTCATTAATGCAACATTAATTATGGAAAAAATTATAACGCAGCTATTCGCTTTTAATGTATAAATGGTCACTATTGATTATTTGGAGCAAAGGAAGCTTTCTTATCCAAAGAAAGCAGCAATTGGCTTGGGGCAATCGTTAAGTGCGCCAAGTGAACAATTCTTGATCAGTGTTTTGCCGATGGAGGGAAAATGCTCATTCGGCGAAAACTCCGTTTATGGTGTTTCTTTTTGACAGTTCTGAAACGGTGCGAATTATTGATCAATTGGTATATTTATTATTCTTATTCAATAGCGATAACAACTTGGTTGTTTTTACAATTGGCGATTTTCTGTTCTGCTCTCCACGAAAAAATTTTGCTTTCTTCACTCATTTATATGCTTATTAGTTTTATGGAGCATTTACTCCCATTTGCATTTAGTATTTCCACCTTCTCCATGCTAGAAATTATGATACACAAAAGTTGTATCAAAGACTGAGAGATTTGAAAGCAAATTGTTCGGAATTGTTTCCATTCTCTTTATTTATTAATTTTAATATGAAAATGCTTAGAGACAGGCTAATTACCTATAAATTGAAACAGTGTTAAAAAGGAAATTAAAATTTCTACAGAACCGAATGTTGAACATAGAGAAACCAAACCAGACACAAAGCTATTATTGGATAATACGCCTTTCTTAAGGGAAAATATTTTTCAAAATTTTCCTAAGATTTTAAATTATATGTCGATTGAAATTGAAGATTTTTGCTTCTTAATATTCGTCGTATTAATATCAGAGCTATTCTTTTCTAAAGAATTTACTTGATTTTTTAGTTTTCAGGCATGTTTTTATTAATTTCTTATTTTTCTATTACGGGGCCGAGGTGGCCTGTGGTAAAGTTTCGGCTTCGGAATTCGGGGCTTCAGCTTCGAGGCTCAATTCCACTGAAGAATCGTCGTGTAAGCGGGTCTGGTGCACGTTAAATTAGTCGGGGCAAACGTCATCCAGCTGGTGTGGTATGGAAGTGTAAAGAAGGAGTGACAGCTCAGGTGCCATCCTCTTCATCAGACCGAAGTTCAAAATTACAAAGTCCGTCCAAAATAGCCCTAGTGTTGCTTCGAAACGTAACATTAATATAAACCAAACCCAATACTTTTCTATTGCTTGATATTCTAGAAAATTCTTTTTTATTCTTCCTGGTTTTATTTAGTATATCGTGGTGGAGAAATCAATTTGCTGGTTAAACCAACTACAGAAAGATTTACTTTTCAGTAACTTGAATCTAGAAAAAAGGTAGCAAAATATGACAAAAAAAAACTTATGCCACGCTTTAAAATATACATATTCTTAGCTGAAAATCAGGGGTAAATGAATTTTTCTTATCCAAAGAATTTGGCGATTGACTCGGAATACTGCGTGAAAAGATCAATTCTTATTCAATGTTTAACCGTATGAGGAAAACTGTTCATCCAGGGAAAAATCCGTTTATGTTTGCTTTCTTTGGCTGCCCTGAAAGTGCAGATTATTGATTGATTAATGCATTTGTAATTCGGATTCATCGGTGGAAAATATTGCTTCAACTTTTCATCTGCCTTCTTTTAACGTTAACAGGTCAATGTAGTGGTTATAATTAAAATGAAAATGTTTGAAGGACTGTAAGAGAAAAACTACTTTGAGTATGTTGAAGAAATTGGATGTATGTTATATTTACAACATGGGGAAATGAATTACACAATTAAAAATTAGTTCAACTTTTTGTCATAGATGGCGTTTTTTAAGGACAATATTTTATACTTTGTAATTATAACATGTTTCTTTGTCAAAATATAAAATGCGTAATGTATTACAATATTTGTTCAATATGGGATCCATCAAGTCCTATCAAATGCTGTAGACGCAAGACAGCGTGATCCGCAGTAGCACTGAATGTTTCCTGCTGAATTTCTAGGACATGTCTAGTAATGCTGCTTTTTAAAGCAACAACAGAGTTAGGTTTGTCCTTGTAGACGCGATCTTTTAAATATCCCCACAACCAGAAAGCGCAAGGTTTAAATCAGGTGAAAGAAGTGGCCACGCATTTTGGAAACATCGGCTAACTATACGATCCTCATTCAAGATTCGGTGAAGCAGTTGCGTAACACAATGAGCAATGTGAGGCGGTGCTCCATCTTGCATGGATATTGTTGAATCTAGGCAGTTTCTGTCTTGCAAAGTAGAGATCAGATTACTTTCTAAAATTTGAGTGCCTGTTACGGAGCAGCGAAATAGCCCTATTAATTCAAGAATTTCGAAAAAAATGGACCAATAATAAAGTCAGCAGTCATACCAAACCAAACTGTTACAAACGTTGAATGCCAGGGTTTCCCAAAAACAGTATGCGGATTGGATGAACCCCATTTCCTACAGTTATGGGTGTTGACTTGTCTGAAAAAAGTGAATTGCATCTCATAAGTCCACAAAATTTTTCTAATCCATGATTCGTCTTCCTCAATTTTGGCAAGAATGAAATTGGCAAAAGCAGTTCTTTCTTGTAGATCGCCTGGTTGCAAGTGCTGCAGTTTTTTTTTTTTTTAATACGGATAGCGTCTTAAAATGTAGCGCAAGATCTTGCATACGGTCGCTCATGGTTTTGATAAAGTCCTTGCTACACTTTTAGTGCTTACATGTCGTTGTTCCACTAACCCTGGATCAGTTGCTTTCCTAATCTCTTCCACAACTTCCTGATTCACAAATCTTCTTCCTCTTGTTCCAAGGAGCACTCCGAGTTTGCCTATAGCTTCAAATTTATTAATCATTTTTTAAAGCCATTCACAGACATCGATCCTTTTCTCAAATCTTTAAGACGGCGATATTCTTTCAAAACAGCGCTATAATTTGACAGCAGACACTAACAGAGCGCGTTCTACCTTTGACAAAGTCATGACTATAGCTTAAAGATGCATGACTTTTATCAGCATAATGATTTTAAAATTGAAGTGGTATTCGTTTTGACATAATACAGAGCAAAAACAACGTTTTAGTAATCTACAGCTCCATCTATTGAGAAAAAAATGAACTAACATTTTTTATTGTATAATTCATTTCTCCATGTTGTAAATATAATATATACCAAATTTCTTCAACATACTCTGGGTAGTTTTTCTTTTACAGTTTTTCAAACACTTGCATTTTAAATATAACCACCCTATACATACTTATTTTCTGCTGTGTTTGTTGCTAATAGTTTCGTTAACTCTGCGGTCATTGTTTATATCCTTTATATTTTTTATGAGCATTTAATCAAATTTTCTTTTATCTCTTCCAGTATCTCCGAACTAAAAATGATGATACATAGAATTTGTTTTGAAGACGAAATGGATAGAAAATTATTGTTCAGAATCGCTTTTCATTCTCTACCATTAATTTATTTTATATTTATTTTTCTGACTGATTGTTTTTCCTTCTTCAGACTAATCTAAATAATTTCGCTTGATATTCCGTGATGAGAGCTTTCCAGCTGCTTTTAAGTCAAAGATTACTAAGTATTATCGTCAGTCGAAACCTTTCTTCTCTGTGTAAATCTATTCGACATCATGAAATCAATCCTTGATAGAAGTTAAAAAGGATTATAACTTTATTGTACAGTAAATCAATTAGTTTCATTTCTGATCCAAAAAATATATTTTATTTAGAATTAAAGGAATAATCTGCACAAATATTCTATAATCTAATTTTTCTGATATTTACATAAATTAGAGAATCTTATGCTAAATTTCGTAATACATGGAGAAGATTGTAATAAGGTGGTAAATTAAGATAAATTTTATTTGGGGTCATTTACTTTAGAGGAGGGTTCGAACTCATATTAAAGAGGCTATATACTAGGATTCTGTTTG
Source organism: Argiope aurantia (assembly GCA_026543865.1). NCBI lineage: Eukaryota > Metazoa > Arthropoda > Arachnida > Araneae > Araneidae > Argiope > Argiope aurantia. The sequence goes on along the minus strand of JAPMOR010085630.1, from coordinate 402,264 downwards.
AAAACTGATCAAATTGAACATAAAAAGGCAGTTAAAAATACAAATTAATCTTGGTATTATTTATTCCCTTTCATTAAAGAAATAATTCAAAAATTGCCGTTAAAATTCATTGCAGATCTGCAATTTCAGTCTCAAAATCACATGTCCAATTTCATTCTCATGTAATGTTTTATTCAAAGTAAGCACATTTATATACTGACAAACAACGATTTTAAAGTTCAAACTTCAAATGTAATAAGGTTACAAATGACTGACAAATACCGTGATAGTCCAGATTTTAACAGATTTTTCATAAAATTAGACGTAGAATTACATTTGGCGAATGAAAGTTATTCACTAAAATTTAGGTAGTTATCTTTTAGCATTCTTTAATTATTGAGTTCTCACATTCACGGATAAACAGACAGATAAACAATTCAATTTAATTTAGCTCTTTATTAACGACACTGTATTGAAGCATCAAAAGGATTAATTAAGATATATTTTATAATTGTAATCTGATGTAGGGTAAAGTCCGAGTAAATATTCCTCCTACGTTGCGTACGAAGGCGTTTGGCTTCAGATGTCACATTTAGCATATACCAAACATGAAATCATTAATCAAATCGAGTTTTGAACATGAAACGCCCCATACCCCAGTTGAGATATTACCAGTAAGCCATATATGTTCCAACAACCAGAAGACAACTGATAGAAATGCTTATATTGTATTTTTACTGGCATACTGATGTAAATCTACAGTTCTATTAATAAGGCTTTTGCATAATTTCATGCAATTTACTCTCTGCATTCTACCCTCATAGGCAGACAGAATTCCAAAAATGGTGTTTTTTCTTACTATGTGATTTGAAACTATGAGGCTCATCAACTGCTACAATATATATCTCAGTTTACAAAAAAAGTAAAATTTCTAAATAAAACAACTTTGTTATCTGCAGGAAATCATTAAATAAAATACTGAACAATTTTGATGTATCAGAAAAGAAAAACTGACTGCCAGCTCCTGTTAAATACTCAAACGAAAGCCAAAAACCTTACAATATTAAAACATGCAACAACGTTTGCACTTTTATTTCTGAGATTGCACTTTTCAAGTAAATTATGTTTTTAGTTATTCGAGTTAATTAACGTCATTTCTTTATTCTAATTAGTCAAATAAGGATATTCAAAATTTTACAAGGTTTTTATTAGAACCTATTGCTTCGATAGCAAATTAAACTTTTTTTTTACCGTGGTTTCACTTTGTCCTCTGTAAGCGATCGACAGTGAAAGTCATTAATCGATCTCTTTTAAATAGGAAATTCAATAAAAAAGTAGTTCATAACGGCGTGAAATGAAAGTACTTTCTCAGCGCTCAGCTTAATACAGGAATTTTAATGACCTCTTTTTTAATATGTTTTGTAAGCGATTATTAGCAGCTCATAGAAGAGTGAAGGAATACATTATTTTTGCTTGCTTAGAATTATTTTTTTAGAGTGCCATGGGCTTTGAGGAAATTCTTGTAAATGTGATGTTGATGTATTTGGTCTCAAGAATTAGGTACAAACATTAACTTCCAATTTTAACTTCTAGCTTTTTTTAAGGATGATCTGTATGGTTTATTTAACTTTAAATTATTTGTAAAAATTCTTGAATAATATCAAACAGTTTAAGTTAACTACCAATGAATAATTCTTCATTTAACAAAATGGGAAGAAACGTTTAGTTGCAAACACATTGTAAACACACATTCATTTGCACTTAATGTTTTTTTTTGTTGTTGCTTCCAGAAATAATATTGAAGTTTATGATATTTAATTGAAGATCTGAACAACACAAAATTTTAAATATGACATACTTTGTTAAATGTGAAGTAATATCGAATGTGTTACGTAAAGAATGAAATGTTCGACAGAAGAACATATAATTAGCGTGTTTGGCACGAGGTTATTTTTTGGGTTGCAAGATCAAATTACAGAAAAAAATTTGAAAACTGAGTTTTAATTGCTTAAAAGTGAATCGAAATCTCGGTGCTTTCATCTATAACTAATCATTTTCATATTAGTGTCAAAAATTAGCTTTTATAGTAATTTTACTTTTAATTTCAATAAACTATTGAAAATTAATTTAAAAATAATCTTTAACATCACCTCTTTTGTCAGATTTTTTTTTGTTTCACCCGATTATTATTAATTAGATGCTTTTGATAATATTAAAGCATGTTGACAAAAAATGCATTATTTGTACTGCAAAAGCAAAGTTCGCCCTTTATTTTATTAATACATTCCTGGCAATCATTCTTTATCTTGTGTCATGTAAAGTTTGTCATACAAAGGATGCATCGGAGAAGCCGGAAGAAGACAAAGCCAACCGAAACAAACCTTAAGCCTTTTCATGCTATGGCATTTTTAACATAAAGTTCTAAATGTAATAATTTTATAATCCAAAGATGTATCATTTTTTGTGTATCTACAATTTAATGCAGAGAATTTAAAAACCGAATATAACGAACCTGAAGGTACAAATTTAGAAATAGAAGAAAGGTAAATAAAATTTGATAAAACACTTTTCGTACATTGACAATAGTTTATAGAGTAAGAGTAAAAACAAAAAATGCAATGCCTCTATATATTTTTAAAATGATAATTCTTTTGTTTATTTGTTTCTATATTTGAATCCAATACAATAACAAACCACTCGACAGATTCCAATGAATTTGGAATGTTTCTTAGTAGTGTCTTCTTTCTTCATGCACGTAGAAGGGTTTACTACATTTTTTTTTAATTCTGCGACCCTCTAATAAGGATGAAAGAGTTTAAAGGAGTTGAAAGAATTTACATTTTTTCAGCCATAATTTCTGAACAAATCACTGCATAAAAATCATTTTCACACCAACTTTAGATTCGAAAAATGAATCTTTTCAGCGACAAATTTCTTTTAAAAATGGGTATTTCCCTAATCTTAACTTTTAAAAACTAATGTAAACAGATTTTATAACGATGTTTCTTCCGTTGAAATATAAAGCCTATTTTCTATTCAATTATAAATTGAAGGAAAAAAAATCCCAACACCAAGAAAAAAAATTATTGTACAGTAATGAAATTTGGATAATGCATTTGTCTAGTTAACATGCTCAATTGATTAAATTTTCAAGACCACAGGTTAATTTAAGTTGAATAAAATGCATTTCAAATGTGAAATGCTGTTACATTAATAGCCAGTATAACCTCCAGAATATTGAATGCAAGCCTGCAAGAGTGCATGCATTCTGTCTGTCATGTGCCGAATGTCACTTTTGGTATGGAGTTCCATGCTTGTTCTGTCAATACTGGGACGGTCAATGTTGCCTGTGGATGATGCTGGAGTTGCTGTCCAATGATATCCCATACGTTCTCAATTGGAGACAGATCTGGTGATCTTGCAGGCCAAGGTAACATTTTGGTACTCTGTAGAGCATGTTTCGTTACGTTATCCTATTTTAAAACTCCTCCTTGAATGCTGTTCATGAATGTCAGCACTACAGGTTGAATTACCAGACTAACATACAAATTTGCCATCAGTGTGTTTAGGTTAACAACGTGAGTGCTTCTGCTGTCATTTGCTCCCCAGACTATGACTCCAAATGTAGGTCCAGTGTGTCTAGGCCGAACACAGCTTTGTTGCAGGAGTTCCCCTGGCCTCCTTCTAACCAGAACCTGCTTTCATCAGAAAACACAACAGATTTCCCCTCCGTCCTCCAATGAGCCCTGGCTTGACACCACTAGCGTCGCAAACGGCAATGGCTTGGATTCGGTGGAATGCACGCTACAGGGCGCCTGGCTCGGAGCTGTCCTTGAAGTAACCGCTTTCTAACAGTTCGTTGTGTCACTGTGGTACCAACTACAGCTCGAACTTCTGATGCTCCACAGCCGTACGCCGAATACGCTGGTCTTCCCTCTCAGCAGTGCCACAGGGCCGCCCGGAACCCGGTCTTCTTGAGGAAGTACCATCCCTTGACCACTGCTCCCACAATCATGCACAGTGGATACATTCCGGCCAAGTCTTTCTGCAATATCGCGGAAAGAAGATCCATCTTCTCACAGCCCTATTACACGATCTCGTTCAAACTCGGTAAGCTGTTCATAATCGTCTTCTTAAATGCATTCTTAGCCAACATCAACTCAATATGTCAAATTTCAAAGATAAATAACGCTCACGAACTTTACAGCACGCATTTAAAGCAAACCTGATTTGCATATTCATAGTGACGCTACTAGCGTCACGCTTAAACACGATACACGAAATTTGAATCGATGTCATCTTTCAGATGTATAAACCCGCCTACCAAATTTTGCTTATCTAATACAAGTCTTTCTTGGTTTTGGGATTTTTTTTTCATCAGTGTATTTATTACTTGAGCGCTTTTGCCTGTGTCATTTTCTTTATTCTTTTTAACTTTTACTTTTGTTGCGCAAGTTTCTCAGTTGAGTTTCAATTGACTTTGTAACGTGGCAGTAATTTTTGAATGCGATTTAAAAAGAGCTGTCATTACGGTTGCTGGAATTGTCTTAATTGGGTGACCGTATTTTGTATTGTATATCAATAAAATTAAATATTAATACTCCTAATTCACATTGCATAAGGCTTTCTTATTGTTTTTTAGTTTAACATTAAATGGAATTTGATTCAAGAATAAATATATTAAAAATATTTTCATGATGTATATTTATTTACGTATTGTCATTACCAAAATCTACATTGCATCTTAATCCTCGAAAATTGCATGCTAGCCAGATAAATTTTTTACTTGTGCCCCTTGCTGTGCCAAGAATGCCAAGTGGCCAATAAAGATGGTGGGCAAAATAAACAAAAACTTCTGCGAAACAGTTACGATTACCACTTTCCGCATTAAAATTACTGATAAATACTAATATATCTGAGATTTTTATTTGAAAACCTTTGTGTTCACTATCGCTGTTTATCTTAACAATTTTGAAATGAAGTTTCTACAAACCGGCTGAGCCGCTCTGCTGTGTAGAAATCAAAATTTAGAGCATGCGATGCCTTCGGCATCTGAAGAAGGTTCCGGGAAGAATTTTTTAACTAAAAATACATCCTACGGCTTCGCTAGCAGCGGGAACGGGAACCTAGTAGCTTCGTTAGCACATTGAACATAAGGATTGTGTGGATAGCAGGAACAGTACATAAAAGAAAAGAAAGAGCAGAGGAAGAAGCAATCAAAACCTTCTCACTACAAAATTTCAAACCGCATCCTTTTCCCAACTTCATCAACTCGTAATATATATACATTCCACTCACCCTTCAACCATTCTGTAGGTTCAAAATATTTCTGTCCATCCCATTCACCACACATCCATTCTTGAATAATTAGCGACATAACGAATTGTCAACCGTCAGATCAGAAAAAGAATTACGAAAAGTACAAGGAATTCCACTGCAGACGATTTCTTAAATTAATAGTTTAGACGATTCCTAAAGCGCATACTGACAGTTCAATATTGCAAAAGTAAAAATATTTTATGTTCGTATTCGCCTTAAAAATAACATTGCAGTGTCTTATTAGCAGTAAAAAAACTTTTAATTGTATTACGAAAAAAAATTAAAATCTTTAAGTGATATTTATTATTTTTAATTTAACATTTTTCATAAAATAGTTATAGTTCATGTACAACTCAACCTCTGTAAAAAGTAGTGAACAAGACAGCATTAGGGTTGCTATAAAATCGTTTCGTTGGGTTATAATATTAGCAACAAACTCTGGGACACACTACACTACACTCTCTGGGACACACTAAATATCTAATTATCACAATTAAATCTATTATTGTCAGAAGCTTTTTCTGTCGTATTCCTAATTCTACCATTACGGCCGACTCTATAAGAGATTCGTTAAACCATTGATGACCACTCAGGTACAGGAAAAACCATCTGGGCAGAGAAACTACTCATCTTAAAATTCACGAGATAGCAAAAATTGAACAGCTAAAACATGTTAATGATTAATTAAAGCAAAATTAAATCAAAGATTCAGGGTGTATTCAAATGAAAGGCTGCGAAACGACACTGTCGGTATAAATGAAGACTTTATTCAAAGTACACACCATAGGTCTGAGCACAACGACTCTATTGATTAACGAGAAGAAGGATTCCTTATTCCCATAATTCCTGTGGCCGTGACGAGACCCAGCCCTTCATAGCGTCCTTGAGTTCGCAGTCCAAGGTCCGTTACTTGTTGAATTTCTCGAGTACAGAAGAACCATTAACTCCGATGTGTACTGTGAGACACACCGAAGTTACTCAGGTCCTTCAAGAATAAAAGACCGGTGCTACTCACGCAGATTGTGGTTCAGTTCCATGATAACACGTGTCCACATGTCATACACGCAGAACTGGTCAAGTTCAAGTGGGAGCAACTCGACCATCTGCCCTACATCCCGGACATGTCGCTCTGCGATTTTCATGTGTTTGGTCCCCTGAAAAAACATCTGAAAGGGAAGCGCTTCAACTCAGATGGCAACTCAAGGACGCTGTGAAGGATTGGGTATCTTCACGGCCACAGGAATTCTGGAAACAAGGAATCCTTCGGCTCGGTTATCAATGGCATCATTGTGCTCAGACTTATACTTTGAATAAAGTCTTCATTTATATCCACAGTATCGTTTCGTACCTTTTCATTAGAACACCTCTTGTAGTAATGATTTGGGCTCTAGTACATTCAATATCTCTTACAAGGAAAACGCTAATTCTCTCTCAAAAATTGTAATGGAATCGAACTCGTAATTTGAAAGGATTTCAATTGGAAGTATCACATATTACCAGGAATTACACTTTGCATCAAAGTATGTACCAAATTTATTACAATAGCTAGTACCAAGAAATTCTATGGGATATTTCTGCTATTTCATGTCTTACACTACGGTTTAAAAAATTTTTAAAGAACATAATAACAAATATAATTTCCCGGAGATTATTACTCTACACCTACGAAATAAACTATGACGAGATGGCAATCCTTATTTGAAATTCCTGCAACCAAGATAACCGTTCTCTTTGAATTGTTTGAAATATTTTATTCTTATATCAAAATTTATGGAACAAGCGTAATCTGAATTGCAAATTAATATCATCTGACAAAATGTTCTCAAAAAACTTTTTCTAATAAACGCCATCATATAACGCCATAAACCTTGATGACTTTCGGCATACTATTTTAATTTTTATTTCTTTGCATTAGAGGATAATCTTTTTTATTAAAGATCCTATGAAGTATTTTGATCAAAGAGTTTTTAAATTGTCTTCTCTTGGTATGGTTAATATTTTAAAATTGAAAGTTATCCTCTTAAAAACGCTATGAACCTTGAAATTCCATGTTTCCTCCATGACCAATCCAGATCCTAGAAGAGGACTCAAGAAAATTTTTCCTATATATTTCAAACAATGTCACTAAGCGAGATTTTTATTCGGAATCTTTTGATTGATAATTAAGGTAAAACCTTTTGTGGATTAATTAGTCTAAAACTTCTTAAAATCATCTTTTAATTTCTTAATCACACTTCTATAAAAAATGTATTATTTATTAGATCGTTAAAAAATAAGAAGATTTACTACAAATACACAGTGATATAAAATCATTAGATATAATAATATCATCGTGATTCGGTAAGGCGTTATAATAGTGATATTTGGAAATCGTTCTTTGGAGAAAAATCATCAAATAATTGATCAATTGTCCATAAAAGCCAAGAAACCTTTCATTTCAAGACCGAACCTAATATCCCTATAATGCAAGTAACCATTGAGTTTAAATTGCAGTGACAGCAAAAAGTATAAATTCTAATAATCGAGCAGTTTTATAAAAAAAATATTTAGATAAGATAAGATTCATCAAGATATAAATAACTATTGGATAAATAAAGAAATAGGATTTTGGATGCAATAAAAACGAAACAGAGAAGAATCTTGAAGAAGGAGCTAAGTAAAAAGTTGTCGGGATATTTTCCGCCAATGAATCGGAATAACAAATAAATCAATCGATCGATAATCCGCTCACTGTCGGCGTAACAAAAGAGAAATACAATAAAAGGATTTTTCGCTGAATGAACACTTTACTTTCCGAAATATGAAGAATTGCTCATTTCGAGCGTTTAATGGTAGCCCAGGGCCAATCACCGGCTTCTTGTACTTCTCATTGCCCATAATCATCAGCCAAGAACACCTTTCATTTTAAAAATGTCGGATAATATTAGAATTTTAAAAATCATTTACCTTTAATGAGCGATTCATTATAACCCGATACATGCCGTCAAGATGCGTGCTTGTAATTTTAAGCGGTAAATGCTCATTTTCTTGCATAGAATGTTGATAGAGCAGAAAGTTTAATATTTAAACTTGAAACTTACTAATCGGAGGAATGTAGCAGAAATGCTTCGTTAATGAATAATTTAAGCTTGAATAATTAAGTACTCTGTTTCTTAATATGTAGTATGAAGAAATCACAATCAAGTTTTGAAGAGTTTTGTATTAAGATAGATCTTTTTGATAATTAGTTACTTAAGCTGCTTATGCTAAATATCATTTCTATGATAAAGACGAAAAATGAAAGCATATTTTAGAATTAAGCCTTTTCTTTTCTATGCACGATATGTTAACATATTGATGATGCTTGCTTTGTGTATACATATTTCTTAACTACTTCTATTATTTCTTGCAGATAATTCTAAATTTCGTACAATTTTGTCTATTTCAGTTAAAACCAGCTCAGTTTTTTTTGTTTCCCGATACTTAATATAAGCAAATCTACTAAGAAAACCACCGTATTATGCACTTATCTGTCAGTAAAACAGGTTAAACTCGTTTAGGTCCAAAAATATGAATCAATGACTTAAGATCTGTTAACAATATTAATTTTTTCCCAAAAGTTGATTTTTAATTACTGAGCTGATTTAATGACCTTCTTTATCGATTTCAGTATGATTACATTCCATCCTTATTAAAGCCTTAGATGTAAGTGCAATAGATCCTTATGCTCCATTATCACAAACGAGCTAAATTATAGCCCCAAGCATGTAAAGCAAAGCATCCTCAGCGATAATGACACGTAAATTGGGATAATAAGGAACGAAATTTTTCAAAACAAGAGAAATATACCTTTGATCTGGAGCATTCATTAGTCCATTTAAAGGTTGAAGTGTAGTTTAGTATGCCCCCGAGTTTGTCGCCAATACGGTAACCCAACAAAACGATTTTATAGCAACCCTAATGCTGTTTTGTTTACCACTTTTTACAGTGGTTGAGTTGTACATGAACTACAACTATATTATGAAAATTGTTAATCTAAAAATAATTTTAAAAATATCAAATAGGATTTTATTATAGTTTTGTATTATAATTTTAAAAAAAATTTATTGCTAATAAGACACCGTGATGTTATTTTTAATGTGAATACGAACAGAAAATATTTATTCTTTTGCAATACTTAACTGTCAGTATGAGCTTTAGGAATCATCTAAATTATTAATTGAAGAAATCGTCTGCAATGGAATTCCTTGTACTTTTCGTAATTTTTTTTTCTGATCTGACGGTTTCCTTGACAATTCGTTACATCGCTAATTGTTCAAGAACGGATGAGTGGTGAATGGGATGACGGGAAATTTTTTAAACCTGCAGAATGGATGATGGGTAAGTGGAATAAATATTTTACGAGTTGATGAAGGGAAAAGGATGCTTGTTTGAAATTTTGTATTGAGAATAGTTTAATTGCTTCTTTCTTTCCTTTTGATTATGAACTGTTCCTGTTATCCACACCTACCTTATGTTCAATGTGCTAGCGAAGATACTAGCATCCTGCTGCTAGCAAAACCTTAGGATGTTTCTTTTTAAGTTAAAAAATTCTGCCGGGTGCCTTCTTCGGATGTCGAAGGCATCGCATGTTCTAAATTTTACTGTTTACATAACTGACTGGCACAGCCAGTTTGAAAAACTTCTTTATTTAAAATTGTTAAGATAAGCAGCGATAGTGATCCCAAAGGTTTAAAAAATCTCAGATAAAACAATACTTGTCAGTAAATATCATCATTTTAATGCAGGATGTGGGAACTGTAAATGTTTTGCCGAAGTGTTTATTTATTTTGTCCGCCATCTTTATTGCGAATTGGCATCCTTGGCGCAGCAAAGAACACACCAAACTACACTTTTACCCATGTAAACGCTATGCCTTTTTTTTTTAAGTAATATATTTAGTTAATAATAGCGTTGTAAGTAATAAGTTTAGTAAGTAATAGCGTTGTTGGCAAGTTATTTAACATTTTACTATAACAGCATTATGAACTACAATTGTAGAACCTGCAATTTTAGTATCATTTAAGTAGATATCAACTGTAGGAAATCTGTTAAATCCTATTACGTTACCACATATCAGAAGTGGTTTTAATACTAATCCATAACCTTTTACAACGCATAACAATTTGGTTGCATTTAAGTGTTAACACATTTTGATCTTGTTCTTCAATGGTTAACTATCGGATTATAACATTAACCATTGGATAGTTTTGCAAAAATGTTCACCATTAGAGTTAAACCGTAATACACTATATAATCTAAAACAGGGTTTATTGCTATCTTAAAATCAACACACATTTTTATATATCATCGACTTTTATAACTGATATGAATGATGTAGTGAGATTACTTTTCTCTATGGGTTATAAAATATCCATATCTACAAGTTTACCTTTAAAACCTTTAATTTTGCCTAGGCCATTTTTTTAAAATATCGAGATATTCGAATGCATATCTATGATATTTGTGAAATGACTTTTACCGTTTAATCTTTTTAGTTAAAGATTCTAATCCGGTGCTTTTCATTTCCATCCAGCCAAGATCGTATAGTCAATCAAAATTAAATAAAGAATCTATTTTCCTATCAAATAAAATTTGTTAATTACAAAGATCAAGTAAAAAATTAACTTTCGAAGATATTTCATGTATTTATTTAATATTCTCATCTTCAAAAGTTCTTAAAATATTTCACTATTCTCAGTTTTACTTAAAGAAGATATTTTACGAAATTGTTACAACGACTTAATAGAAATATATACGGTAGTATCTAATTGCATTTTAACTTATCTATTAATAATAATTTAATAATAACTTTTAATATTAATTAACTTACTTACTTATATTTTAACATTTAATTGCTATTAATTACTTTTATTTGATTTTTAATTTATAATTTAATAACTTGATAATAATTTAGGTTAATAACTTTTAATATTATCTTATTTTTTGTATTAATTGTATTAATTTCAATCCAATCAATTGCTTTGTACAAAATCCCTTTTGCTTTGAGCAGTTTCAAATTTAATATGCTCATTTTGATTCGCACTTTTTTAATAGTTTTATTTTTAGTGAGACACTCTGCAGCAAAATACAAAGGATTATTGTATTGGAAACACTTACCTTTAAATGCTTGCATAGGTTTATTCCATTTGTTATTTTATCAAGATTTGAAATGACCTGAATTTTCACCAAAAATATTTTGTAGTTCTCTCATGATGATATAACGTATGGACAGCTTTAGAATCCCTCGTATGCAATTCATCAGACTCTCTTGAAGCAGTTTCCATTGTGATAGCGATGTTAGCCGCTTTTTGTAAATAAATTCCAGTTCAAAGAACAACTCCTTTTGAATGTATTCATTGAGAGATCACATACGAATCTGTCATGAAAACTGTCGTTGAAATTGCCCCAAATCATAAATTGGGGTTAGTTTCTTCAACTGGGCACAAAACTCCGCCACCATTTCACCTTGGTTTTGTTAGTGAAAAAAGAGATCTTCATAAAACCACAAGGGGCTTCGGGTCCAGATGCATTTCCAGTATTATAGCCAAGCCTTTTAAGCTTTTATCCTTTGTACATTTGTAAGTACATTTAAAAAGTATTTACAGGTGATTTAAGTACAATGTTCGAGCTCTTCGTTACATAGTTCCATCGCTAACATTTGCGAATGACACATTCTTTTCGGAAGTATTGTATTCCTGAGGTAAAACAAGGAGAAAAAAACCACGTAAAGGCTAATTTTTTTTTTCAGTTTGCAGTCATTGTTTTTTTGCGACGATTATTTTAGATATAAAGCAGCGTTCGCATGAGACCAACTATTGTGTGTAATGGAAGGTGACGCCTACTTCAGGAAACTCACGTCACCGCAATGAGACTTTGAAAAAGTTGTCTCATTGAGACAGCAATTTGCCATTGCCTCATTGAAGTCAAATGATCTTCCTGAAGTAGGCATGACCTTTCATTCCTCGCAAAAGTTGATTTCGTGTGAATTCTTTCGCAGCGATGTGCAGTAGAAAACACTGCGAAGATTGGTTCTTTCAGAATAATGACATTTGTTCAAGAGAAAAATGCAATGTATATTATAATTATAGGAATATGAAAATGTAAACAATGTCCGTCGAACTCCCCAGGTTAGTATCGCAAAGATCCATTTTCTGTGATTAATGTATACTAATGATAAAATACCATTTTGCAGATACTGTCGATGTAGTTACAAAATGTCTCCTGAAAACCTTACTAGGTTAAATACTAACGATGCAAAGCAATATCTGATCATTACAAAGCTGGAAGTTTTCCCAGTTAAAATAAAATAAGTACAGCTTTTATCTTCTTATATATAAAAAGAAAGAAACAATTTTTAATCAAAGAAACCCTATTACGATAAGTTACGTAACTCAACTTTGTAACTAAGTAATGCGAATTTAGTATGCATCAAAACACTGCAAGATGGGTTCGTTTCTTATAATAATTTGCTTCCATGTTCAAATAAAGTGTGCAACTCTTTTTCACTTTAAAATCCAATAACTTCCACCTGGTGAGGAGTTAATAAATGTTTGTCTAATGGAATCACTGATTCCTCTTTGAATCAGTGTAACAGCAGCCGGTGAAAATTTCCATTTTCTTACGGAAAACACGTTTGACCTTATTTAATAAGCATCAATAAGTATGAGGTAGGAGGTTACTTGTAATTTTTTATAAGGAATAAACTAAACGATATTAGTTGGATTAGCTACTTTTTTTTGTTTGGTTTTGCTTTTTCGATTTACTATTTCAAAGTTTTATAAATTCATTTTTGCACAGTATGAGATTAAAATTGCTTTTTATCTCAATTTTAGATTATTTTATATTTTTAGAATAATTCTAGTGGTTTGCAAATTGGGTGCATTGTTGAAGTAGAAATATATTTTATCGAAAAGTAATATTCGTTTGATTTCTGAAATTTATTTTGGACATAAAGAATAATTTACTTAATTATCAGTAATATTCTCATTAATAAGGAGCTTGACATATGATGTGAAGAATGAGATTCTATAGATCCAAAATACTGTTTAAATACGACGCATCCGATAGCACATTATAACTTTTGAATAGAGGATATTTATTAACATTTTGAGAACTTTAAAATAAATAAGGATTTAATATTAATATTTTTATTTTGAGAATAATAAAATAAAAATATAATATATTAATCTTTTAATTACTTTAAGACTTTTTATATGAATAAATCATTTAGCCATTGATTTTATCATGATTTAATTTATAAAAATGATTACACAGCAACAAATGCTTAAATATTGATAGAGATTCAAATCAGGTCTAAAGGCTTTCTGTAAAATTCAAACGAATCAAAATTATTAGCTAAAAAATGTTAATATATATAAATTTACATTATTTGGTTTATAAAAATGTAAATAAATAAAAATTTATTGGGTTTTAAATGCGTTTTTATTTATTTATTTATTTTCTTAATGTATGTTAGTAAATCTCAGACTCGATATTTTTATATGTTTCTGTTAATAGATATACATTGTGTAGAATGAATCTGAATTAACTTTTTAAAACTTAACTTTTTAATTTTGGAATTCACTATTTGTATATCCGAATAAAATGATGGTTATATTAAACAATATATGCGAGATGTTTTTAATCCCGACAAATAATAAAAAGGAATGTGTGTGTGTGCTGGTGCGCACATGCATTCTAGAGTTCTATTTAACTTACTACTGTTTTTGTTTATAGTTTATAATAAAATATTCACCCTCGGGCTTTTTTTTTTTTTTTTTTTTTGTTGTTGTTTCTTTTCTTGGGGTCACTATGACTCCTAAAAATGTTCTATTTTTATGCTAGTTTAAAATTTAGAATATTTTATGATAAATTTTTGTAATTGTTTCCTTAATTTCGGCAATTTTTAATAAAATATTTATTACATAATATCAATTATAAATTTAATTGTAATTAAGGAAATTCAAAGCGTTTTCAATGTTTCATAAAATACTTAATCACATGATTTTCTTCCACAGATGAAAGTTAAATTTAAAAGATTCTTCTTATTATTTGCGAAACTTAGACGAAGAAAATGAAATTACATTATCCCGAAAAACAAACTTGCAATTTGAGTTGAATTATCCAAACATGTTAGTCTTTAATGGTATTAGAATGTTACGGAGCTCGATTCCATTGAGAAATTCGGGTATATAATAAATAAAACATGTGTAACACTGTAAAAATAGCCTGATTTAAATGTGTGACACAGTTTGTGGATTTTAAATATTTTGTTGAGGAAATTATTGTTTCCAATTAATGACTACGAGATTTTAACTAAGATTAAACGCAACCAATATCTCTAGCGAGTCATCTAACCGCCAAAGGCATCTGGTGCAAATGAATAAAAAATAAATCGTTCTTAGATTTGAATTTTGTTTGTTTGTTTTTAAATTTGCTATAAGATAAGCAGAAACACGTATAATCGGCGCGTTTTATTTCGATTTTAAAATATTGGGAACTATTGATTGTAGATTAAATATCAAGAAAGAAATTTCAGAGGAATAGATGCATTATACTAAAAACTCAAAAGATGCTGTTTATAACTTTGAACCTTGATTATTTTTCAGTTAACTGCATAAATTATTAATTGGATAAATAATTTTAAAAATCAGTTAGTCGAAGACGAATGAAAATTTCTCGGAAATAACACGAGAGGGGATGGATGATTTAGGTAATTTTTTAAATACTTTTATTCAACTTCACTTGTTTCATGTTTATATTATGGAATATTGTTGTTACTTTTTCTATCACTACCTAATGTTCTAAAGTTTTAAATTTTTAGATATTTCTCGATTTTTGATTTAAAAAAATTAATTTAAAAAACTTACTTATTAATTAAATTTTGAATTCGTATCCTACCTGGTATAAAGTTTGCTAAAGAGTAGATCTCAAGATTAAAAAGAATAAAATAAATTAAAGCAAAATTTCTGATATAAATATAGTAATGAAAGAACATCTTTAGAACCGTTTCAGTTGAAAAAAAAAAGTTTTCTTATCAGAAGTTAAAATTTTACGGAAAAAAAGTTCAACATTTAGGCTATGTGCAGCTCATGAAGAAAGTTACTTTCATCTTGTCATATCAACAAAAACAATGCTTTATCAGTTGAACATCTGAATGGAAGTTTCTGCAATGAACACTTGTGAGACCAGCACTGTTTGGTTTAGTTTAGTTATATTAACGTCCCTTTTGAAGCAACACTTGGGCTATTTTGGGACGGACCTCGTAATTTTGAACCGCGGTCAGATGACGAGGACGACACCTGAGCTGGCACCCCCCTCTCCACACCACACCAGCGGGAGGACGTTTGGTCAGGACAGATTTAACGTGCAACCAACCCCCTTACACGACGGTTCTTCGGTGGAATCAGGTCTCGAACCTGAAACCCTCCGGTTCCGAAGCCGATACCTTACCACCAGGCCACAGTGGCCCTGACCAGCACTGTAATCTAATATTATGTTTATCAATCTTATTGTAACGCAACTTTCTATCAATTCCAGGACCATAGAACTGGATAAATTGTACATTTTCCAGCAACAAATTTTAGTTTTGAAGCGAGATTATATATTAAAAGTTTTTTTTAAGGTTTATATAATGCATAATGGTAAGATAAGTTTAACACCGCTTAAACATTTTCTTTAAAAAAAGCTTTTCAGTAAGTTAATTTTTTTTCTTTGTGTGACTCAGGCTCAATGTGTGTGTATGTGTTGGCGCTCTACAGGCCAGACCGTTTGACTACAGCTACCAGATTTTGTATATGTATTACCTTGGAGATCTAGAATGTGCACCTCGGAGAGATTAAATGTTTAATTAGAATTTTAATTATTTAAAAATTAAACAAAATTTTGGCGTTTTTCCGCTACCGAAAATATTACAGCTCAAAATTGATTTTTACATCAAATTAAAGTTCAAAAAATATTCTTTTCAACGATGCTAATGTCAAGCTTGAGTGTCAAGAATAATTCGGCCAAAGGACTGTCTAAAATTTAAACTTCATTATTTTTAAAGTATATTTATGGCGTGGAACAAAATAACATATTAATATTGGCGTCATTTAAATCCTTTTCAAAGTATTAAAAAAAACTTGAATTTTATGATCAATCGGAAACATTCTTATTAAATACTTTGAAATACTCCATAAATGAAATTAATCTGTAATGCACATAATACTTCAATACCGAAGACTCTGCTTTTAGTTCTTATATTAAAAAAATACATGACTGGTTTCAGTAAAAATGCTTTCATTATATGTGAATTTAATCATTTTCACTTTCATTTAAAGAAGAAATTTTACGGGCGCTGACAGAGAATTAAAGAGAGATACGCAGAACATCTTAAAGCCTTCGTAATATTGTGAGTAAATAATATGATTATCAAAATTTGAAGCTTAAAATATTTTTCTGCAGAAGCTATTATGAAATCAAGTTATATGAAATATTTGATGGAAAATTTTAGTTGGCGAAATGGCTCGTCAAATATACAAAAGTCAATTTTTGTTTGTTCGTATTTTATGCGCTGCTGTACTGTACATCCGATTGCGACAAAACTTTCTCATTTTATTGCATTGAACTTAGAAAATTCCCTTTTTTTACATGGTCAGTTGTATTTTGGGTTCTTACATGGTCAGCCAAGAAATTATTTTAGATAACGTAAAAACATAAAAATATTGTCTATCCTAATGCTCTTGAATAATAAATTGAATAAATATTACTTATACTTCTCCTGCATATATAATTAAATTTTATTGAATGTATTCATTATCGACAAGAAAATGAATATAATTTTTTCTATCATTCCTAAATAAACAAGATAGCTATTTCAAATTTCATTTTCAAAATTATTTCTTCTGTAACAGAAACGCGCCTAGTAAATAATATAAAAAACGAAATTCAAACCCAAATATTATACTACTGCAATGTGAAGATCTCGAAATTTGAATAAAAAATTATTCCGAACTTCCGAATCATCGTTTATTATCAAAATTCAAAATTTTCTGTCCTTAGCAAGAAAATAGTTACAAGTCACAAACTAAATACTACAATAAATAAATAGTGCAGTTTTCAAAAGTAAGAAATTATAAATCGATATATATCCATCCAATGTATTTTTTCACTTTCAACTTTACCTTTCAAAAACAATCTCCATCATTTTCCATGATGTTTGCAATAAAACTAATTTATTTTGCTGTTAGTCTACTTCATCGATCATATTCTATCATTAGCGTCAAATATAAATCCCACATCTTTGCAGAAAATCATTATTTAGTAAATTATAAATTTTATTAGACGGCATATGGTTCGATTTCCAATACTCGGACATAAAACGCTATATTTGGCACTTGAATAAAAGTACATGATATAGAGAGAGTTTGTTTGCATCGTTTTGACTTCCGCGAATATTTTCTTCTGCCATTATGATGCTGTCACCATGGAAACGGTGAATGCTGATCTTTGGTTAGAAAAAGAAGTAATTTCAGTACAATGCCGTTGATATTGGATGCAAGAAGAAGCTTTAACCATTTAGATGGAAACGGGATTTTTTGAAAACCTTCTTCAAGTATTACAAATTATAATGCTCCAAGAAATTTCTAATAGAAGAGTGGAAAACGAGACTGCTTTTTGGAGCAAAAGGGTATCATTAAATATTAAAGAAAGACTGAGGAATATTCTAATATTCGGGAAGAATTTTATAAGGTCGTTGAAGAATACTTTTAAATTTTTCTCAAATAATTCACCTAGGAATTTAGAAGATTCGATTAAAAATTTATCCCTATTAAAGTATTTATTAATTTATAATTGTTATTTTAAACTCAATTACTGTACAATTATGTTACACATAAACTTATCATATAGATAGGATTTTTCTATTAAAAATGCATTAGCCGGAGTATGGTCATAACTCCCTTCACTCCCTTCTGTTTGGCTTAAGTAGGAACATGCATCTGTATCTGGGACAAAATAAGTCTTGAGCATGTGACCTTCCTTTCTCCAACCTTACCTTACTTTCGTTGAATAGACGGCAATAAAATTTGAATGTTTATTGCGATTTTCTTATCGATATATAGGTTTTTTTCATCTCCACGATGAGGCTACCATACCTTCGTTGAACAGAGAGCAAACAATATGAAAGTTTATTGCTATTTTCCTATCGATGAGTCGTTTCTTCTCTTTTTTTTTTCATTTCTATGATGAGGCAACCATACCTTCGTTGAACAGAAAGTACTAATATTTGAATGTTTATTGCTATTTTCTTTTCGATGTGTAGGTTTCTTCATCTATGCGGTGAGGCTACTATACCTTCGTTGAACAGAGAGAAAACAATTTGAAAATTTATTGCTATTTTCTTATCGATGTGTAGGTTTCTTCATCTCTACGGTGTGGCTTCCATACCTTCGTTGAATAGAAAGTACTAAAATGTGAATGTTTATTGATATTTCCTTATCTATGTGGAGGTTTCTTCATTTCTTCGATGAGGTTACCCCACCTTCATGGAACAAAGAGCAACAAAATTTAATCACAAAACAAAGCATAATTTAACAATTTATGACACTTAAATCAAAATTGCCACACATTCAGCTTAAGCAAAAATAAATTAAATGTATACGAAAATCTAATATGATATCTTGTTTAGAGAATGGTTGATAAGATAATTAGATCAACAAAACCGAATGTTCGCTGTGACAATTTAATTACTCTATACTATATTGAGATAAAGTTAAAATCTCTCAAATGCATAAATCCAATATTTTATGCATTCTGAAATATAATCTCCATAATTGCCTACATGAGTTAAACTGATTATAGAACTTTTATTATGTCAGAATGCAATTATTCAAGCATTTTCAAATTATGTTGCATATAGTTGTCACTTATTACAATATTGTTTAATTTTCTTCCACTTTCAATTTATTTTACAGGTAATATGCAAATCGAGAGAATTACGATCTTCAAAAATAAGATTTTAATAAATCTCCGTCACGTTTTAAATCACGTTGAATATAAAAAAGCATTTTAGAACTATGTTTGTGTATGAATTCAATAACTTATAAAAGATAATAAGAGTTGAAGTTTGGTATGCGTTCTTTAATTCGGAATTGTTGGTTGCTATCAAAATTTTTAATGCCATTCTTCAATACGAAGTCAATCTATTTTTCCCTGTGTGTGTGGATATGACGACAGGAAAAGCAACAAGTTAGATGGATGTATTAAAGTTTCATCATCCTGATAATATATATCCTTAAAAGGATTGACTATTTGTCTGTTGGTATCCATTTGAACGTGATTATTGTAAGACGAAGAAAGTTTAATAATTAAAGAATTGTATTGTGACTTAAATATCAAAATTTTAAATCGGTTCAAAAACTTTCAGTCAATTGATAAAATGTAAGCGTTTATACTTAAAACTTGATAAAACTAATACAGCGATGAAATAAAATGAAATTTCAATGGAATAAAATTCTAATATTATTATTGTCCGCGAAGTGAATTTATTGTGTACATGATATCTATAATTTTGGGAAAATTATCGAAAATGGACATTAAAGAAGATTTAAATCCCTAATCCGAAAGATAAAAGTGTTCTAGGATTGATTTTTCCGAGTTATTTTTCATCTGGCTTAATTGCATTTGCATCAGCGTTGCATTTTGTGAGTATCGATTTTTATATTAAAAAATTTGTGAATAGAATATAAGACTCAAAATATTACCAAAAAAATTAAATGGGAAATGAAAATAAAATTTTAAAAATATCAAATGAAAGCGGGTTTCTTTTATCATAATGCTATTTATTTTTTAATTTTAAATGGAGTAAAAGCGTCATTGTGCTGTAAATATGCTCAGAAATTATTGAGAATATTACTGCATTGGGTCCTTTCTTTAAAAAAATTTAAATTTTAAACAAAAATCTAATTTTAAAAAAACGCTCTGTTTTATTAAATCGCTATTATTCCAGAGAAACAACTTGCGGGATTTGATAAGTCCAGCCTTAGGGATTTACACCCGTATAGTAATGGTTTTTCATCATATATGTCTCTATTTATAGATAGCATACCAGACTATAAGTAAAAAGAAATTCAAAAAATAAACTAATTATCCTTTAGCAACACCTTTTTTGAATAGAAATTTGTATCTAAAAAATTTCAGCTCCGAAAACGTCGATAAAACCTCATTTCCATCAAAAAATTAAATAATACACTATTGATGAATTGAAAAATATAAAATAGGGATTCGTCTCCAGGTCAACATCCTTCCATCCAAGCAAACTCCAGAGAACAATTACGCCTACCCGGAATTCCATTCTGCTGTTTCTCCTCCAGTGCCAAAAATCGCCATCTGTCTTCCACAAAAGGAGGATTTGGCGATCGCCATTAAGGGCAAGCTGGATCCTAATCCGCGCATAATGGGACGGAACCTCTTTGCGCCGGTCATATTCGGCGGGAAAAGCATGAAAAATGGCCGCATAGGATTGTCATTGCAGTAATGAGAATCAATGCTGGGATGGCACGTCGGCCGCCTGCAAGATGGATAGCCGTCTTGCATCTTCGCAGCTTTTGAAAATAGGGAAATGCAGAATGCAGTTGTGATGACAAATCCACTACAATCAGCAGATGCATCCTCTACAGAATCTGTTATAATTTTAATAAATTTAGGCGAAAGAGATTGATGGAAAGTGAAACTACTGAACTATTAACCCATTAACTGACAAATTTTGTTTTTGAAATATTTTGCCGGATAAGCTATATATATGCACAAAAAGTTGTGTAATAATATAATTATATTCAAGTTATGTCTATTTCAATATTTGATATTTTGAAAAAGGGTAATAAATGATAAAATAAATGATAAATAATAAATGAATTAATAAAATCACTTTAGTAAAAACAAAAAAAAAGACTGAATAAGTAACAGAATCGTTATTATCATCTCTAAATTGCATATTTATGTACGATATCTCATAATATAAAAACCAAACCAAAATATAATACTTCCAATATGGCATTTCTCTTCCATTCAACTTTTACAGATAAATGTCAAATTGTTTCGCTCATTGCAAACAAACGAAGCACAAAATGTTGACTGACTGACTGACGTGTGTGTGTGTGTGTGTGTGTGTGTGTGTGTGTGTGTGTGTGTGTGTGTGTGTGTGTGT
>JAPMOR010085630.1:317553-376837 GCA_026543865.1 Argiope aurantia | reverse complement strand
TGTGTGTGTGTGTGTGTGTGTGTGTGTGTGTGTGTGTGTGTGTGTGTGTCCACTAAATTAACTTTATCACACATTGACGGCATATACGGTGAAAAGGTTGCAGCTCCGCCTGATGGCAAAAAGTGGAACTGGCGTTCTGTTCTCTAAAATGGTACAAGGCATGAGGAAAAATTTCTTTTCAAAATTATACAGCGTCATCGATTTAATGCGAAAAGATATTTTCAACGTAATAATAGTGGGAATAAAACATTTATAACGCATGTAAAACATGTATATGTAACATGAAACATGTAATTCTCTTGGAAGTTTAATATCACGCACAGAATAGCGAGAAATATATTTTTTTCTCCTTCAGTATTCCATTACTTTCTGATATGGCTAAAATGTTCAGTCTTTTGGATTTCAATAACTTTAGATTCCCTGTAAAATCAAAATTATAACTTCCCCTTAATCAAAATGAAAAACCAAACACATGATTACCAAATTTCCTTCCTGTCGTAGTGACCAGATCATGCTCTACTGTACACATAACTACAAATGGCAGTCTTTCTGAATTTAATAAATTTAAATTTCTGAAATAAAAATTTCCCCAGAACTTTAGGATAAGATTCTTTAATTGTAAAAAAAACTATAAAAATTATGTTGTTAGAAGTGTGTAAAGTCGTGTGTTCAGAGATGACATTTAAAAAAGAAAAACTTTTTATTTATTGACATACTTGCGTTAGGAGGAACCTATTACTCATTCATTATATAAAGAGAAATTAGTAAATAAAGTAGAAATAATTAAGTATTCAATGAAAGTAGATATTTACTTTTATTGAATCTACTTTTCTGAAATTAGTTTAAGCTCTAATTGTATCTTCTAAGACGATATTAGAGGGGAAAAAGTGATGCTTGCTTTTCAGTATTTTTCAACATCCTTATCAAGTTCATCCTTAATATCAGAAATTTCCCGAAATTTTTTTTCATCAGTATTTGATGATACCCTATTCTTGCACAAGAAAATCTCGTTTCCGGTTCTTGCCTTGGACTTTTATTAGAAACTACTTCAAGCGCTACAATTTTTACTTCTTAAACAAATAAGAAAAAAATTTGCCCACTATTGGGTGATATTTTCCTTTGTATCCAATATCCTTGGAATTGTGCTGAAATGACTCCTTCTTTTAGCCGATGATCAGCATCCACCGTTTCCATGGTAACAGCAACACATCGGCGGGAAAAGTATTCGCTGAAATTTGAGCGATGCAAAGAAACTCTCTCTATAACATGAACTTTTCTTCAAGTGCCGAATATTGTATTTTATCAGACCCTAATAATAAAATTCGAAACCAATGCCATCTAATAAAATTTCTAATTTACTAAATATTTATTTCCTTCTATATTGCGGGTTTATATTTGATGTTAATCTTAGAATATGATAGATAAAGTAGTCAAAGAACATAATAAATTATTTTTGATGCCAAATCACTGGAAGAAACTAGAAGAATCGTTTCTAACATTTGAGTTGAAATGGTGGAAATTTCATTGACTAAATATAAGTCAGTGAATTAAAAATTTCTTGTCTTTTAAAGTATCTAGACTAGTTGTAATAGTATTTGATGATTATTTATGTAAGATTTCCTTTCTTCTTAATGATTAATATTTTAATAAATTATTGAATGCTATAACTAATAAATTATTGATTGACAATTCATAAAATTTAAAAAAGATTCGAACCTCTAGTTTCAAATCTCAAAGAATACTAATGTTTTGGCTTGATTCGTCTGTCCGTACTATTATTTTGAAACGCCTCATTTTGAATGTAGCAGCGTTAGTATGCCCAGAAGAATATAATTATTAACTACTTGTATAATTATTCACTACTTGTATGTATAAACGCAGAAACTAAAATAAATAAAAATTGCTGTAAAGTATATTTTGAAATTTTTTAGAGATTCTAATTAAAGAAAATGCTTGGATAAAAACAAAATTTATATCCCTAAAAAAACAATTTTAAAAATTATGTAACGGTATACAAATAGATTCTAATCAATAATTTATTCCGAAGCTATTAAGATCAATTTTAACTAAAATTTTGGAAATCCTTTTTCTTAGTTAATGTTTTCTCTATGAAAAAATTGACAAACTTTCACATTTCTACGACCAACATTTTTTTAATGAAATTTCTGAGTGATTTCTTTTAATAATGCATCTCCCATATCCACTTTTTTAGGAAATTTGCAATTACATAGTATTCAATTTATAAACGTTATCACTCATTTCAATAATCTTCACAAGAATAAAGATATGTTATATAGAATAAATGAAGATGATGTTAAATTTTTTTTAATGTTCAGATAAGTTCAAAATTCAAACCGCCGAACGGATCTCCAATTGATATACAAAACAGTATACAGTATCAAGCTCTGGTAGGATTGATATCTCACAAATATTCAATGTATTCTCTAACGTTATGTTACTAACTTTTTAGCTGTCAGTGCAGAAACCAGATTTTCCGAAGCATTCAACACCATTTTTAAAGATGTGACAGTAGATAAGCAATATAATTTTTATCCCTTCATTATCTTACTGTGGTTTTAATTAATTAAATTTGTGGTAAGTAAGCTTTTGTAATTAAAAAGTTTTTAAAATTTCCTTTTATAAACGTATTAGCACCAGAATTTTTAATGTTTTTTATTTTGAAATATGTAGTTTCTCAATTTATATAGCTTATAGTATTATAGACGAGTAATATAAATTAATGTACATTAATGATTATCTGATAACAAACTTTTTAATTATCTTTGTCTGATATAAATATTAATAATGTTTTGTTAACAGGAATTCACAAGAATATAAAATAACTAACGATTCTCCAATCAGAAAATAAATGAAAAACCGATAATGGATTTCCTTTTTTAAAAATGTAGACAAGGTTTAAAAAATATTTTTAAAATTCCATCATTAATTCCATTCTTTCTATGCAGCTGAGTATCTTCAAACTTCATTTATTTCCGAATAAATGTTTTTTTAAAATTATTCTGTACATTTCAATACACTCTAAATACTAACTTATGATCGTTGCCCTTAACTTAATATTAATGAGTATTCAAAATTAGGATTTCCAGCTTCCTTTAAATGTCTAATAGTATTAATTTTTCTGAAATATCCTTTATCTAATCCTTTTTTTTTATCTACAATCAGTACTTTTTAATGAATGTAGAATTCTACCCCTTAAATCAAATGTCCTCACTCTTCTAGATAATATAAATTTATTCAAGCATCTATACATATATGCGAACACGACCTTTGTACATAATTCCTCTTGTAATCATAGATTGACTACTTAAAGCCACCCTAAAGCACACAGAAAAAAACTGAATGACCCAATCACCATGACAACATTTGCTGGAACAGTGGTTGAGTCCTAAGGGCCATCTCTGTTTACGGTATAAACCTTCCAGTGGGAAGTACGTCCCGTCATCGAAGGGAGGTAGCTAATTCCCAGCTTTTTTGTACCATCTGGATGGAGAGAATCAATCACCATAAACCTCTGGTCCTTATTTCTGAGGTGCCACTCAGTGTGATTAATGTCTCTTGTAAATGTTACTTCCCAACAGAATGCTCAGATCTCAAAATTTTATTTGCATTCAAAACATAAAGTAATTAAAAAGCATCAAAATAAAAAATAATGGTATTCATTGATTAAGATAACAATAAAATGATAATATTCACATAGGTAATTATAGCAGTTTTGCTACAATTCAAAATAAAAGTAGG
This sequence comes from Argiope aurantia, assembly GCA_026543865.1. NCBI lineage: Eukaryota > Metazoa > Arthropoda > Arachnida > Araneae > Araneidae > Argiope > Argiope aurantia. Next base: position 373,078 of record JAPMOR010085630.1, on the reverse strand, counting down.
AAATTAATTTATCTTCCGAGTGCTAGTAATTATTATCAACGAACTATAAACAAAAGTTAACAAGTTATCTCTTGTCTGTATTATCTTTTTCTTGTATTTTAACTACTTTCTCTGTAAGATAATGAAAATATACTCCGCTGTACCAACACTCATTTTAAGATGATTCCGTGTTTTCATTATAGAAACATTCATTATCCCCCCACCCCGAGAAGAAGTTATTGGAATTTAAAGTAGAAATGAATCACATCCGGAGAATATTGCAATTATAATTTCAGCATGTCAAAAAAATTATTACTAGCAATGAGTTTATCTTGCGGTGTCTCATATATATACCGAGTTTACAATATTCGATAAAGTTGAGTTAATTAATTCTTATATTTATATTTTCTAATTAAAAAGGCTTTCTGTTTAAATGTTTACCTCATTTTTATTTTTAGGGAAAGACCTACAGAAATATTGTTTCATTTATACAGAAGGACATTGGAAATTGTTAATTTCAAAAAATTATATTAATATATTCCTTAAAATTAACAAACGGACATTTAGATTGAATGCTCTGAAATTATCATAAATAAGTTTTTAATATGCCCAACACTCCTTTATATCCAAAAGAACTTTCAGGGATTTTTTTAGCCTTATTTCACAATAAACTGCATTTAAGTTTGCTCTGTTTTAATCACAAGAAAATAGATCCTTAACTATTAAGGCACTAGAAAGTTCGCTATACAATAATCGAAAAAAATTCAAAATCGAAATTTTGACGAATTTCCATGTTTTAGGTCTCACTGAGTTCAAAAAACACATTTATCGGAAGTTTCCCTTTGTCTATCTGTCTGTAGAAAAGATAACTCAAAAACGCTTTGAGCTAGATGGTTGAAATCTGGTATACGATCTTGACACCAATTTTTCAGATATCTACCAAATGTTGAGTGAAATCATTTTAGAGGAAGTATGTCTGCCCGGCTGTTCGAATGAAAGTTAACACGATAACTTCAAATCGAAGAGAGCTCGAGAGATAAGATTCAGTGCACTGATTTAATATCTATATTGTAGACACCTGTAAAAATTTAAGACAAAACCAACAATGGATTGACTGTTTATCAGTCCGTGCTTTCAAAAACATGTAAACGCGATAGTTCAAAAACGCAATGACTTAAATATATCAAATTAGGTATGGGATTTGTGACTTCAAATATAGTTTTCTGTCAATTCTTTGTTTCAATCGATTGGGAAAAACATGTCTAAATCTCGGATTCGATTTTCGGATACTATTAAACGCTTGCCAGTGGTTAATTTCCGAAACGCTCGCCAAGAATGACACGAAATATTCAGTAAGAATGACAAATTCTCTCAAAAACTTAATATTTCGTAATTATTGTACGTCAATGACGTCTCTGGTATGACAAGTTTATTAAAGAGTATGCGGGAAAGTTTTGGAGAGACCACTCTAGCTACTTATATTCTGTTAATCAATCACAGACGCACTGAACCTCCTCATGAACTGTTGCATTATACTAAAGAAATGTATCACGAAGACTTTTTTTTTTTAACAGTACATTGGTGCGAAATAATTTCATTCGAAAATTCGCTTAGAAATGTTATAATGATTAATCAACAAATACACAATACTGATTTGTTTGAAATTAAATGAAACAGCATTTGTAATATTCCGTTTACGAATTTAGAATGGGATTTTAAAATTTATTCCTGAAGTGTTTGTAAAACTAAACGCTAAACAAATGCTGATCTTTTTTAATAATTTAATCTTGCTATAAGTAATATCTGCGATAATAATCCTTATCCAAGCAATAATTCCGAAGAGTGAAGTTTTAGAACATCTGACAAATAAAGATGGCTAGAATTTTGATATATATAAATACATCATCTCATAACATATTTGTTAAAATTGGTACACCCCATATTCTTTCAATCTTAAAATTACTTGCATCAATTGATAAGATTTTGATCAAATTTTTAAAAATATTGCTTATTTATAGATTGATAACTATATTCGCTTTCTACACTTTTAAATTAACTGAAACAGGAATAAAACGTCGAGGGTTAATAGAAACAAAATTTCAGTCTAAAACTACCACTATAATTTTAACGATTCCTTTTCCAGCAGATTTCAGTACCATTAATTATTTTTACACCAAATGAATGACGACAAATCATGCCTCATAGTGAATAAAACCATGCTTGTAAATTCTACTGCATAATTTTAATCTATGTAAATAAAACTGAAGCACCAATTTTTTGTTCTCTATAATAATACAAATGAGTAGAGAGATTTTCTTGAAATTTTTTTCTCAAATTCTTTGAAATATCGTTTTTGACGAAAGTTTTAAGTTTTTATAAAGCATCAATTTTATCTATTAATTACATAGTTAATTTTACGTTAATTAAAACATTTCGTTTGTAAAATTAACTTTTGCGACAACAAATAAAGTAAAGAGCTCCAAAATTAGTAAATTATATTGAAAGAAATCAAAACATGCGAAATAAGCACATTTAAATAAAATTTATTTCAATTTTTCCGTCTGAAAAATATCTTTTTACACTTAAGACTTCTTTTAAAATCGTCTGTTATTTAAAAAACTATTCAAAGCTTTATTACTGGTTATAAACAATCGAAGAAATTTGAATTTCAATGTTAAAAATGGATACTTTTCATATTTCTTGCTGTAAACACATAGACTTTGTGAAAGGCATTCGAAATAATTAATTGTATAATTACTTTAATTTAAATCATTTATAAGTGTAATTACTCTCCATGGTATCTAAAAATAGCCTAAGGCAATTCTTAATTTTTCTAGAAAAACGAAATATTAAACACTTTCGTACAATAGATTTTCTCGTATTAATTAGAAACAAAGCTGCAGACGATAGAAAATATCGTTTATTATACCATTTTATATTAAACTATCCTTTCCATTTAAAGTAAGTTATTTAAAAGTAAGTTTGTTTACAGGACGCGCTGGGTTTCTACCCAGGGCTAATTTTAATTAGAATTTTTAATTTTACGCATGAAATACTTTCTTAACATTTTGCTCACCGATACTGATAAATAAGCAAAGTCTTAATAAATTTACTGTGGTAATTAAATTCTAATTTTTCCGTTAGTAAAATATATTGAATCTTCATTCCGATCAAAAATGGGTATATGATCCAAACCCAGTAGTGGCTAAAATTGTCGAAACCTTTTAGACAAAAAAAGCATTTTTGAGATTTAATGGTTAAACGAAATGCCTTAAAAATGTATACTATTTTCTAAAAAATCTCAAAGTATTTAATAAAATAATTTTTATAAAGGATATTTGTATTGGAACGGTAATAATGAAGTAAAAGGAAACACAGAAATAATAGCACATTAAAAAATTATCACTTATTTAATAAAAATTACTTAATAAATAATATATATAATAAATATATATTTAGTATATATATAAATTATTTATTTATAAACTATTTAATAAAATAATTTTTATAATTAATAAAATAATTTATATTAGTTAATTTTTATTTTGACAACCTTCAGCATTAATTGAGACATTGCAAAATTCGAAATATAAAGTTCATTTATTCTTTTATTAAGTTCCTTAGTTATTATAATTTGATACCGTGATTGAATTACTGCTTCATTAAATTGGATTTTATTATTATATTACATCTGTGTAACAAGATTCTTTAGTCTGATCCAAAAATTTTCGACTTTGTTAAGGTCTGATCTATTCTCTGGTCATTCTAATAATGAAATACGATAATTTTAAAACATTTATTTTACATACAGTGGCAACAAGACATAGAACTGAATCCTGATAAATAATAAATTCTTTATTACCTGGGAAAAGATCATATGCAGAATGAATATTACCTCTATTTATTTTTGGAAATTCTCATCAATCTATTAATTTTATCTATGGATTTTGCTATTATACAACTCTAGATCATTACACTAATTAGGTTTTTAATAGTAGATGTAATGCAATCATGATAGAAATCGTTTTCTATTCTCCATGTACATTTCATGCCATTGTTATCAAAAAGTGAAATTTTAATCTGATCGTTAAAAATTACTCTTTCGCATTATTTTGTTTCCAGTTAATTTAAGTTTTTATGTAATTAAATCTTTTCAACTTTTTCTCGTATTTAAAAATGATTTGTTATAAAGAATTCTTGCAATTAGACCAAATTCTTGCAATCCGAGTCGAATGGTGTTCGCACTCATACCGTTTTATACCGTTTCACTTGGTGTGTTTCCAGTGATTTTTTTTTCTATCCAGTAGACACAGTCTTTTAATTAATCTGTCATCGCATGATGTTATGCAACTTTTTTCTGACCTTAGTAATTTGATTTTGTAGTGACTAAGTTTCCTTATACTTTTTTTTAGGAATACATTTTACAAATTTAGAAATACATAACTGTAGTTAGATTTCCACTAATTTTTATGTCCACTTTCTTTATAACTAAACTCGGGTTTAGAAAATTGTAAATTTTTAGAACGAATTTTGGATGACTAGTCAACTTTTTACGCCCATTTTCTTTACAATTTACGTTATGATAATTCCCAAAATGAAAGGACACACAAAACACAATTTGACCAACAGTAACCAATTTATTTAGCAATCATAAAAAACATAATAAAGCAACCTCATCTTGAATCCAAAGTATGACATCAATTGCTGAATTCTATTGATAACAAAATGACACTTGATTGGCTTTCTAAAATCTCTTGCTCATTGGCTACTTTCAACTGAAGAAAAGTTATGCCTTGTCAACTAAAGCAATGTGTGTTTCTTTATTCTAGCTAATTATCTATAACTTTTAACAAAATAAACTGAATATAATTCAATGCATTACATTTTTGGTTTAATTATCTTTAAAATGATATATAGCTTTTGGATATTACTGTAAAATGCTGTTATTAATAATCAAGTCTCCTGTGGAAACCTTTTGAAAACTGTTTCCACAATATTGGTGTTAAACTAAAAAGAAAAGATTATAAAGATTATATATTTTTTACATATGAATTCATGAAATAAAAGAAATTTCTGTATAAAACCATTGGGCATGACATAAGGCTTAAAAGAAATGGGAAATAATCTAGAATGTTTTTCATTTTAGAACTGCATGATATATAATATTTCTATGCAAAAGCTATTTTTAATTCTTTGGTACATATCTTTCTTTATCATTATCTGCTTTTTTTATTATTCTTTTTATTATTTAGAACATTTTTATTTATATGTGATATCCCAAATAAATTTATAAATAGTTTAGTTTCTGACTGATTTGAAATTAAAGAACGTTTAATAATTTGATAAATGTGTTTTGCAATGGCCAAAAATATAAATTTTATTAAAGATTTTCTTTTTGAGTTAAAATTGTGTCGATGCCACTTGTAAAATGAACAGCAGGTGATAGTTAGCAACACTTAAATTACTGTGAGTTCTGTTTTTAATGTAATGGAACGTCATCTATGAAAAGTGTAAGATATTAAACTTTAAGATCTATGTAAGAAGTAATGGTGCTATGCGAAGAAGAGTACTTAATAGATGTGGATATAAAAAAAATTTATACAGAACTAGAATGAAAATAAAAAGTTTAACATTGAAATGTACAATGTTCCTGTGCTTTTATCATAGAAAAGAAATCTCGCATATGCAACTTAAATAATTTATTATCATAAACGTCTCTGTTGTATATGAAAGACTTATTCTAACTATGAGTTGATTCTGATTTTTTTATTGTATTTCATATTAAAAATTTAGGTACATGATTATATATGCATAAATTATTTCCTGATAAAATTTTTCTACTTTATCCTATTTATATAATATTTGTACGAATAAGCAGACGATTTGCTTTGGGTTATCATTAAACGCGTAAAATGAGCAATTCTTGTTCAGCACTTCGCCGCCAAAGGAAAAATGTTCATTCAGCGAAAAATCCGTTTATGGTGCTTCTCTTTGGTTTAGTCCAGAGTATGCGGATTATCGATTGATTGGTTTATTTGTTATTTGGATTCACAAGTGGAAACATCTCGAAAGTTTTTCACCTGGATCTTAAGTATTTTGGCAACATTGCTCTGTTTTGCTTTGACATAACGAAAAAAAACCGATATCGCTATTTCTTTATTCATTATTTATATGTCTATGTTTTTTTATCCTGTATTTAAATAACTAGTAACTAATCAAGTGATTAACTGTAATTATAACCGTCAACATAATTTATGAAAGTGATGAGTCAATATATTAATTTCGATTATAGAATGATCCATCAGTTCCAGTTCAAAATTGTTTTTATTCGTATTTTATTTGTATTTATTTTATACTTATAATAATAATAATAATTCAGTATGTTTTTAATATTGATATCAAATTCCACTTTGACATTCTTTTCTGATAATGCACTTACTTTTTTCTATATTCTTTTCTAATACAAATTACATTCGTGTTATTTTTTTTTTAAATCCACATGAATTTTATTTTTCGCATTTTGTTATTTTAGTATCCACATTTAGTAATTCATACTTATAAATCGACACCTTATTTGTATATTTATCACAATGCTAAGTAGATATTATTACACAATATCAAAAGCACATAACAGAAATATAAAATAATATTATCTAAAAAAATAACTTGTTACTACTGATTTATACTCTGATTTATGATATAAAGAGTTTTTATTTTTAAAATGGTTTTAAATAAAAAAAAATATTTTTAGACGTATTTATGACACTTTGGCCTCAGATTTGTGAAGAGCAAGTTGTACAACTGAAACACTAAAAAAAAAATAATAATGTCAATAAGAAAAAACACTTTTTTGTACTTATTGATAAAATATTTTCTTAGGAAAGATTTTTTTGAAATTTTATACTTCTAAAAAATTGGCAATGTGAAATGAAAGTTATTTTATCAAGCATATTCGAGAAAATTTAATGGCTTTTTTTTACGGAATTCAATTTGGGCTTGGAAAAGTTGGTAATAAAAAGATAAGGTTATAAATTCCAATAAAATATCAACTTATGAGTTGAAAGCTTCAAATTCAGGTGTTTAAAATTGTATAATTACTTTTCGGCAATAAGATTTGAAAAATAAGTTTATAAAAATGGTTCGAAAGGATAATACAATGAAATGATCACTTAACTGTATATTTTGCTATATGCAGTTGTTGAATTTCTGAGATATGAAAATAAAAGATAATGAGGTCGAAATTAATATCAAACGCCGCTTTTGGTGACCAATTTTCTCACTCTTTAGGCTGTTAAATATTAATATAGAATGTGAATTTGTTTTAAAATTTCGTCTTATTTCTGATAAGACCAAAAAAATTAATTTAATTTAATATGCCAAAATCAATTATAACTCATGCATATTTAAAATGTATATACTATGAAATAAAAGCGGAAAATAAAATTTTACTTCGGAAATAGTGCTCAAAGGAAAGATCTCTTTTTATCTTAATTTTAACTCTGTCAAAAACTTACGATTGAATGATTTGATTGATGAGTTGGAATTTCAATATTAAAAATTAATTTTTACAAATAATGTATTAGATTAGAAACAGTTATTAATGTTATGAAAAATTGTACAGAAATGCGATTGATATCTTTAGAAAGGCAATTGTTTGAGTTCATGCAGAAAATTTTGTGCAATAATACACTGGTGTGCAAAACTTAAGCAACAATGCAAATTTTCAGCAGATAGCCATGAAATTGCAGAAAAGGAGTTCTTGCGATCAGTACAATCAACACGTAATTCAAGAGAAAGGTCATGCGTATGCAAATATCAGGAACAAAACGTCACAGGCGACGCGAGCATACTCAAAACACGTGCGGAAGGCGCGCGCAGCTCAACACTACAATAAAAGGAAGGACGGAGACGCAATTGAAGACATTCGCTGCAAGTGCACGTGAGTTAATTCGTAAAATATGGCTAGCAGAAATCACCTGGACGATTTCACACGTGGAAGAATGATCGGAAAGCTGGAGGAAGGGCGTAGTGTGACCAATGTACCTGAAGAGTTCGGAATCAACAAAAGTATCGTTTCGCGCGCTTGGAAAGCCTTCCAAACCACAGGTACAGCTGTGAGAAAGGTTGTTGGTGGCTGCCCCAGGAAAACAACTGCATTGGATGAACGATATATCTCCTGCAGGCGAAAAGAACCCGAAACCAGTCAGCAAGCGCCATTGCTCAGCAACTGTGTGCAGCAACGGGGCGACAAGTGTCGCATTTTACTGTGTCCAGACGCCTTCACAAAGGTGGCCTATTCGCCCGCCGTCCTGAACGCTGCATCCCTTTGACAGTTTCCCACCGGCGGCACCGTTTAGAGTGGTGCAGGGAGCACAAAAACTGGACATCTCATCAATGGAGTCGTGTCCTCTTTACAGATGAGAGTCGTTTTAGTTCCACAAGCGATTCCCAATGCCAGTTGATTTGGAGAGAGGTCGGGACACGGTTTCATCCCAGTAACATCACGGAAAGAGACCGTTTCGGTGGTCCTGGAGTTGTCGTCTGGGGAGGCATTATGATGAACGGGCGGACTGAGCTCCACGTTTTCGACAGAGGTTCTGTAACTGGAGATCGCTATTGTCAGGAGGTGATCCTTCCTCATGTGCGTCTGTTCTGAGGTGCCATTGGATCAGACTCTTTTTTATGGATGACAATGCACGGCCACACTGGACTCATGCTGTTGAGGAGCTCCTGGAAAGTGAAGATATCACTCGAATGGATTGGCCGGAGTGCTTCCCTGATTTAAATCCGATAGAATATGTGGGAGATGCTTTGAGGAGAAGGATCAAAGTTGGAGAAGGATCAATCACAAATTAAAATACAAATGTTTACAGTTTCAGTGCAGATGACACGACGCAGGAATGCATCATATGCTTCATATCTTTAGATTTAAATTCAAATTTTAAAATCTATGCTTCCTGAAAAATACTTTAAAATTCTATATCATGAATTGCAGATTATAACTTAAAAATAGCACAGTCAATGAACTTGTAAAAAAACTTATGTAATCTCTCCTTTAAGTAATATTTCCTTATGTAATCTTTCCTTTAAGTTATTATTTCAACAAATTTTTAATACTTTTGAACCAATAAATAGCAAAATTATTATTTATTTATTCAATCATTACTTTCTTTGTTAATCTGTGTATGACCCCTAAAACACAAACATCTGACATGGTTTTATCTCTTTGCGAACTTATATTCAGGCATCAAAATGTGATTTGATTCAGCATTTATGCATTTCATATCTTTGAGACTTTTTGTGAAAAAAAGCTGAAATTTCGTACATGACCTTATTAAAGGATGAGGCATATTTTACTCACTGGGAATTCTTTTGTACAGAGTTCGTATAAAATTTTAAATTTTGTATTTTTTGAAGTTTAATCCCTGAAAACTTTAAACGATTTCATAACATTTTGTTCCATTTTTTATGTAACTTTGTATTTTCAGTATATGTCTACGATCAATATTTCAGGAATAAAAGCCGCGGTCAAGGCTTTTGAAACACCCTGTATAAAGGCCCTTTATGTACTTTTTAATTTAAACAATTTTAAGAATGCGTTTACTCTTTTCAAATGATACCCATTTTATGATCGTAAGATGACCAATGCAAGAATAAAGTTGGTTTGCTCCTTTTTGTATTGTAAATTGCGAAATCTGTTCTTATTTCAATGTATAGACAGTCCCGTATGTAATTTTTAATTTAAATAACTTTAAGAAACGCTTATTTCTTTCGAATTATACGTTTATTTTTTTACTATATAATGGCCGATACCAGAATAAAGTTTGTTTGCCCCTTTTTGCATTGAAAATATTGAAGTTTGTTTTTATTTCAATATATAGATGGCCCTTTATGTATTTTTTAATTTAAATAATTTTAAAAGTGCGCTTATTCTTTTCGAATTATACTTTTTTTTTATGATTGTACGATGACCGGTACCAAAATAAAACTGGTTTGCACCTTTCTTTCCTCTTCTGTACCTGAATTTTTAGACCAAACAAAACATCACATTTATAGGAATATCAGCTTAGTTCAGGGCAGTAAAAGAAAGAAATTCAGAAAAAAAATTAAAAATAACGCATTCCTCCACTCTTCTATGAGCAACTAATAATCTGTTCCAAAACATATTAAAAAAAGTGGTCATTAAAATTCCTGCATTAAGTTGAACGCTGAGAAAGTACTTTCATTTCACGCCGTTATGAACTACTTTTTATTGAATTTCCTATTTAAAAGAGATCGATTAATGACTTCCACTGTCGATCGCTTACAGAGGACAAAGTGAAACTGTGGTAAAGAAAAATAATTTAATTTTCTATCGAGATATTTTCTAAGAAAAGCCTTGTAAAATTTTGAATAACTGTATTTGACTAATTAAAATCAAACGAAATTACGTTCGTTTGCTCGGAAAATTAATTTAATTGTAATGTAGAATGTTATTGTAATGAAGAATATTTATTAATGAGAAGAAGTTATAAGAATTATTCATTTTTATACGTTGCTAATCCTGGATGAAGATACTTTTCTTTGATTGTATGTTTGTTTTTTCTATAAAATGTTTCACTTTTTTAATTGTTGTTGTTCTGTCATCAAGAGCAAACAGTAAATTTTTCTTTTGGTAGTAAAACTGCTCTATATTGAATAGCCTCCTACAATTAAATGTGTGCCTTTTAATTTCGATTTTTTTTTATACTTTCTTTTGTATGAAAAAATATTGTGACCTTATAAAGGTATTCATGTGAAGGAGTTCATGTACCTCCACATTTCTGAAAGACGGAATTTTAAACCAGTGAAAGTGGTCTCCCCAACACTTTCTCGGATATTCTTTGATAAAGGTGTCCCCTGCGTAAAATTGTGGACATTGGAAAAGGCTGTGAATGCCTTATGAATAGCAAAAAAAAAGCAATAAAATCACCAAAGTTCACCAAAGCAATAAAATGTTTTGGTGAACAATACACAGTAAACCCTATTTTTGTGCGGACCTTTTTTTATACGATTTTATTTTTGTGTGATTTTATTTTTATACGATTTTTTTTATGTCCTTTTTTATATGATTTTATTTTTATACGATTTTTTGTGCGATTTTTTTAATATGGTAAATGAATTTCAATGGCGTTGGCATCATTGTAACTCCCACAATGCACATTCAATTGTTTTCACTCGGCGCGCTAGCAACATACGCTTCGTATTCCCAGTTTTATCCACGTTTCACTTGATTAATGATGCATTTTAAAGTTAGCTTAAAAGTATATGAATTAATTATTTTTGTTTCTATTTTTATACAGTTTTTATGATTTGTATTTTATTTTTAGACATAAGTACTCCCTTAAAATGAATAATTGTAGCCAAAAAAAGTGAAAAGAAAGACAATTCCATTAGAAACAAAAATTCTAATATTAGTGAGACTAGCAGTCCATCTCCGTTTTGGATTACGAAGAGTAACTGTGAATTATGTAATGTGCATTTTGAAAACTTCTCCATGTATATAATGAGAAATTAAATGTTTTTAAAATGTTTCCATGTATAATTTAATTATTTTGTTTGGATGTCCATTCTCATGCATTTCTTAAATAATTGAGCTATTTTCTAAGTTCGACTTTTTCTTATACGGACCTCGTACAAAACAATTCCCAGTAAGTAAAATGTGCCACATCCTTTAATAAGGTCATGTACGAAATTTAAGCTTTTTATCACAAAATTTTTTCTGTACTATGTCATACAAAATTGTTTATTATATGTAAGTATTTATGAAATTTCCGAATAGTTTTTTGTGCGGTTTCTTTTATGCAGTCCCTATCTACCGCATAAGATCAAATTTTACTGTATATGGAATACTCAGCTTTAGTACGAATTAAGCCTTTTACTGAACCGATCGTGCGACCTTTGGCCGAAAAATATGTATATATAATTGTTTTAAGTTGAGTTTTCCGAAAAATTGATATACATCTCTACCACTCTGTCGGTATTTTTCACAAAATAAAAAAAAAGTCAAGTAGATGTACTGTTTAAAATGGAGACATCCAACTGCAAAGGGTTGTTAGAATTCAAGAAAGTATTCCTATGAAATCTTTTATTTCGATCTTATTTTTTTCTTACATTTACTTCTTTTCCTCTATTTCTGATGTTAAAAAAACAACCGCCAACTCAGGGCAAATGAACAATTATACTCGACCTTTATTTTGTTGCATGCGTAATTTACATACTTTAAACTAAATTTTACTTATATAAGTAATATTGTAAAATGTCGACAGTATTTCTTTATCAAATGTAGATGATATATTTGAAAATTTCTCTTAACACCAATTTTTTCACTCTGAAATTCTTATAGAAATCTTTCATAAAAATAAATTTATCAGAATTTCGAATTCATATATAAAATGGAATTTGGCTACTGATTATAAGATACTGGGTATGATCATGATGGAAAATTTACATTTCGTAATGATTAGTGAGTTTCAAATGAAAACATAATCCCAACAATGCATATAGACATAAAACAAAGAAGCTCAAATGAAATTAACTGAGCAATATTGTTCTTCAAACATAAGTTTGTAACAATTTCTAGCTTAGATAAGGTGCGTAAGAGAACATCACACAATTCAATGTCGGTGCAAACTTCTGATATTACCTATAAGATTAAGAGATTGGAAACAAAAGGTAGCGTTAAGCGCAGGAAAGAAACATGAGAGCTTAACCGTATGGTTGCGATCCGTACAATACATAGCATTAAATGGCTATGATACGAGGGTGGTAAAAAAGTTTCCGGCCTAACAAGGAAAATGAGAAAAAAATGTTTAATTTTTGCTTTATTTTTCAATGTAGTCCCCTTTCAAAGATGTACACTTGCTCCAGTGGTGCGGACCCCCTCTCAGTAAGAACTTTCTTCTAACAAGGGGAGGGCACGAGGTAGAAAATTCAGTTCGGGATGAAATTTAGTGTAAAGGTAGTATACATTTAGAATATTCACTCACTAAAATATTAAAGCGCAATAGCCAAGCAATTTCGAGAAAATGGCCCTCAAACTTTCTGTATAGCTTAAATACTAAAAATGTGTCGGCGTTGCCGAGGCGGTGAATACTATAGACACTGGCGTAAGATTTGAGCATTGGCATAGCAAACTTGAAACCCAAGTTCGATCCTAGACTATCATTTTTTGCTTTTTTTTTCTAATTCATTTCAAATTAATTTAGCAATTTTCAAACAGTTTTAATAAATGTTTTTCATTTTTTATGCAAAAATAAATATTTATTCTCCTAATACCTGGATTGCAATTTAATTTTTGGGAGAAAAATAATTATAAATATGAATACATTTTTTTTAAATATTCAGAGGTACTTGAAGAATTTATATTAATAATTTAAAGATGGTTTCAGTTAATATGATACTCATTTTTATATGGGAAAAATAAATGTACTTTCTCTTAATACATAAATTATAACTTAATTTGTAAAAGAAAAATAATTATGTTTATGTATATTGCTTTTAAATTATAATTATAATTTAATTTCTAAGTTTAAGATAATTATAAATATAATTTTAACTATAAATTTCAGAATAAATATTTTTATCTTACAATCATTAAAAGTTTTAAATTTTTGGATTTTAATAAATTATTTATAATAACTCAACGAAGCTGTTTTTGTATCGGGAATTAAAGAGAGCAGCTGAAATAAATAAAATTATATCCGCAAACATTCAAAAGGTTAATAATCGAAAAGAAAAAATAAAAAGCAGGTGTTAAGTTTTGGAATGCATAGGCAGATGGTTCAAAATTTGTAGTAACATGCGATATGCTTTGTACGTTGCACGATTTCTGAAGAAAAATATTTTTTTAAGGTAAATGAAATTCGTTTTTTTATCGGTTCTTTTAAAGTTTCTTTTGTGGATAATCATTATTTATGAATCTTTCATGATGTCGAAATATATATACCTTGTTTGAAATGTTTTTACGGTAAAAAACATTCTGTCTTTTGTATCTAATAAAAAATTAATGAAATATTTTCATGATGCCAGTAATTTAATTAGCATTTATCATTTAAGTTATATATGTAATTATTTTTCCTGCTTAAAAATATATTATAATTCAGTACTTATTTTTAAAGAAATTTATTTTTAAAATTCGCATTTTTGATTCATAAAAGAGTTACATATTAATAGTAATTTTATTTAAATAAATTTTTAAAAGAAAAAAACGCATTCATATCTTAATTTTTTTAATTATTATTCAGGTATTAAGAAAAAATATTTTAATATTTTTCCATATAAAAATTAGTATCATATTAATTGAAACTATTTTTAAAATGTTAATATAATTTAAGTAATTCTGAATATTTAAAAAAACGAATTCATAGCTATACTTATTTTTTTTTCCAAAAAGTAATCCGCGTATTAGGAGAAAAAAATATTTATTTTTGCATAAAAATGAAAAACATATTAATTAAAACTGTTTGTAAATTGCTAAATTAATTTAAAATAAAGTAGAAAAAAAGCAAAAAATGCTAGCTTAGGATCGAACTTGGATCTTCAGTTTATTAACACCAATGTCTTAACCACTAGACTATTCGCACTTTGGCAACAGCGACACATTATTAGTGTATAAGCCATTTTTTCGAAATTGATTGCCCATTGCGCTTTAATATTTTAGGCAGAAATTCTAAATGTATACTACCTTTATACTAAATCTCCTTCCGAATTGAATTTTCAACATCGTGCCCTCCCCTTGTTAGCCCTAAAAGTTAGCATTTGTCGCTGAGATGACACCGGTATCAGAACTGAATTTCCTTCCAGGCAGAAATTTTTTCAGGTTGGGGAAAATGTTGTAGTCCGAGGAGGCCATATCGGGGAATAGGGTGCATGAGGAAGAATTCCATATTTCATTTCATGGAGTTATGCCATTATAATGACAGCCTTTGAAGACGGTAGCACTGTCCTGGTGAAACAGGACTTTCTTCTTATCCATACCTGGCCTTTTTTCTTTGATATTGGAATGCAAATTATCCTAAAGATTAGAATAATATTCAACATTGATGCCATTATCTAGATAATCCAATTATAAAATTCCCTTAGCGTCCCAAAACACTGTTGCCATAAACTTTCCAGCAGATGAAGCGCTTTTTGCTTTTTTTTTTTGGTGTTTGATTAGCCCTTCGCTGTCCATTGTTTTGATTGCTGTTTGGTCTCTGGAGTATAGTGATGAATCCTCGTCCCATCTACAGTACGGAAACGCCGCAAGAATTCAATTGGGTTTGAAAGGTACAGCTCCTATGTCTTCATGCGCTGCTGTTTTTGATATAAGGTCACTAAACGCGATAGTCATCATACTGAAAAATTTCTCATATCCAGAATATCGATTATAATATGTGTTCGTTGTTTGGATATACCAACACACTCTGCAACCTCTGTCAATTTCAATCGGTGAT
Organism: Argiope aurantia; assembly: GCA_026543865.1. NCBI lineage: Eukaryota > Metazoa > Arthropoda > Arachnida > Araneae > Araneidae > Argiope > Argiope aurantia. The sequence continues at coordinate 357,644 of JAPMOR010085630.1, read as the reverse complement.
CATTCCTAATATTTTTGTGAACTTTTCTAACGATTTCATCTGTAATGGCTGATTTTGGTGTTCCAGAACACTTCGCATCCAGAGTGCATGTCGACCATGTTTAAAGTCTGCAATCCATGGTTTAACAGTTGTAAATGAAGGAGCAGATTTCCTTAGTGTAGTCTCTATCTTAGTTTTAATATCCGCTGGAGATAAGCCTTTTAGAAAAAAAAATATTTTATTACAGCTCGCAATTCAGTTTCTCCTTCCTCGGTTGAAAGCTCAAAAAGAACATTTTAAAACAGCACAATATAAAAACATCCAAACACAAATATTTGAAAATACGTTAGAAGTATCAAACAAGGATGGCCCTTTGAAGTGCTTTCCTCAAAGTAATTCCGGGATCGCCACTTCTAGGTCAGGCCGGAAACTTTTCATCCTACCCTCGTAAAACGGCAGTTGAAAATAAAAATATGAAACAATATCTAAAATATATATAAGAAGCAATTAACAAAAGCAATTATTAATTTTAAGGATTTTTGCTGATAATGCTGGTATTTTTTATTTTATATATTTTTAGCTTTTATTTCGTATTATAAAATTTTCAAAAAAAGTTTTTTTTTTAAATTCATTATTATATAGGAATCCTGATATGGAATCTAAATATAATTAAATTCACATTTTAACTGATGATTAAGTTCTAAAAATAATAAAATTATTTATTTTTATCAGAAATGGTCATTTGTACAAAATTCAGAATTTCACATATGAAGAACTGAGTACAAAAATGATTACAAAGATTAAGCAAGTCAACTTAAACAAAATGTAACAAGATAAAGTGTATAAGAAAAGGTAATGTGGATTAGTAGAGAAATGCATATTCATTACTTTTTTCTAAAAAAATGCTGAGGAATTTATTACCTCTTTTAAATTAGATATTAGAATTTTACTTCTGCATTTTTAGCTTTACTATGAATTTATCACCGCAATCCATTGCTAATATCATTTAGATAAACTTTCAACACCCAAAAAATCTTTAATATTATTCTTCCAAAATAACATTAGTGAAAACGAAATCTGAGTTTAGATCAAAGCTATGAAAAATAGAAAACAAATGTCTTTAATAAATAAATAAGAGTATCAAAACGTTTCTGAATAATAATAGCTTGACTTATTCCATTTCCCATACAACTTCTGTGCATTATCAATTCTTGTTTGGAGAAAATGGCAGAAAACTAAATACATTAAGCTAAATGCTCGATAAAACTAATTAACATGTAAATAATGGCTGCAGAAACAACGAAAATGGATGTTGAGTAACTGGAACATAAAATAAATGCATTGAAGTGCTTACGTTAAAAGAAGAAAGAAGCAGATGAAAAGCTGTTATGATGTTTCTCACCAAAGAATTCGAATAACAAATACACCAATCGATCGATAACCCTCAAACTTTCAGAGCACCCACCTTAAACTGATTTTTCGCTGAATGAACATTTTTCTTAAGTCAGCGAAACACTGATCTAGATTGTTCATTTCGCGAATATCACGATTGCCATGAGCAAAATGCTGACTTTTTTTGGGTAAGAAAGCTTTTTTTTTTACTACAAATTTCCAGCGTGAATACATATATTTTGAAGCATGGAATTTCCATATATATTATTTTCTTGCAATTAAACTAGTATACGATCCTTATAATTTGCAGTAGTAAAAGTTTTCGACTTTCTCCAAAAAGCTGATCTAATAGAAGTTGAGCTTGTGCAATTGAGTACGTAATTTCTCATTATGTAGTTTAATTAAATTCACTTATTAGTACAGAATATCTTTTACTAGGAAAAAGTTTTTCGACATTAAAGAATTTACAAGAATTTTTTTCTATGTAAATGGCGGGAAAGCGGTAATAATGTAAGTATGTTTAATAATTTATCTGTTTTCTTTTTGTCATGTCATTTCCAAACTTTCTCAGGGGTACTTTTTAATTATTTACGCTTATATATAAAAGAATATTTGTTTATTTGCTTATTTGTTTACTTTTAGGAAAATTTATAGTTCTTCACGTAATGAGAAAAAATTGATTCTTCAAAAATTAAGAATTTAAAATTAAGAATTGGATGCAAATTTATAAAATTGGCAAAGTCCGAAAGTTATATAAAATTTTAATTAAACAAAAATTAATAAATTTAAATGCTATCCCACTATATCTCCTTAAATTGTTATGGCTCAAAAATAAGTTTTGTATTTTATATCTGTTTAAATGTTTTTTATTAACTTTTTAACGGTACTAATTTAATTGGTGCATGCTTGTATGCATTAAATTTGTTTATCTAAATTTAATTAATTTTTAATGCAATTCTTATAATTCGCACCAATTCTCTTTTTTGTATTTCAGAAAAAATAAACCAACTTTAAAATTTGTAAGTGATTTTTATTTCACGAGACTGTTCACATTTTTTTTTCATTTAATAGTTTTTTATTAATTCTTTTGATTAGTGTTTTATTTTGAAACTATTTTATAGCAACGTTCTTATAAGTCCGAAGATCTTAAAGTTTATTATTATAGATATTTCAAAATACTGCACTTAGAATTACGGGCCTCCACTTATTGCGTCACTACATCTTGATTAAATATATTCATCGAATTTTCTTTTTTGTTTCTAAAATTATAGTTTTCAAAGTTTTTCTCTCTCTCTTACTCACTCACTTTTTTTATAAAGTAATTCCATTACCTCCAAAGTAGCTAAAGTTTAATATTATAAAGAATTAGTAATAGTAAAATCCCTTAAAAATATAAATTTAAAGGCACATAAATAATGGAACTTAAAAACAAAATAAAGGCTATTAAATTTTTATCAACTTCTCGTATTGCAATTGAAAAATTATTAAACTTTTTTTACTAATATAAATTTCTTATATATATAGTTTATATTAGATAGCTATTTAAATCATTCTTTTTTAAATCTTGAACCTAAACAAAGTAATTTCAAATTTTTAACCAGTTTAAACAAATGTTAGCCCTTTTCTTTTTATGCTGGCGTAACATTCTTCAACACAGAGAAACTCTAAAACGCCAGTTACAGTTATTTTAATATTTATGAACTGGAAATTTCGTTAATTTGATGATATTCAAAATAAAATGGGTTGTGTCGATTCAAAGAAGTACAATAGTACCTAGTTAGCCATTAATACACAATGGAAACTTTATGAATTCTCTTTTCACTGTTATTTGTTATTTTTCAACTGTATCAAGGTTCTTCGGCTAACGACTTTTAACATTAGAATTGAGGAACTGTTTTTTTTTTCATTTGATATCTAAACATAACTATGGGGATATGGTATTCAGCACATTTTCCCTCGGCACCTACACAAAAACTCTTCACTCTCAAGTATTAAATTTTGGATGTTTATTTTTTCGCAGAGGTTAATAGAAAGGAAAATTTATTGACAAGATTAAATTAAAAATAAGTGATTAATTAACAAGATATAACAGACATATGTAAAGTCCAAAAAATGACAGGATAAAACTAAAAAGTTATTGATAAATTTTAATGGTAAAACGGAAATCACTTGATGAATTGCTTTGTGTTGCACATCCCTAAGAACAGCAAAGTTGTATCAAGTCTAAGAAACTGTGCAACCTGAATAAGTCCAATACAGAGGTCAAGACAAATGTGATCAGGTTAAACATGTTCCGTAATTCACTTAAGACAGACTTCAATGCGCTGAAAATTCCTCAGACTATTTCATAATTCTAAGCGAAACTATACCCATTGAGAAAGTGTGTTAAGACTAGTCTGATCTTGCCTGCTAAAATCAAGAAAATTGCTTTATTATCATTATTATTTCCGAATGAAGGGATGCAAAACAAAATGTTTTATTCGGAAAGAAAATCAAGACAAGAATATTTTTATAAACCCATTTTAATAGCAATTTAGTACGACAAAAGATAACTGGCCGAAGCAAAATGAAACATTTAGTTGACGGAAACCAAAAGCCAATATAGATGCTTAACATACTTTTACAATCACACTTTTCAGTTCAATCAAGTTGTATTTTTAATTACCCAAGTACATTAGCATTATTTCTATTGAACTTACTGAAATATAAATAGCCAGCTTTTGGATAAACTCTGTGCCTCCATTCAGCCTTTATTTCTTACTTTACATGAATTCCACTTTTTACAATGATATTCATGTAAATGATCGCTTTTAATAAGAAGTTAAAAAGATCAAACATATAAGCATAACATAAAAATACCTTCAAAGCACTCAGCTCTTTGGGTGAATTTTATATTAGATACAATCTTGATAGTTTATTTTATGTAAAAGAATACAGAAATGCATTCTCTTCATAATGTGTTTCTGCAATTATACATTACCTTTATTATGTATCGATATATATCATCTATAAAATGTGTAGTTTCATGGAAATTCTTGATAATGATTTGGTAAACTATTTGAATTCAAACTGAACAGTAGAAAGCGTACAAATTCCATTCGTTATAGGCTTCCTTTTATTTGAAATATCAGTAAAATACTTTAGGATTTTGTAGTTAGATAGCAACTGGCAATTTTTTTGAGTTTCCTTAATATGTTAATATTTTCTTAATACCAGGGACCTTATAGACGTTCAACATTTTCATTACTTCAGCTTATGCGACAGCTAAATAATACGGATATTTGACACTTAATTCTTTTAGTATTATTTCTAAAATATCGGATTGATTTCTCTATATTGTCTCTTTCACCTCTTTAAACTAGTTAATCGGAAATATAAAACGCGAGGGTGAATATAATGAGTTAAGTATTCAATCTAATGCGACAGGCTAATTTAATGCGGAGAAGCCTACATTTTATAAATATTCATTGTTTAAATTTAGAAAGAGTACTTTTATACCTAAACCTACGTATTAACATTGTTATCTAATCTCCTTATAGAAAATATTTTAATGGTTTTTATTCAATATATTAAAAGATTTAAAATTCTAGTACAAAAAAAATGAAGTCCAAGAATATATTTCTTATAGAGATTTAAGAGAATTTTACGAGAATATTTTAAGAAAATTTTGCTGTGCATTTTAATTGCAGGAGATTATATACACTGAAGTGAATGAATACACGCAATTTTTAAGCGAATTATGTATGAAATAGATAAGTAATTTTGAAATAACACGCATTTAAGAATAAATAATTTTCAAATAATTAGATCTTTTGATAATGAATGAGTTAATTCCTTAAGAATGAAAAACACAGAGTACAATTACAAGATAATTCTTCGTGTGATATCTGTGTTGATATACAATGATAGCATAAAATGTTTGCAAATTAAATGTGCTCTTAAAGTCAAGAAAAAAGTATCCGAATTGATATTAGAAATATTCGGTGGAAAAAGTACAAAAACTGTATTGCACAAAACCGATTTGATCCATCTACCAGTGAAGAAATCCTGAATCAAATCATATTTTTGCAAAAATATATTTTTCAAACATAATTTTCATATATAAAATATATATACACTGAGTGGCCAAATTATTATGACCACCTGACAGTTGTATGCAAAAGCCACAGTGCGCCACAGTGTTGTCTCTATAGAGCGAGATAGCTACAAAAAAGGGAATGCAAGGCAAGTGAACCATCCATTGCACTGTGCTACGCAAGGAAAAACTTGGCTTAACTGAGTTTGAATGCGGGATGATTGTAGGAGCTTGAAGCATCGGAACCAATATCAGCAAAACGGCTGCTCTTGTGAAGTGTTCGAGAGCAGTAGTTATTAATGTGTACAGAGAGGGGACTAAAAAGCAGAAAACTGTGCCTCAAAGTCAGGCTTGTGGTCTTCACGGACTACTGAATGCTCAAGCTGAAAGGAGACTTGTCAGAGTTGTCCACTCCAACAAAAGAGCAAATGTATGTCAAATAGCATTGAATGTTAAGGAAGGAGCAACTGCGAACGTCTCTGAAAGAACTGTGAGGCGCATATTACACCGTATAGGCTATGAGAGCCGAAGACCAGTTCGAAAGCCTCTGTTGTCAGCCTTGAACAAGAGCAGACGTCTCTTAGGATAAATAAGGATAAGGATTGGACAGTAGATGACTAGAAAAGGGTTATGTGGTTTGATGAATCACGTTTTTAACTACACCATTCAGATGGCAGGGTTCGGATATCGCGAAAACAGCACGAAAGCATGGACCCCAACTGCACAACACTTCAAGCTGGTGGAGGCAGTATTATGGTTTTGGGAATGTTTTCTTTGCATTAGCAAGGTTCCTTTGATTTCTGTGGAACAACGTCTGAATGCCCAAGGATATTTAAGTGTTCTCGCAGATCAAGTACATCCCATTATGTTAATGGTGTACCCTTCCGGGGATGGATACTCAGACAAAGACAATGCTCCTTGTCATACAACTGGTATTGTCATCAGATGGTTCGAAGAACATGACATGCTACTAAGACATGCTACATGACCTAACATTTTATCTGCCTTCGTTGGTTCGCATAATCACCAGATCGCAATCCAATTTGTGGGATGAGATCGAATTGGACATCAAACAGCTGGATTCAGTGCCATCAAAAATGAAGGAACTGGAAAGTGCAGTGCATCAGATATGGGGTTAAATTCCTCCTACCACCTACCAACATCTCACAGAATCGATGCCAAGAAGAATGCGAGCAGTAATGCGGGCCAAGGTGGTCCAATATTGCATTGAGGGGGTGGTCGTAATAATTTGGCCACTCATTGTATATGGAAATATATTTCTATATCAAAATGTTTTATTTATTATTATTATTATTATATATCAAATATAATAATTATAATAAATATATTCTTGTTCATGGAAATAAAAATGATAATAAATATGTAAATTATAGTCACATTTGGCAACCAGCCTGTTCGCCCAGATAATTAATTTTTTAGGTAATAAAATTAATATGGAATGCCTTTTTAAAAATGTCCAACGTATTATTTGATACAAGTGAAAGATGTAAACTTAATTGAATCTGTCGCAAATTTTTAGGGTACAAATTAGAAAATGTACTACGAGACAAAAATGAAAATGAAAATCTTACTTCAGAATTAATGCCCAGAGGAAACGATTTTTTTATCTTAATTTTGACACTGGCGAAAGCATGCCATTGAGTGTTCTGATAGGAAGTTTGAATTTATCATAACATTATTTCAGATTGAAAACATAACAAATTTTAAAAAAAAATTTTGAATATAGAAACCCTGTAGGGAAATGAAATTAATATCATTAAAAAAGGTAATTATTTTTAATTTTAAGATAATGTGAAAAACGTTTTTACTAAATAATGGTTTGGAAAGACATCAACATCAGATTTTGATATTAAAAACATATTTATTAATTGAGAGATTTTAATGTTAAAAAAATAAGAAATTACAATTTTTTATAAAACTAAAAAACACAATCGTTAACAAAGAATCAGTCAAGCAAGCATATCCTATCTTCTCAAAAATCATTTGTTGGCACTAATATTTTCAATCCAGGGATAATTTCAAACGGTACATAACATGTAAGTATCACTAAGTGTTCAACAAATTCATTATCTAACAAATAGCATTGCGCTTTTAACAAAAATGAATTACGTAGTAAGCGCATAGATGAGTATGTAAATTTTTGAGTTAAACTGTTATCGAAGGAAAAATTATTCTCCATCAAATAATCTAAATATGCAAATCAATCGATGAAATGTTGCACTTATCTCATATGCGAAAAAGAGGTACACCATAAATGAGTTATTTCAAAATTAAAACTCTTGCTAAGCCTATGAAATACTAAACAAGAATTGTTCGTTCCAACCTCTTAGTAATTGCCCTTGGCAAGTGTGTCCTTTTATGGCAAAAAAATTTTCCTTCCTCTTTATCGCTTACTATAAATAGGCTTGCTTTTAAACTTCCTAATATTTTTTGTAAAAATGTAGTTATCAGTAATAGTTATTCGTTTTCGCCCTAAAGCAAGTTGCTAAGATGTCTTTTGTAATTTTGAGTTGTAAAAAATTTTGTCATTAAGAATTTTACATGCTGAAATAAGGCTTTATTAAAAGCGGCGTGTTGCCGAAATATCAGATTAATGAATAATTAAAGTTCATACAAACCGAGCTCCTGTTTCTTAATATGAAACTGCATGAAAAATTTCAAAGCGTTGAATTATCACTATTTAACTTTTAAGAATATTTCTCAATAAAATGAGTGTTCAATCGCATGCATATGAGCTTATTCAGATGCATAAGAGAAAATATTTTAATATAATAATGATGGGGAAACAAGAAGAACACATTCTAAATATGTTGAACACATTCTGAATATTTTCCTGAAGCAAATGTTGCGATAGGCTGACGTTCACAAATGTTATATTAATGATATCTAAAGAGGACGTTTCAAGAATATTTTTCAAAGAATCACGAAATTTCAATTTTAGTTAGAGAGAGATTAATATCAATGATTACATAGAATTTAATGGTATTCATTAACCGAATGCATTTATTTGCTAAAAAAAAATACTATTTCAATTTTTCGAAAAAGAATTGTATATTTACGCTCATAAAAGCCCATGCCTATAACTACTATTCCTACTACCGTTATCAGTATTATTTTGAGTACGTTATTTTTTTAATATTGCTTGGGGGACAAGAATAACTTAATTTTACTGCTACTAAAAATTAAGAAATGTAACATTATTTTTTAAAAAATAGGATCTTTACATCAAATTGGTTTTGTACTTTTCCATATTTCTTAAAATTCTAATCTTTTTCTCAGAGGTTAAGAAATAGCTCCAAATTCTATTCGCTGTTAAAACATATGTAGTATGCCTTTATCCAAAACTCCACTTGCAGTTTATCCACAACATTTGATGGGACGATTTCTGACATTTTGTCTACATTGTGCCTAAACTTTATTTTGGGTTTCAGCTAGAGGATTTCTTATACAATATGTTTATTCCGCCGGAGGGCACCTCAGAACTGAGGATGAGAAGCTTCCGGTGTGGTGGCTGATTCTCTCGGCCCTGATGGGTACAGAAATAGTTGGGGTCGGCTACCTCCTATCAATGACGGGACGTACTTCTCACGAGAAGGGTTGTACCGTCGCCGGTGTTGACTCTTAGGATTCCACCAACCAGTGTTACTGTCTCAACGGTCCGGTCGTTCCGATTTTTCCGTGTGCCTTCGGACCGATCGGTGTTATGGATAATGGTATGCTTTCTTTCCAAAAAAGATTAACTTTTTTACGCTTTTACAAGAGATTCATTCTCAGAGGGATGTTGGTAAGGGTAATCAATTCTGAAAAGTATTTCTGAACTTTCTCTCAGATTTTTTTATGCCTTATTTTTTACTTCTTATAAATTTTTATGTTTAAATATTTTTTTTTTTTGTTGTTGTTGTTGAATAACTTTTTTTTTTACTTAAGAATTTTTCCCTCAAAATATAACTCTATGAATTAAAAAATTTTCTTTTCAAAGCAAAGTCTTTCTCTTGAAAAAATACTTCTTAACTCACTGAAAATATTCAGATAATATGAGCGCATTTTTAAAATTTAATGAAAGAAAATTCAATAAAATAAAATTTAATTGGAAAAAAATCAAAAAAAAGATTGGTCCGCATGTAGTTTCTTTTTGTTCTATGAACTCTATTCTAACCAGGAAATTATGATGGCAAATGTATCACAGTTTTGATACAACCTGTTCCATCTGAAATGACTTCAAAATGGGAAACATTATAATTTTATATTATATATAAAATGAAATCTACAGTGTGCGTCATAAGTATTTGTTGTACGTACTACGTAGAAAATACGTAAAATGCTAAGAAAATTTTTAATTTGCGCGAATGTTATTAGAGGAGTTTTGAAATGTTTTCAAGTATCAAAAATGTCTCCTGTATATCAAGTTTGCCCCAACCATTTTTGTAGAACCAAGAGATGCTGTTCGACAGACCGTCAGTAGCACGAATGCCCGACATTCTACACTCAACATTACTAGTTTTTATGACACAACTCACTTGTCTAGTACTGTGTAGTGATGGTCATGTTGAACGACTTTTTTTTAAATGTATACATAATGTCACATTATTGTATTCTCTTTCATTGTCTGTTTGCGTTTTGCCCGATTTGCATAAAAAGTCCAGTAAGAGATGTAAGGGCCCTCTTTCGGACATTACTGGAATCATTCTTTTCTTTTTATAGAGAAAAAGAATCCAATGTCAGTCTCATCAAATTAGTGCAATCCGAATGATTTCCGAACATTATTTCTTCTATTATGAATTTTGGATTTTTGCACGAATTTGTAATTATCATACATTTTGAATTTAAATTATCTTCCGAAAAATATATAAAATGAAAGTTCCACCATTTCGCACTGAAATATATATGGTAAAAAAGACGTAATCAATTCTTAGCAGATAGAAAAATATTAGCTCACTTTAGAGAATTCAATTATTAAACTTTATTTTATCAAGAAACAGTTTAAACTAATATTAGTCTGAGGTACTCCAAGTAAAGCTCTTTACTCATAATAATTAATATGCTTTTAATTAATATGCTATGCTAATTAAAACTATCTGTATATAGTTAATTAAATTTAAATTATTTTATTTTGTTTAAAAAATGCACCTGTATTTATAATTTTTTTCTTTTAAATTTTTAATTTTATTATTATGCATTTCAATAATAAATATTTATATTGGATGAAAAAAATTAAAAACATTAATTAAGAGTATTTGTAAATTTTTAATTGAATAAAAGTTATTAAAAAAGAAAAATTTCCTAGCCAGATTCAAACCCTCAGCTTCAGCATACGAGACGGTTACTTAGACAACCATGCCATAGGGATCATAGAGACGGGAATCAAGTTATCAGAATATGAACTTTACCAAACGTCTGAGGGAACATTTTCTCGAAATTGGCTGGCCATTGCGTTTTAATATTTTCATGAACGAACATTCTAAATCTATAATATCATTATAGAAAATCTCATCCCGATCTCAGATTTCAACCCCGCGCCCTCCCCTTGTCAGTAAATAATATCTGCCTAAAATTCTCAGAACTCCAAAAAAATGATAAAAAGATAAGCTTCTGTGGACCACTTTATTATATAGCTTTGCTATAAAAAGAAATAATCAGTTATTTGCAGATGGAATTCGAGAATTAAATTATTCAATTTTGCCTTACCATGAAGTAATGAAAAATAATATAAATCTGAGGTAACCGCAATATAACCCGTTTTTCGGAATAGATATCTAGCACGCTAAAGTTAAGAGTGCTATATTCCCAGGCGAGCGATTCTCTTCCATTTTAACTTAAAATAACTTCCACCTGGGGTGAAATTAATAAATGCTGTTGTAATGAAAACACGGATAGATCTTTAAATGAATATTACAGCGTTTTGGTAAATTTCTATTATCTACAGTAGCATGTGGTCTGACCTTTAAAATGAAAGATAATAGGGTAACTTTCAAATCTGACGTTATAGCTTGAAATTTATAATGGCTCGCTGCCGAGAAATATCTTTCATTTTCTTTTATGTACGTATAGTTGCAATTTATATATCTTTCACTTTTTAAATGTTTAGCTCCCACCTCCACCCTTAAGAGATATGACTATGTAGTGGCAGGATGGATGGATAATGTCATGCAAAGAACGCATAAGATATGAATTCATACAGGAACCAAAATTTATAAGAAGAATATTTCACCCAATGGTACTGCAAATTATATCGGGACATAGAAGGTTTATTACGTACTTTTACAGATTCGGAAGGATGCAAGACAACGCATGCATGTTTGGGGAAATAGGCTGGATTCAGCACTATATAACAGAATGTGTCGAACACATTGAAATTAGCGAAAAATTCATTATGAATAGTGATAATTTTAACAATATCAAAATACCCTAAAAATTTAAAAACGTTAAAAAAATTATGGAAAAGATTTCTGGTTTTTATTAATAATTTAAAGATTCCTTGAATTTGGTTGGCCTTTGTTTTCTTATGCAAAAGTTAGATGGTTAATGAGCATAACAACCAGTCACAATAATTCCTGTTAATACGGCTTAGTTCTGTGATAACTTAGTTGACTGACTGTGACTGAAAAAAAAACATCCTTAGTTTGTTTCAATCAAAGAAAAAGCTATACATGCAAAATTTTAACTTAATTCATTTAATTCTCAATATGAGATGGCTCTCTTGGATCATGACTTTTAAACTTGTCATTCAGAAAGACATTTTTCGATAAAAATGTTTTAGTTATTTTATTTACATAACTAACAACAATGAAGCACTTGGTGATGTCTGTCCTCTCTACCATTCTTGAATTTATTGGACAACTCCTTTCTGAGCAGACAAAACAAAGAGATGATGAACAGAAATTAGTGGTGTTAACTATGACCTTTCTTGGGGGCATTCTGAAGAACAGGATGATATTAAGTATGCAAAAACTGCAAGTCGAACTAAAATGATGGCAAAGGCAATTATGTACTTAATATTTATCTATTTCAAAGTAAGTTTCCTTTATCTAATAGCGAAAAGGTCTCTTTAAAAATATTATATATTTTACTTGATCGATTGCTCATTCAATCCTGGTCTCTATTACCAGAAGCAAATGAAGCACCGTATCGTGAATTCTTTTCCATGCGTCAACTAATAAATTATCAGGATATTGATCCAAGAATCAATAAGTTTGTGGTTAAAAATATTTCATTCCCTCTCTGATACTTGCTTTCTGTTTCTATCTTTATTTGATGACAATGTTTCACCCACGGATAAACAAATATGCTTCAAATACTAGAAGCAGACAAAAATAAAGAACACACAGAAGAAAAAGACCATTTAAAGTAGTGCAGTTTGCACAAAATGTTTTTTCTTCTTTTACAGGCAATGCATTTTCATCTCTTTACAAGAATTTCCCTCTTATAGTTTTCCAAAAATGTCGATTTCAGTAACAAAGAGTATTTAACTTGGATTATAGAACTGGTTACAAAAGTGGAGTTGAAAACTTTAGTAGGAAAATTACTGTGAATGGAGCTGTAAGCATAAATGAAATAACATTTTTACTAAAGAAGAAAATGGGGGATAATTTTTCCACAAATAGTTTCATAGTTCCCCAAAACTATTAAAAACATCCAATTAATTCGAGGTTTTTTCTAATGAAAAAAATAAAGCTCCAAGTTTGTCCGTCCACATTATGTTTTTAATCTATAGAACTTATTGCTCGAAATAAAAATAAAAAACAGGTTCTCTTTAAAAAATTATAATATTTTAAAATGTTATTTCAAAGACTGTTCTAAGTTCAAGACATTTGATTGCATCATGAAAGTTGTCCAATTCATGGCAATCATGTACAACCAGTTTTTTTATTATTAAAATAAAATTAAGGGAACTGGAAACTTCTGTTCTTCAGGGGGGGGGGGGACTCAGAGCCACTGAAATGCATTAATTACTTTTCTTCTTTTCCCCAGTTTACTTGTTTGTTTTTGTTTTGTTCTTACATTAATTTGAATCCAAGGAAAAAGGTATTATGAAATTATGAAAAAAAGAAAGAAAATACTTAAAAGAGAAGGTTACTAATACTCTGATAAACTAAGCAGCATATAATTTCGATTTAATTTGTAGATATAATTAAAAAGAACCACTAATTAGCGAATATAATTCTGATTAAATGTACATTTTCAGTAGTAGCAGGAAAGAGGAATATGATAATAAAAAAATATGGGAATGACTAGTTATGGATAATTTAATAAACATATTTTTCCTTATTTGTTTCCAACAGCCAAATTCCATTAAAAAAATTTAATTAGGATTTTTGACTTGTTAGTTACAATTGGTACACGGAAAAACGTTTTTTAAATACTTACAAATCATCTTGAATAAAATTAGAAATGAAATAACTTCATTTACTAATAATGAAGAAATTTTAGAATTTCTGAAAGATAACCTTAATAAACATAAAATTTTGAAAGACAACCTTAATAAACATGATAAGATTTTGAAAATTTGTACTAATTTGCTACACGAAAAATACTGTTTGAATCATATGTGATGAATATTTAAAAAGAGATCTTATTACTAAAATTAATTGGCTTGAAATATATAAGTTTATTACTCAGAAAATTATTTTTAATAGATTTATTCTTTATAAGCAAGTGTAAGGTATTCTTAATAAAAAAAGATTTTTCCAAGTACACTGGCTAATATTGTCTTACATTTTTGTGAAAGAAAAATAATATAATATAATTTAATAAATATACATATATATATAAATGAATTACTTTTTTAAAACATAGATATTTCTAAATATAAAATTATCTAACGAATTAAATGAGATTGAATATGTGGAAGAAAATCTAATTCTATATAAAAATTGATATTTCTAATGGGGAAACTTGGTAAATATTTACGATTAAAAAGAAGTGTTAGATTTCGAAGTAATTTTATAAAATTACTTCCATTCAATTTTAAATAAAATTTTTAGAAACTTGGCTTTCTTATTTCAAAACATTTAAAAGGATTAAAATAATATAATAAAATTCTTATATTAAGGCAACAAACAGTCTTCTAAATATTTTATATTTTAACGTTTTTCTGAAAAACTGTTGTAGTATAAAAGGATTAATAAGGGAGAGTTTATTTATATTTTAATAAAAAGTCTCAAATGAAAATAGATTTTATAGATTTGTTTTCTTTGTGTTTATCTTTGAACTTTATTTTAACTCAATAGATGGCGCTAAGATTTTAAAATTAAATGATACTCGTGTTTCGGCCTTATATGCGGGAATTTTCAAATTTATAGTTTCATCAGGATTCAGAGGTAAATGGTATTTCCTACTTTTAATTTTTGCACACTTTTTATAGGATAATTAATTTTAGCTTGTATGTTTAATTCACAATATCTAAATCTGAAATTTGGTTTTTATTTCTTCTTTATCTAGATTGATGTTTAGATTTCTTAAGTATTATTATTTTACAGTTTGTGAATTAAATTCTAGTTTTTTTTACGTTTACAACTTTCTGAATTTTGATGTTTCAACTATTTTTAATTATTCTTCTACTAAATTTGTAATTTTCTTTATATGAATTTATTAATTGTTGATATTTTAATGTCTTGTATTATGTGTATTTTGTCTTTTCAAAGCTTAATTTCTTGGGATTTTTCGGGACGCTTGGGATTAATTCATGGATGAAAGTTACTCCCCCCCCCCCTCCGCCCTAAGTATCCATAAATGAATTTGCCACAAATGTAATGACATCAGAACTGAAGTGCAGTTCCTGATTGAGGAAATTCAGTTCAATATTAATTAATTTTTAATTTTGCGGGGGGGGGGTTAATTTACATAGTAACTTTTACTTTAGACATAACTTAACGTATCTGATATGTAAATGAAACAACAGTTAATAGAAATCTTTCAGTAATATGATATTTATATAGTATTTTTTTTATTTGCTAAGAAGAAATCTACTGTTTCCACTTTTTTAACTGGAGATAAATCATATCATGACGCACACCATAAGGGCAACCACAGAGAGCTACTCTGACCCGTTCAATATCACATAAAAAAATATGAAAGACTAAACGTCGCGACAGCCTTGGTCTTTGAATCCAAAGGGTCATCACCGGTCAAGGTATAATCTCTCTCGTAGGAGGAACACCCGGTCATCTGTATTAGGTTGCTGACTTTTTCTATACCTACCAGGGTGGTGGAAGCCAGCCATCATACCAAAAGCTTCTTATCCGCATGATTGATGCACCCTCTGGTGTTAGAGACAATAAAGTTATATTTTATAATACATAAAATTAAACTGATATATGCTACCTTGGAATACATCATTGTGTAATATTTCAAATACCAAAATAAATAATGTACAATCATTTAATTTATAGATTTTAACACTTATAAACCCTGTGATGACAAACAGAAATCTCAGTTTATATCATGCCTTTCTATAATCAATAGCCTCATTATCTTACGAATAAGATTCAAAAATGGAGCACCAGAAGACTGTTACCTAATGAAAATAAATTCAGCTTAATGATTTGAAACACTCTGGTTTGTCTCTTTTCACGTAAATTTTGCGCAATATATATATATATATATAATATATATATAAAATTTGAAGATATCAAGCAGCGGCAGGGGGGAAATCAAGAAAATTTATAATTGTAGAATTACTGAAACTCTCATCTAATAAAAACATAAGAGTTCAAGATATCGACTTGGTTTTTGACATTTATATTTTTACAATCTATAGAAACGTTAAATAATTCTAAGTTATGATATAATATAGTTTTATAAAGAATATCAAAGAATTTTATTACAATGGAATCGAACTGATGACTTATTAAAAACAAAAATGATAAAACAAATGAAGAATGGAAAAAATTTCAAAGTTTTGAAGTTAAATTTAAAAAAAAAACATATGCTGTTTTCCTTTTGACGAGTGAAGAAAACGAAAAGGCTGCGACATCCGATACCCCCATAAAACTTCGAGATAGATGAGAAGATAAAAAAATATATAAATAAAACTGAGTGACGGGGAGATGGGTCGAAACGTGGCAAGCGTGATCGGTCAAATATCAAAGTAAACCGCCATCTTTCTTTTAAAGCCTTAGAATAGGATTTTTTAACCACTGTTCTTTTAAAAAAATTCTTTTGAGTATATAAAAATGCATATGTGTATTTAAATAAAACACAAAATGAAATATAATTGAAGGATGGAAAGAATTAAGATTAATCTATTAATGACGTATTTAGAAAAAAAATCACCACATTTTTGGTTTTTATATAATAGATTTTTTTTCTTTTCAAAACTGTATTAATTAAACGCCTACAGTAATTAGAAATGAAATTAGATATCTTAATAGAATTTTAAGCTAGAATTATAAGTAATGCTATAAACAAGCTCTTTTTATTATTTTTAGTTAGGATTATTTAAATTTCTTTTCTATGTCATTTGTTTTACCGTA
Source organism: Argiope aurantia (assembly GCA_026543865.1). Taxonomy (NCBI): domain Eukaryota; kingdom Metazoa; phylum Arthropoda; class Arachnida; order Araneae; family Araneidae; genus Argiope; species Argiope aurantia. Next base: position 340,706 of record JAPMOR010085630.1, on the reverse strand, counting down.
TATCTGATACTGTTTTGGAATATTTTCAGTATTAATTGTTTGATTTTGTCAGTATTGTTGCAAATTTAGATAATCCTGAAATGATTAAGTACCTTGATATTCTGCAATTCCTCACAATAATCGTATGGACAGCAGCGTACTTATTATAAACATTATTTGATAGATGTATTTCTAGGTTAGTTATTTGACTAAAATTTAATTACAAAAGAAGTATTTGAAGTTGAAAAAAAGGGAATGGTTAATAAATTTAGGAAGTTTTGAAGAAAATTTTTTCATCACATTGCAAATTAAGAACATGAATCGCTTTTCGCGAATTGTAGTTTTTTTCCAAACATATATATATATATTTCAAGGTGATTATTAAAATATTAAAAATATTGATTTACAATTTGAAATATATTTATTTTATAATAATACCTACGAAATGAACTAAAATTTAAGTACAATGAAGAACAATTGTAATATTAAACTAAGAAAAGATAAACATTTCTTAAAAATATGATTTTAATTAACAAATTCTTATAATTTGCAAGAATTTTGAGTCATTCCTGAACTTTTGCTTCTGTCCCTAGTCAATACAAACAATGACTATAATATAAAGTGAATATATCATTTCGGCCATTTGTCTTTTCTTGAGGATATTTGGAAAATATCAAATTTGTGCCAAAAAATTATCAAATATTTTAACCTTTTGCACTCGGAAAAAAAATTCAATGCAGAATTATTCACTTAATACATGGATTTGTTTATTAGACCAAAAAGTAAATGCATACATTTGTTTTATGTTGAATCTTCCTGAAAAATGTATATTTTTACCATAATGTAGGTATTTTTAACAATTAAATAAATTAATAAAATGTCAAAATGATGCACGATCTTGAATGGCACTTGAAAGAAGACATTCGAGTACAAAGAGTTAGTAATAATAAAATTATAAATTTTTTATAAGTTTTTCCTTACTTACTTAAAACTTATTTGAAAATAGAAAAAATATACTTCAAATGTAATTTTTTTAAAAAAATAAAGGTAACCGAACATTATCGGTTGCTTTAATTTTAATCTTTTTGAAACGAGAAAAGAACACGGTGACATTCACCGAAATAGAAGTTTTGGACTAAAGAAAACTACTCAGTAATCAATAAGATTCCAGCTGATATATTTATTGTTATAATTAATTGGAATTAAATGAAGCTAAGAAATAGCAAATCCATTTCATGTCGCATGCTTCAGACGACGATTCTTGGTAATAATGCGAATTAAAGGCTATCTTTTGTCGCTCTGAAATAATCAGCACAATCATTCGGCCACTTTGATTTCAATATTTTAAAATAAAATGGACTTCTTGATTAATTTTTCTCGCCAGTGCCGAAGAAATCCTTTGAATAATTTATTGTCAGACTATTTCGCAGCCGGAGTCCTGGCCTAAAGTCTTTTCTTCCCCTTGATCTAGGCGTCCTAGGTTCGATTCCTGGTTCGGGCATTGTTATTCACTACTCTGTGTTCTATCTGTGAGGTGCGTGTATGAGCCTCCCCCCCCCTGTGAATAAAGGTTGTGCAAGCGAGTGTATGTGTGCTATCTTCATATGAGTTAGACTTCTGCGTTCGGATGCTCAGGGGCGTTTACCCTCAGAAACTACTGCCCAAAAATTTGACTTAAATAGTCACACGACAGCAACAACTATTTCGCAACCATGTAAAAGTGGCCCAGACTTTATCATTTTTGCCTTAAAGAAGCTGTACAAATTCTTGTTTTGATGGATGAAGCCTGAGGTCGAGCATAAATTTTGCCTTCTCTGTTTTAATATAAACAAGTATTTGTCGTGGTTATGTGTTCGTGTGCCAGTATAAATGTATGCATGTTCCATATCTGGTTCTAAACAACTGGACTGAACTCAAACAAATTTCGAATACTTATTATTTAAGACAAGAGAAAGAATATTGTTAAGTTTTAAAGTTCAAAAATTAATTAGATATTCAATTACAAATAACCTCAAATTTGATTTTTCTTTCCACAGTAATTTTAGAGAAAATTATTCCCGAAAAAATATTTTAAAATCATTTTAAAATTTAAAAATTTATCATTTCAATACTACTCAATTTTTCTTCCAATTATTAATTTTTAAAGAACCTTTAAACGCATTAAATTAATATCAAAGAGGAATTGTTCTGTCACTATTTTCAATACATAAGTTTTACTTGTTTCAAAGCAGGCAAAAGTCAAATGCTCAAATTGAGACAGGAAAAGCAAAGTTTCTGCGTTCGAATGAAACAAATGTTCGACAGCAACGACTTAAAGTTATGAAAAGTTAAGGTAAGAAGGCTATGTTAAAAAGTTGATTTTTTTTTTACAAATTTAGGATATTCTTATTTAATATTCTTTTTATCTGAGCAGTTTTTTTTATAAAACCATTAGAATTTTGTTTCTAAGTCTATTTTTGAGACGTTACGCTGATTTTTATGTTTGTATTTGCATACATTTTAATGTAATGCTATTTTACATCTTTGGAGGCTTTTATTTCAAATATCAAATTTAAATAAAATTTGCTTATGAAAAATGTCATAAATTAGATTCTAATGCATATTTTTTTGTTCATTCATGCATATTCATGTTCATTCATAATGCATATTTTTTTGTTCATTTTGTTAATCTATTCATTTAGAAATATTTAATAGTTGTACTAGTGCTTTACAGTGTGGAAAAAAATGAAAATTTCGAATTTCTTGACTGTTGTACCCCAATATTTAAAGAAAGGATAGAAATACAGCTTTTTTTTAGTTCATGAAAACTAGAAAATATAGCTCTCTGCAAACTTTTAAGCAAATCATTTGATAAAGATCTAAAACTAGAATATTTTTACTTTATACCACTTTTTTCCAATCCTTAAAAAACTTTTGCCACTTAACTGGTATATTTTGATTTTCATATGTTATTTTTTTTCGATATTTTTTTCATGCAATTATCCAAAAATATAACTATTTTCGAACATTTTTCAAAAAAATTCTTCATGAAACATAGTCATATACTTTAATCAATATTCTTCCTTATTTCCGTATAAATCCAAAAATTGAGAGAAAATTATTGTGAAAAAATTTTATACAGTTTTAAAATTAAATTTTATTTTTTCGGTTTCATTTTTGCGGAATTTTTCTTTCAATATTGGTATAAATTCATTAGAAAATTTAGCGCACATGTCTTTGAAGTAAGAAAATTTATAGATACTCCTTTGATGGGTAACAACTACTATTTTTAATTTTTTTATCTCTTGAAAGGTGTTTCGTATGTTATTTTTATACAAATGTAGTTGTACGCTAAAAATGTTAAACATGGAAGGATTTTAATCCCAATTCAATCCAAGTATATCAACTAGGCCATAATAATTTTTAAATGAAATAAAATATTTTTTCTTTGGTATGGCGTGGTTTTATAGGAAATGATGTCAGCCGAAACTATTACTATAAAAGTATTTATTATCTAACCACTATTCAGAATTAATGAGATATATTTCTAAAGACTCTCTTGTGGCTTTTCAACTCGACATTAACCTTTTCTGCTATAATGATAAACTGCACTCACCATGAGCTTTTAATGACCGACTTAGCAGTGACGAGCTATATTCGTCATTTGATTAAAAATATGCATGCCATGTTTTAATCCTTCTTTGCATGATTTTTTTCTTTTTTTGTGTAATAAAATAGGGTGGTATAATTCATGCTCTAAATTAAAAGAAAGGTGTTTAAAAAATCCTATTATAAATATATAAAATAATTGAACAGTATGATGGAAATATCCATCATCATGCAAATTTATATGTTAAGCTCAGGGCAAAATCATCAATGGCCCTCTTTTCTAAATTTCTCCACTCCTTATTGCTTTTATTAGAAAACAAAATTCAAATTAGTTATAAAAAATATTCAAGAAATCGCACGTTTCTTCCTACCACAATTTCAAACCCGCTCTAATGATTGCGATATTTGAATTTTTACCGCTACTTTCCTTATTACGCAGTAGTCGTGAGAAAAGTTGTCAGCAACAAACCAATTTACAGTACACTTGTTTTGAGTACACTTTTTTATTTACTTAATGTTATGAGGGAAATTTCCATCATCATGCAAAGAAGGGTTGAACTTCCATAAAATATGTACTATGTCGAATGTCTTTTTTTAATTCGTTCGGTTTCCTAACCCTTTATATTATACAATGTCTAATCAAATGTTGCTTAATTTCAAAAAAAATTTTAAAATTCAGTTAAAACGGAAATGATTAGCAAAGCACAAAGTGTTAAATAACTGAAAGGATAATTACAATCCTTTTTGCAGAAATACAAAAAAGAAAGCATATATTATCACAGCTCTGCAAGTATTCACTAAGATATGTGCATGTTTCAGTAGAAAATATTATTTATTCTCTGTTCCAATAACATTGATACAAAGATGAGTGCTGAATATTCGGAAATCAAGTAGAAAATACATAAACGACACCTTTCTGCAGTGAAAATCGTTTCTTATCTCAATATGTTACAAGCATTAATAAATTTCTCGATCAGTCTAAGATTGACAGCTTCGGAGTAGAAAGTTAAAAACACACACTGAAGCTAAATTTTGCAACTTAAAAATACACAGTTCCTCGGTGGACGCTAGTTCCTTTAATGGTACTTGTCAAGTAATTTAACCTATGCGTTTAATTACTTAAGCCAATTAACGTCACTTTTATGGACTTTAATTAGTGGAATAGAATATTTAAAATTTATACAAGGATTTTCTTGGAAGTTTATGCCTCAATGTCGCTTTAAACTTTCTTTTCTGTGTAACTTATTTCTCGGTTAATGATCGATCCTGGAACTCAATCGATCGCTTTTAAATACAAATTCAATAAAAATCTCTTAAAAAATAATCGCTTTGATTACTTCTTTCTTCATTATGCTACAATAGCAATTGTAATCTGAAATATATTCAGCATTTTTTTCACAATTACCTTTTTTATCTTCATGGAAAGAGAATATCTCGGAAATTTATGGATATCAGATGACAAACTGCTTCAAATTGGAGCAAATGATGGAACAATTATCATGAAAATTCGATTCAAAAATTTTGGCATTCGATATTATATTTTTTGAAATTTAGCTTCATATTTCTATTGAAGGCCAAAATAATTCAGATTTTATGCACCAATATGGTTTAGAATATTTTATTTTTTCATGAAAGGAATGGGGAGATTGTGTATATTGTCTACTTTTATTTACACTCTCACTTACAAAGAGAGAATATAATCTTCGAAAATTTCGAATTTCGACAAATCTTAGTCTTTCACACCTAGCTGAGTCCGAAAATATATTTTAGAAATTGCCTGTCTGTGAACACCACAACTCAAATCCTCTTGGAATTAAAAGGATGCACTTTGGTATACGGTGCCAAATTTTTACCGACTTATCAAATTTTCGACAAATGTATTTAGAGAAAGTTTGTGGGTGTAAAATTAAACATAACTATAACACATAAAGATCTAGTTAGATAAAATTTGGGGCATAGTTTTATCATTTGAAATACAGATCCATGTCAAATTTGGAACTAAATCAGCAGAGAGGTAGAACTTATTTTGGTCTGCATTTTATTATGCATCAAAATTCCATTGCACTAGAATTTAAATAAGTGAAACCTGATATGTTGTCTTGCGACTACAATGTACTTCTGCATCAAATTTTGGTTTCTATTGGTAGAAAATAAGGCGTCCAAAATACATATTTGATTTTCTGATACTTGAGATGGATTGATAGAACAAAATAATTGTTAAAAAACCTAAATTAAATTCGCTAAAAGAAGCTAGATTCAAGCCAAAGATAGAACTTTCGTAACTATTGATCTCCAATGGCAAACAGTTAATACATACAAGTATTTATGTGTGAAAATAAAAATCGGAACTCTTGTGGCATTTAGGAAATTACCCAAGTTCGACGATTTTATGTAGTGGGCGAAATCTTTTTTAGAGATTGTGTAAGAAAGAGCTTAGAAGATCATCTTACTTTAAACATTCTAGGAAGAATTATTTGTTCTTTTATTTCTACAACCGTGATTTTTCTAGAGCCAGCGGAAGTAGTTTCCTCTTAATTTCCTAGCATAAAATAAATGAGCTAAATATAATAAAAATATTATTAAGAAATAGCATGTCTAATATTAATCTGACATATTCAGCAATGCATAACAATGTAACAATATTCCAAATTTATATACATCTAAATGTTACTATGCAAAAGGCTTTACAAATGTTCCTAATTCCCATCCTTTGATGTACATTTCAAATTCTCCTAATTTTATAGATGTTTGGAAAGAATTTCGTCCCTATTAGTCTGTAATTGGAGGTTGCATATGTTTAAAGACTAACGTTTTTTTAAAAAAAACGGCATTGCATTTATAATCTAGCGATTTCGTGAAAAAATTATTTTGATAAGGTGGGAAGAAATCATGTCAATCACACGTAGTCTAATTTGCTTGCCAAAATGCCCTTTTAATAATTCTTAATTAAATTAAAATTGGACTACAATTGCGAAAATAAAAACCTTGAATTATTTGACAACTCTAATCTGGCTTACCATTTTCGCATTAGTGGATTTTTTTTTATTTTAATCAATAAATTTGGAATTTTTAAATAATTTTTTCTTTCAGTTGTCGTTTTCACTTCAGAATCTTCATACTCATTACTCAATACACCAAAATAACCCTTTGTTCTATAAAGTTTTATATACAGCTCAAATTTTGTTATTCCTTTCATCTTATCAATAATTAGATAACCTTTTCTTTTTGCTATTCCTCAAGAAGCGTACATATTTGTCAAAATTAGTTTCCATTCTCAATTGATTTTGTAATAGCCATTGTCTTTGCTGAAAAAACACTGATTTCATCATTGAGTCATTATTTTCTCCAACTGCTTATTATTATTTTTCCTTAAAACAAAAAGCAGTCAACCTTATTAATTTCCTTATTAGATAATTTTGAACTTTATTTATCATTTCCAACCTTATTAATCTGCATTGGCAATGAAGATAATTTACTGTCAAAAATGATATTTCATAAAGATGGGTAATTAATGTTTTCTGGGAACTTGTCAATTTTTTAGCATGTTACTCTGTCACTGATTAAATAGAAATCTCCATATGAAAAGACAAAATTTTCTGCTTTATAAATTATCAGTAAAGTTAATGAAAATATCCTGTAACGTAAGCACTTGTTTAGCTCTTGCATCGGGGTTCTATAAAGACAGCGACCAATACATCTCTAAAGATGTCATTCGATGGGCTTCGTGAAAATACTTCCTAAAAAGAATACTTCCAACCTGGGTGAATTGCCATAATCACCAGGAACAAAAATCGCACCCGCTCCGATCCTATGTCCAATCTCTTCATGACTAAAATTATGTATCAGGATTCCACCCACCCACCCCCAAAAAAATAAGTGGATTAAATTTTTTAAAGCATTACATATCTACAGTTATGTAAGCTATTCAATACAATTGGATTGTTTACATAATTCAAGTTAGAGGATTGTTCGCATTATTCAATACAAGTAAATTACATAAACAAGTAGAAGTTTTTGGGAATGTTTTCTTCACAGTAGGCGAAAAATCACGGGCCTCCACAATAATGACTTATGATGTCATCATCTAAAACATGGCTGTCTATTTCCTTTTTCTAAAGAATCTGCTTTGACGTCACATGAAATCTTTCCACTTTAGTGGAAAGATCTCATGTGACGGATATTATGAAAGTAAAAATAACCAAAACACATCTCTACTTCTGACAAAAGTACATATAAAAATCGAGTTGCCTGAATTTTCCAATCTGCCTTGCAATGGCTTATTAGAACAGTATTTCTTTTAATATTGCCTGAACTGTCTTTCTTTGGAACTCGACTCACGATCAATATTTTCTTTTCTTGTAGTCTTATTTCCTTTGATGCATGTATGAGCTTAAGCCCGAATAGATTTAATATTTGTTTTTGTGATTAAAATTTAAATTTTTAAATACATCGTACGCAATTCATTTTCAGTATCATTCCTATTAGATAAGAATGTTATTACATATGAATTGAATAAAAGGTATTTTCATCAGATACAGTTTAAAATTTTATACGCATGAATTGAATAGAAGGAATCTTTCAGATAGAATTTGAAATTTAGTACGCCATTGTGAGTGTGGAATCCTATTATTCAAACCCATCTTCAGCCGCAATCTAAATTGACAGTAGAAAAGAAAATTAAACAGATTTTCTTTACCTCCAAATAAGTGCATACGAATATCATGTTAATCTATTGAAGAGAGATTAGCAAGCATTAGAAGTTTAATGTCAATGAATGAAGAACCCATTATTTAAAATTAAAGGTATTTAATATTCATGGACCACATTCTATAACAACAATATAAATAAGTAGATATATGAGTCATTTACCAGTAATATGATTACCTATGACATTCTTATGACCTGAACCCTCTTTTTCAGCTTCAAAAACAAGTTTATGGTAGTTCCTGTTTTATGAAAAATTAATATAGTAATAATCGGTTAACTTAAATGTTAGTTTTAGGAGGTAGAAGCAAAATATCAATACTCCAAATGAATCAAGATGTTTACCATAAATCACGACTTAATAGATTCGACGAATGATATAAATCAATCAAATCAAATCAAAGAAACAAGACGTCTAACCCAAACGCTCTTATGCATATGCTTAAGACGTTAATCAATCAAATCACTTCTATCATAAGTCGTTCTTCTGTTAATTGAATTGATTATGACATTAATCAATTAAATCAAGGCATTAGGGAATAAAGACGCATGATATCTATTCCAAGCTTCGTTTTTGTCTATTCAGCGATGTCAGTAAACTATAAAATTAATTACTTACTACTTATTAATCACTTTTTAAAAACAACTACAAGCCTAGTTGTTCTATCTAAATGTCTATATTTGACTTAACAAAAAATACATTTTATTTAGTTGGTTCTGAAAAAAAAGGAAGAATATGCTTTTTAACTGAAACACTCTCACTAGAGAAAAGATTAATTGGTACTAGAAAAAATGTGTTGAACATATCATCAATTCAATCTAAGAAGAACAAAGATAAACAACAAAAGAACATGATAGAGACATCCAACAAAAGTTGGCACATTGCTTTTTGGAAAGCATTTCTCAAATCAACTGATCTGTTATTTTAACTACTATAGCTGTTTAATGTTAGGTATTTTAATTTTAATTCGTGGAATGGATATATTTATAAATTTACAAGATATTTTTTTGAAGTTTAATGTATTCATTGAAATTTCAGCTTTGTTCCTTACTATGACTTTCGTCTTCCGTGAAAGATCAGCATTAAAAGCCATTAATTGATCGTTTTGGGAATAGAAAATTCAAAAAAATTTGGCCATTTTTTAGCGAAATTTTAAAAAAATCAAAACATTAAATTCAATATCGGAAATTTAATTCCCTAAAGTTAGTTAATTTTCATTGATGATTATTAGTAGCTAATTAAAGAATAAAAAATTTATTTTTAAAATTATAATGTATATTTTTATATAGCAAATAATGCCATAAAAGTTCTTTAAAATGAGTAGCAGAAGTATTTATAGAATAAAAGAAAGCAAATAGATAAGATATTTTAAGAAGATTTGATCTCAGAAATGTTATTTTTAACTTTGTAAAATCATTATCATCATTTTCATTAAAATACTTAAATAACTGCAGCTAATAATAAATTGATAACGATTAAACATATTCTTTATTTCATTAAGTAAATTAGAATATTTTATTTAAATTGTCAGATTTTTTTTATTAAGGATTGTTAATTCGATTGAAAGAGCCGAAACTTTTTCATATACTCTCTCATAAAATGTTCTTCACGTCCCTTTTGTAAAAATGTTGGACCTTAAGTGAGGCCATCAATATTACCCTTTTTCTCAACAGTAGAGAACCAGCCCCTGAGTGGACTCCCTGAAACTTTCTCGCATATCCCCTATTAAAGGTATTATAGCTCTTCTTCCCCGAATAAAAGAAACCTTTGGAAAGACCGTTAACGTCAATAAAGCTTAAATTTTATTTTCAAAATCCTGAGCATGAGCACTTTATACTATATAATATAGAATGAAAACCGAATATGCATATTAAAACCATCCTTTTCGATTTACTGAAATCGAAATATGGCATAGAACTACAATAGTAATCACAAGGGTTCATTTCAAATTTCCTTTATTTAAGTCATTCCGATTTGAGTTATTGTTTTTAGATGCTTTTGAAAATGCAGAGCAACAGACGTTGAACCTCTTGGCAGATTTTGTTCGAACTTCGAAAAAAATTCTATATCTTAGATGCTAAAACTGTGAATCACGTTTTATGTACCTTAAGTATGTGTTCATTATAGCGTTTACATGGATCGAGCGTATCGTTCAACAGATAGTCAATTCCTTTATGGATTTGGTTCCAAAATTTACATTTGGATATTAGGTACCATATTTTCTATCTAGCTCTTTAAGTTTTCCAATAATTGCGCTCACTTGTACTCCAAAGGCAGACGATGCAGATTTCACGGAATGAATTTCGTCCAAAATTTGATAAATCTCTTCAAATTTGGTAAGACTTCCATATGCCAAATTTCACACACCTAACTTATGACATTTTTAACTATTGCGTTCAAAATCAAATAGTGGCAAACAGACATATATGATTACAAAAATATTTTTTTCTTACTCATTGATGTCTAAAATGAGCAGGTTCATCAAACTCCCGAGTCTAATTTTTTTAAACTATTTCAATACTTTCATTTTGTATAATTCGTATATAAGGAAGTGAAAATCCAAGAATACGAATTCGTAAAACAGTATCATTTTCTAATTCAATAACAAAAGCAAGTATTTGATTTTATATATTAAAATACAGGGTATCCCATAAGGTATGCAGTGTCTAATACTTACAGATTCGGATAGAACAAGTCGAGTATTTTGATGTATAACGTGTGGAATATCCGAATATATTGTCATACTCTAATTAACGTGAGAAGCTTGTCATCATAATACTCCTTTTGATCTGTTTTATCCGAATATGTAAATATTAGACGAATCATACCTTGTTGGACACCCTGTATAATAACTTGAAAAGCATACAGTGTGTTCACAAAAGAATATCTTTTACAAAAAATATACTCTGTCCTCTTGATGATATTCCAAAGCTTTTTAGTTCAAGACTCAATATGGTTACCCTTCGATAGACAGCAGATATCTTTTTCATAGGTGTTTGAAATTCAGAGGTTACACGCTGAAATTTACTGCCGATGACAAAATCTTCGCACTTTTTGCAGCGTAGACAAGTTATGGGATTCAGGGATAGAGTAGTCTTTAGTGATAAACAGGAGATCCAGAAATCCAGGAATCTGAACAACTTCTTCAAATCATTTAGGGCGTAAGAAATCCTCCAAAGATGAAGTGTTCAGTTGTCTTGGACAGATCGAAATTTTATGGGCAATTTTTCTTTGCAAAAAGAATTCTAATAGGACACAGATATCTTGGCATGTTCCAAATGTGGCTTATATCTCAACTTGACTCCATAGATCTCATTTTCCAAAAGAATTGAATTCCACCTCACTTCCATAATGACGTGAGAGGGTGTTTTAATGATTATCTCCCACAATGTGGAAAAGAGGACACAGATCTTGGTGATAAAGCCTTATTTAAATGGTCGCTAAATCATCAGATATGGTTTGTGGGTTTCATAGACAGCGGGTCATAGAAACGTTTGTTGCCATTACAACGATAAATTTGATCCGAATTGGAAAGAAATTGGCTATTGACTGGATATGAATCTTTGTACGGTAGACAAAAATACTTTTACATATAAAGATTTCTAATTTCACTTTTGTAGATTCCGAAGATACTTTTTTAAAACGTTACATTCTTTTTTCGGACACCCTGTAATACTCATGAACAAAGAAACTCAGTTTAAAACAAATATTTGCTTAAGGAAAATAGAACAAAAATCTATAATTTTTATTCTGTTTGATATATTCAACTGGTTCTTGAAAGTATGCAATTTCAAACAACCCAGAACTTTGTTCTGAACCTCTGAAAATAACGTACTAATTTATGTTGCCTGAAACTAGAATTGTTAAACATCAATCGGAAAAAGAAAGTGTAGAGGTGTAATCGGATATTTTGTTGCAAAAAATGAAATGGAAATGAGAAATTTCATCAGTTTTTTTTTATTGCAAGAGTTATAAATTTTCTAATGAACGATATAATTACAGTTCATACAGTAGGGGTTTTAGCTTCAACCGTTTATAGTAATTCAATATAGTTACCAGTGTGAGACCGTTAATATAATGACAGGTGTTTCTTCATTATTATTACAAGTGTTAGCTCATTCGATGCAATCACCAGTTTTGAGACCTCCGATTTAATCACCATATTAAGTACAATTTGTTTTCCACACTGATGACGTCATGGATAATTGAAGAAGCAATGGTTAATCTGGTTTTGGTTTCAATAGAGCTGTCTCTGTCTTTGAGAATCTCTGCAAAATTTCATGACCATAAATCTCTTCTAGTAGATGGACTCTATCTGGATTTAAACCTCTGACAACGATTTGATTTCCAAGAAAAATAAATCATGCCGTTACATTTGCACACACTGTTCAAGATTATTTGGTTGCAAATGGTAAATTCCCAAATCTCGTATAGCTGATATGCCTTGAGTGGATAATAAGATTGGTACTATTAATAAACTTATAAATCAATGTTCTTACTACTTATTATTGTTTTAATTTTTGACACGTTTAAAGTTTCAAAAACAGAATTTTTTTAGCTTGTAAGCTTTTATTCACAAAGTAGGCAAACCTATGGCAAAACATATATGCATTTCAAGTTTTTGGTAGTCCATATCGTTCTACCATTTAGGAATACAAATGGTAAAAAGTGCTCTCTATCACGACACTATAGTTTATTTCGAGAAAAGCATATATATACCTGAAAGAGAAAAAATATAATGCATCAGAAAGGAATGAAGACCTTTCATTGAAAAGCAAGACTTGGAATAAAATAAAGAAATGCCATATGCACAACAGAAATTAAGCTCCTGTTATTGCATTATTATAGTTATAAAAAAGTGTACCTCACTAATATGTTTTTGAGACTCATTATGTCAGGAATAGTACAAAAAAATTTAAAATTGCTGATTTATCGCTTCCACGAAAATACAGAAATTTTATTTCTTTTGCTGTTATCAAGCATTAATTGTGCATTAGAGACAACTGTTGGTATTTTTACTTTCTCATACTATGCATGAAAAAACAAGGTAATGTAAGCTCTAAAGTATATTATCTTGAGACAGCTAATCACACGCCAGCTTTACTTTAGACCTCTCTAAGAACGAAAAAAAATCTTTTTTTTTTTTTTTTTCCTATTTGCGTATATTGGCAGTTGATCATTCTAAAAGAATTATCTATATCTATACTTATAATAAAGCTCAATGTGTGTGTGTGTGTGTGTGTGTGTGTGTGTGTGTGTGTGTTGGCGCTCTACAGACCAGACCATTCAACCTACAGCTACCAAATTTGGCAGGTGTATACCTTGGAGGCCGGGAATGTGCACCTGGGGGTTATTTTTTCGAATTTTTAATTAGAATTTTATTTATTTAAAAATTAAGCGAAATTTTGACGTGTTTCTGCTATAACTGCCGAAAATATTACCACACAAAAAAGATTTTTACATGAAGTTCAAGATAAAAAATTTATCTTTTAATTGATACTACTGTTTTAACCTTAAAATTAAATTTCTATTTTTAATGAATTTTTAAATAAATATTTTAACTATGTTTTTCAATAATTTTTTTCGTCAAAAATAAAAATGAGGATTAAGCACGTTTCGCATTCATGAGAAAAAAAATAGTTTTTTTCAAAGTGTTGCCATCACATTGATTAAAGCTCTAACTGAAAATAAATTAAATCTTTTTGGAAATGAAATCTGCAAAAATATAATTTTTGGCACGTGTCTGTAGGAAATGAAACAAATATGAAATATTATTTTTTCTAAAAAATAAATTCAAGAAAAATTATCCCGGATCCATTTTGATATTTAATGACTCATAAAATAATGAAGATGTAAACAAACTTATGGCATTTATTGATGGAATAACTCATATATTTTCCTTTTCAGGTTTGAATATTTTTACTTTTGTAAATATCGTCTGCGCGTGTTTTTAATTTCAGATAATTTCATTTTCCAGTCTAAATATCTGTACTTTTCTAAATATCGTCTGCTTATTAATTGCATTTTTCTCTCTTTTGTTTTTGGCAACTATTGAAATGTTATGTTTACTTTTGATGTGTGTTGTATGTAGTACTTCTGTATGTGATGTTTTATTCGATCGGATATTAAGGAGAATGCATACACCACAAGAGAAAGCACAGATTTTATGGTGGTCATAGAGTTAATTTCCAATCAACTAAATCACTGACTTTTAAGAGTTAATTTCCAATCACTTAAACTGACTGATTTATGAAGATTTGAATATCACTATTCAATAAAAAAAGGATAATTTTAGATTTTTCATCGATCGTTTCAAAGAAAATACGCCAATAAGCGCGCAGGTTTCTCAAGATTAATTGGCCTAAGATTATGAAAATGGTGAGTTTTTCTAAATTTTTAACATTTAAAACTTCATAAATAAGTCTTAGTTGATCGTGGAAAATAGAAACATTCATTCATTCACTTATTTAAAATTTGGTGTGTCCAGAATATTTATCAGAATATGATACCTTACTGCATTAAATTTAGACTTCATAATTTTTGAAATATATTTATAAGCAGGAACAAAATATTATTATTGATTTCATTTCAATCCTTTTGAAAGCAAAACTAAAAACTGAATTTTATACTGAATCTCAGAAATTTTTGTTGATTTATTGTTTGAGATATTACATAAACTATGAAAAATATTTTGTAGTTAACATAAGACTTAAATACCGAGCGATTCTGTTTGAAATACTCATATTCAATAATAATAATAATTAATAAATAACAATAAAGATGATAAGTAAAATAAAACGCTTGGTTTTATTAAAAAATATCTTAATATTAATTGCAATTTCGTCATTTACATTTTTAATTAAAGTTGAAGTTTTACCGGAAATGGCAACAAATTAGCAAAATATATATAGTAAATTGAACGAAACGATCTAAACAATATAAGTTTAGTATGACTATCAAAATTTGAAGATTAAAAATGTTTTGTTTGAGAATCCTTTAAGAGACCAGTTACTTAAAATATTTAATTGAAAATTGTAGCGAGCGGTAATACTGGCGAACCGGCTGGTCGCCAAAGGCGGCTAGTATAATATAAAGTATTACATTTGTTAGATGGACAAAACGTCATATTTGTTGATTAAAATCTAATTGGAGTTAAACTGTCATCGAAAACTTTTTACCTATTTGGCAGTATGTATAAGAGAATGATAATCAATGCTACAATAAACTATATGAATGAAATTTGATGCCTGTCTTTATAGTAAATTGTAGGAAATATGGTAGGTATCGTTGAAGAAATATGAGAAAAAATACAAGAGAGAATATTCTCATTTTTTTCATTGATATATCAGTAACTAAAATTTTAATATGAGGATTGTCTTGATATTTACATCTAAAAATGTTAACTTTGAAATTTTCATCGGGAACGAAATATATTATTTTCATATCAAAACAATATTTTCTTTAGCGAATATGAAATATTAAATTAACAAATTATGTATTAAAATAGCAAATTAAAATCTTAAATTTTATTTTAGAATTTTCAATATTCCATTGATGTGGGCATTTTCATTTCAACCAACAATAAACACTTTTCCTCAGGTTTGACTTTAACACTCATTAATCTCTAGTGAATCTTTTTAAGAGTATCTTCTCTTTTTTAAGAAAATAAATGTTGAAATGTTGTATCCCCTAATGTTATTCGTTGGTAGAACAGCTTATAATTTTTTTTAATGATTAAAATATTCTTTTAATTGATTTACTGCAAATCCAAGCTCTAGCTCCAAATACATTTCGATCATTGCACGAAGAGATTCGTTATTTATATCGCATGACAAAGGAATAGCAACAGTCTTCCAATGCTATTATTTCTGAAACGTGAAAACAGCCTTCCATAGAATCCAAAAATTCTTCAAGCTGAGCCGCAGATTAGACCTTCAAGAGACATTCCCCAAACAACACATTTAAGGATTTGTTGGAGAATCTCATTTTCTTAATTATTCATTATAGTCTGGGACCATGGAATCATTGAATTGAAACATTTTACTTTATTCTTATTTTGTCCTTTGAAGGATATTGCTGCTGAAAATTTAAAAATATGTTTATGCTTTGTAAAAAAGTCTAACAGGCTCAATGTTATGCATAAACACAAAGTGCATGGTTTGAAAACATGGACGAAGCGTTCACGAAACAAACTTCAAGAAGCATATTAGTACACAAGTAGCAAATAGGTTATAAACAACTATAACAACACAAGTATTTCAGGGAGTATTCGCAGGAAAGAGTTTTCGCTCTACTACTTGCTTGAGATCAACTCAATTGACTCTTTCTCCCCACTACTGAATTACTATTGTCTCCGTCTCTCAGAGTTTCATAATTTCAACGATATTACAAAGAAACTTCTAGAGCAAACGCTGGAATTCGAGTTCTAATACAACTGTCTTTAAGTTTCTTAATGTTCAGAATCCCTCATTTTTGTTTAAGCTACCACATTCATCACCAAATTTGTCGTTAATGTCATGATCAACTCATTGATTCAGCATCCATTTAGCAGACTTTAGAGCTATCTGTAAAAATATCTATTACCAGAAAATGAACTGAACCGGGAAATAGTGCAAATTCGTAACAATAAAACACTCTCTTCGTTTCTTAATTAATAAAAGCAGAAATAAAAAATATCAGCATATTATTTTGATATCTGCGGTATCTCAACTTCATGTTTGGCATTTGAAATATCTTAACCAGGATGTACACAATTTGAAAGAAATAGGTAAGAATTTTAATTAAAAAATTTTTGATTCAAAAAGTTGTCCCATTTTTCTTGGATTTATCAGAATTTCCAAGTTATGTTATTAAGCAGAATTGTAACTTAAAATTCACATCTAAAAGTGATTTTGAATTGAAGTAAAAAAAGTAAACCAAGCAACATAAATACTAAAACCCGTAAGTATTTGATAAGGATTAAAATGGATAAAAGGGCTATTCTTCAATGCCTTTTCTGCAATCGTGACTGTTTTTATTGCTTGTTTCAGGATCTACATAAGGCACCAAACATAATTTTCTGTTTAAAAAATGGGTAAAATTGTTTATGGCAATGAAGATAAATAACATGTATACTGATGCGTATTTAATTTAAATATATAAATTAGTATTAAAATGTCATTTTTCTTCATTCAATTAAATATATTCTCTTTAGCCAAATTCGCACGATAAATATTCACCGGGAGCCTAGTAGATTTAGTATATGGTATGACTATGGAAATGAATTTGAGAAGGAACATTATGATTTTTATTCTCGTATGTACTTAACCGGCATTATTGAAAAATCAAATGACCCATGTGGACTATAGAAAGGAGTCGTACGCTGCAGTTTGGTGAACTGAAGGCATTTCTGTCAACAAAACTCAGTTGTTAGGTTTATCATAAAAGTTCTTTAAAAAAATTATTCTAACCGCCTTTATATTAGAACTAAAGCACACTTCTGCATCAGATGTATTAAGATCACTCTGTCCATTGGAAGATGACAGAATTTATCTTAATTTTGGGTCAATTAAAGAACTTGACTAGATATGCATGAACAAGTGACAATGGAACCATAATTAACTACATATCTTTAATATTTAAAAATAAGGAATTTACATATATATTTCAATAAAATAAATGCAAACAAATCTAATAAAAACAATTGTCCGTAACTAACATCTTTCAATCTATGTCAATCTATTTTCCCCTTATCGTACAAAATTGTTCTTTCTGTTTAAATAAAGTTTGTTCTTGATAATAAATTCTTAAAAATTTGAAAAAGCCCTATGTTTTCTGCTTTCCTACCTATGAGCCAAACAACCAGTCGCAATAATCCCTGTTTATACGACTTAGTTCTGTAGTAATGGTATGATTAAATAAATGGTTATACCACGTTTAAAACACTGCTTCTCAGGTGCATTTATTCAGCTCAAAATGTATTTAAAGAGGCATCTAATGAACTATTCATGATGTATATCTTTTCTCAATACTCTAAGAAAAAAATTTATTTGTATTCATCATTTGACAATGAAAGAGAGTATCAAAGGTAAGAAATTTCCTCTATAAAATTCCACCCAAATATCATTTTTGGAACATAAATTGTGTAACCACTTTTTTCAACAATAATAAAGATCTGCGCAAAGGTCCCTGTTTTGACAAAGACGTATGAAATCGATTGAATGATGGATAGCGAACTTTAATGATTCTGCAATTGATCCTGCAACAAAAAGGAAATCGGAAGCAAGCATTAGGTTTTAGTGGAGGTTAAAAAGAACGGAAGGAAAAACATAGAGGGTCGTACCATGGCTCAATAAATCGTTACTTAATAGTCTTTAAAATGTCTGTTATCGAAGGTATCAAAAGGTTGATCATCTCAATCAATTGTCTCTTTCCTTTTTACTGTTTGGCTCTATTGCAGCAGTTCCTTATGCTTTTCTTTTTAAGGATCGCAGTTTGTAGGATTGATTTTCACGGTTTTTGAAGTGTCTGAAACTTACATGGAAATTTTGGCGTTCTTTTTTTATTTCAAAGTTGTCTCCATTCTTAAATGGTCCCATCGAACTGGTAATGCTTTGCTTGAGCAGCGATGTGGATTTTTATGTCATTTGGAATTACTTTCAATGAAGAATATAAGATTTTTGATAAAAGAGCAATGTCTCTTACTGTATTTGAGATGCCTGATTCTCATGAAGAATTTTAATGTTATTTTATTTAAAAGAGTCTATTCTTAAATGGTCTCATTGAACTGGTAACGCTTTGCTTGAACAGGGATGCTGATTTTTATGTCATTTGGAATTACTTTCAATGAAGAATATAAGATTTTCGATAAAAGAGCAATATCTCTTACTGTATTTGAGATGCCTGATACTCATGAAGAATTTTGGAGTTATTTTATTTAAAAGAGTCTATTCTTAAATGGTCTCATTGAACTGGTAACGCTTTGCTTGAACAGGGATGCTGATTTTTATGTCATTTGGGATAAACAATATGAAATTTTTGATAAAAGAGAAATCTCTCGCTTTAAGGCGTGTTTGAAAAGAGAACTGATATATTTTATTACGACTGTATAGCGTATATAATGATAGTTAACTATCGTTGTATTCTGTGCTGTTTTTTGTGCATGAAAATGTTTTTTGATTGAATATGTTGCTGGCGCATATATTACAAAAAATATAGACTATAATCAATCCTGTTTCTGTGCAGTAGATAAGGAACATATAAAAGAAATCGCCCGAAAAGAATATTCCGAAATTTCATAAATAGATATAATGAATCATTTTTTACAAACATTGAAGGAAAAAAGTTTTTATGTGGTGAAAAGGGACCGCATAAAAAAACTCTCAATTACAAAAATCTGTCGAAGATTTATTAAATAATGGTAAAGTCCTTTCCAAATAAAATAAATAAATAATGCATGGAAATATTTTTTAATTACTTTCTCATTTTACAAATGGAGAAATTTTCAAAATGCACTTAATTTATTACTATCCGTCGTAATCTAAAACGCGCATCTTCTTGTGAGGATCTGGTTCAAAATCACTTTTATTACTGGAAGATATTACAGTTTATCTTTTTAATATATTTTTTGGAATATTGAAATTAGTTGATGTAATATATACAAACATTGTATACTGTACACATTGCATTAGCGTACATACGTACAAGGATAGAAAATATTATGGAGGTGTTTTAATACTAGTATCGTTGGAATTTATATTCAGTATAAAACAAATCACACAGGTTTAACTGCATAATGTTTTGTGGTAAATACTCATTTAATTATTTAAGACGCAATTTTATGTTCAATATTACTGGAGATTTTGAAATGTATTTTTAAATTCACACTATTATCTTCCATTTCCATAAAGTTGTCAGAATGGGTGGAATTAATTTTAGATTTTTTTTAATTATTTAAATGCATATAAAAATATTTTAAATATATAGAAAAATGTTTTAATTATATTGAAGATTTGAAATAAATAGATGTTTTAATAGAATAGAAGCCTAAAGTTTTGAAATTATATTGTAATTAAATATTCTAAAATCCAAAAGAATATTTTTCAGAAAAAATAAAGTTCAAAAAATATATATTCTTCAGCAATGTTACAAATTTCGTCCCGAATGTCTGAAACTTCACAAACTTTTCTTTCCTTAGTACTTGATGATGCCCTCTTGCTTCACAAGAAAGTCTCGTTTTCAGCTCTTGCCATGAATTTTTATTAAACTTTTTGAAGCATTATAAACTTGTACTTCTTTAAAAAGAAATAAGAAAAAAATAATGCCAGCTTCCCTCAGATTGGGTTCTAATATCGTCGGAATTGTACTGACATTACTCCTTCTTTTAGTCGATGATCAGCATTCACCGTTTCCATGGTAACAGCGTCACAACGGTGGAAGAAAGTATTCGCGGAAGTTTGACCGACGCAGAGAAATTCTCTTTCTACAACATGTGCTTGTCTTCAAGTGCCTAATATTGCCTTGTATCAATCCGAGTGTTGAAAATCGAAGCAGCTGCCGTCTAATAAAATTTCTAATCAATCTAAATACTGATTCCCTGCTGTACTGCGGCATTTATGCTTTGAAATATTGATAGAATATGACAGATGAATTAGATGAATTTATATAATAAAATAGTTTTGGTGAAAATTCTTGAAGAAAGGGTCAGAATTGTTTTTGAAAGTCTTTGATAAAATGATGAAAAAGTTTATTGAACAGATATAACTTAGTATAGTGATTAATGATGACTTTTTTTTTTTTACCTATAACAGAAAATTTTAATATTTCAAATGTTTGGAATGTTTCATAAATTCGAGCAACTTTAAAAAATTTTAACGATAATTCCCAAAATACAAAGGATATTGGGGTTTCTATTTTGTCACCGCAACATGATAATATTTACAATTGATTAGTTTGAATTTACCATTACTTTTACAAACTTACTCCAAATATAACAATGTTAATATGCACAAAAGTACAAAGTTACATTTAATATCGTATATAAACGCAATACTACAACAACGAAAAGTATTGCTGCTGAACATGTTAAAAAGCATTTTAAGAATTTACAAAAAAAGATTGCATATAAATTAAATTGACATTACTGAAAACTAGGCTTTATTTCATAGGCTTTATACTAGGCTTTATAAAAATGATTTTGTGCAATTACGTATTTAAATGTTTTTGTAGAAATATTTTTAAATTTAAATTGATATTTCATTAAGATTTTAAAAAATATATTCTTATTTTTTGCTGAGCATTTAATAACTACAAAATAATTACGTCCAAATTTTGTATCCCCAGTGACCAACACTAAACAGCATTGTGAACGATTTTTGCACTATACAAAACACATCATGTTTGTCAGTTGTTTTAATTAAGCAATGAACAAATAATATACAACATGATAACATAATCATATTAAAATCGAAAATTCTCAAATGAATAAAGTTTTAAACGTAGTGCTAGCTCAAAAAAAATATATATAGAACTGCAGCCAAACTTTTTTATTCATTCTATGCTGGATTTGAATATTGCTCAAAAGTCTAGAACAAGGAAATCGTAGTATCGGTGAAAATTTCAGACCCAAATTTATTCTAAATATGGCTGGTAATGTGACTGCAGTAAAAAAGAAATATACTATTTTGTTTGTACTTTCAAGTGAAGATAATGTATGGGCTGCTGATAGTGTAAATCGTCTTTGAAATTGAATCGTCTTTCTGAATTTGACTTGAATCGTCTTTCTAAAAAAATTTAAATGCACAAAAATTCTGGAAAACATTTAAGAAATGCGATGTAAACAGCGATGATTCGTAGTAACAAATTTCATATCTAATGCTTTGAAATTTGATAACTGAGACTACTTATAAGTTAAATGGCATATTTAAAAGTGCAATTCTTTTGATAAATATTTGTGGACTTTTTACTTAATTTTGTGGATGTTAAAATCCTTCTAATTAATCCTAATTCTTTAATTAAAGTTAACTGCTTTAGACATATGGAATTCTTATTGTTCAAATATGTTTTTAACTTTCAAATGCAGTTAATAGTTTCGCAGTAAATTCATAAAAATTGCTTTTATTTTATTCTAACTTTCAAGAAATAGAACATTTACATTATATTGATACATATAAGTACAAATAAGTATCATAACTTTGGTAGACATGTATCCGAAAAGATGGTACTTTCGAATTTTAACTTCAATTTGTTTTGAGACATAATTTGTACACGGGGACAAAGGAGGAACGCGTTCATTCATACCAGAAACAAGAGCACAGTAACAAGAAATTTTCCCTCCAGTGATTTTACTAAGAAATTCGGATGAGGATTTCTTTCACACATGTAGTCTTAGGAAAGAGAATCTTGAGTATATTTGAAAGTAATGCGTAGGTATTAAGGATTTCCTTTGCTCTGAGCTTGAAAATTGCCATAGTCATCAATATTTTATAGCGCGTATTAGAAATAATTAGATAAAAAAAAGTGGGTGACGTCTCTTAAGAGCAGTAATGGTCAACAACCTTTTAGTGCAATATTTTGTAATAGGTAATTACTTGCACACAACACATGCACATATATAAAGATATAAAGTGGTTTCAGCCTTTAAATTTGTTAACAGGAGGCCATATTCCTTGAAACACATAACAGACACCGTTTACCACACACCATTTTCACATCACTCCATCATGTCGTCTTTCGTTCTGGTCTTTTTTAAAATTCGTTCATACAAGACGCTAGTCAGTAAAGGGATTTGGATCAGAAAATAGAGAAAATTTTAGAATGAAGTAACATCGGTTAATCTATACTTATAATAAAGCTCAGTGTGTGTGTGTGTGTGTGTGTGTGTGTGTGTGTGTGTGTGTGTGTG
>JAPMOR010085630.1:281349-317543 GCA_026543865.1 Argiope aurantia | reverse complement strand
GTGTGTGTGTGTGTGTGTGTGTGTGTGTGTGTGTGTGTGTGTGTGTGTTGGCGCTCTACAGACCAGACCATTCAACCTACAGCTACCACATTTGGCACGTGTATACCTTGGAGGCCGGGAATGCGCAACTGGGGGTTATTTTTTCGAATTTTTAACTAGAATTTTATTTATTTAAAAATTAAGCGAAATTTTGACGTGTTTCTGCTATAACTGCCGAAAATATTACAGCACAAAAAAGATTTTTACATGAATTTAAAGATCAAAAATTTATCTTTTAAATGATACTACTGTTTTAATCTTAAAATTAAATTTCTATTTTTAATGAATTTTTAAATAAATATTTTAACTATGTTTTTCAATAATTTTTTTCGTCAAAAATAAAAATGAGGATTAAGCACGTTTCGCATTCCTGAGAAAAAAATAGCTTTTTTCAAAGTGTTGCCATCACATTGATTAAAGCTCTAACTGAAAATAAATTAAATCTTTTTGGAAATGAAATCTGCAAAAATATAATTTTCGGCAAGTGTCTGTAGGAAATGAAACAAATATGAAATATTATTTTTTCTAAAAAATAAATTCAAGAAAAATTATTTTATGATCTTTTACACTCTCTATACAGGGTGTTTATTCAGTCCCGGATCCATTTTGATATTTAATGACTCATAAAATAATGAAGATGTAAACAAACTTATGGCATTTATTGATGGAATAACTCATATATTTTCCTTTTCAGGTTTGAATATTTTTACTTTTGTAAATATCGTCTGCGCGTGTTTTTAATTTCAGATAATTTCATTTTCCAGTCTAAATATCTGTACTTTTCTAAATATCGTCTGCTTATTAATTGCATTTTTCTCTCTTTTGTTTTTGGCAACTATTGAAATGTTATGTTTACTTTTGATGTGTTTGTTCTATGTAGTACTTTTGTATGTAATGTTTTATTCGATCGGATATTAAGGAGAATGCATACACCACAAGAGAAAGCACAGATTTTATGGTGGTCATAGAGTTAATTTCCAATCAACTAAATCACTGACTTTTAAGAGTTAATTTCAAATCACTTAAACTGACTGATTTATGAAGATTTGAATATCACTATTCAATAAAAAAAGGATAATTTTAGATTTTTCATCGATCGTTTCAAAGAAAATACGCCAATAAGCGCGCAGGTTTCTCAAGATAAATTGGCCTAAAATTATGAAAATGGTGAATTTTTCTAAATTTCATAAATAAGTATTAGTTGATCGTGGAAAATAGAAACATTCATTCATTTATTTAAAATTTGGTGTGTCCAGAATATTTATCAGAATATGATACCTTACTGCATTAAATTTAGACCATAATTTTTGAAATATATTTATAAGCAGGAACAAAATATTATTATTGATTTCATTTCAATCCTTTTGAAAGCAAAACTAAAAACTGAATTTTATATTGAATCTCAGAAATTTTTGTTGAATTATTGTTTGAGATATTACATAAACTATGGAAAATATTTTGTAGTTAACATAAGACTTAAATACCGAGCGATTCTGTTTGCAATACTCACATTCAATAATAATAATAATTAATAAATAACAATAAAGATGATAAATAAAATAAAACGCTTCGTTTTATTAAAAAATATCTTAATATTGATTGCAATTTCGTCATTTACATTTTTAATTAAAGTTGAAGTTTTACCGGAAATGGCAACAAATTAGCAAAATATATATAGTAAATTGAACGAAACGATCTAAACAATATAAGTTTGGTATGACTATCAAAATTTGAAGATTAAAAATGTTTTGTTTGAGAAACCTTTAAGAGACCAGTTACTTAAAATATTTAATTGAAAATTGTAGCGAGCGGTAATACTGGCGAACCGGCTGGTCGCCAAAGACGGCTAGTAAATAATAAATTAGAAAATTAAGATCTAAAATAAATTAAGAAATAACATTAAATATATATAAATGAAATGATTCCTTGAGTTTAATAATAAATTTCAGTAAGCAACAAGTCTGATAAATGATTTCCAATAGATTTTCTTGCGATCATTAAAGCAATGTTGGGAATTACCAAACTCAAGTCAAAAATATAAATGATTGTAAAATAATCATAATGAAAAGTAATTTTAAACGCAACTTATGCTAAGAATAAGTTTATAAAATTCTCAGAAATAATTATAGCAATTTCGCTGTAATCTAGAATGAAAAATGGCAGAATTTCTCTTAATAGTGATGATTAACTATGAACTATAAACACAAGTTTACAATTTATCTCCCATCTGCGTTATCTATCCTCACATTTTAACTATTTTCTTCGTAAGATAATGAAAATTTACACCGATTGTTGTAACACTCATTGAAAGATAAAGCGGTGTTTTCATTAAAGGAACATTTATTAATTTCTCCAAGGGCGGAAGTTATTGGAATTTAAAGCGAAAGAGAATTGATTTCCGAGAATAAAGTGTGCATAATTTTAACATGCCAAAGAGCTATTAACAGAAATGTATTTACCTTACGGTGTCTCATATGTATAGTAAGTTTCCATTACTTCAAGATAAAGGTGAATTATTTAATTTCTCTTAAAATGGTGATATTTTCTTTAGCTAAGAATTGATTCTGTCTTTGCCACCTTTTCCTATTTTAAGGAACGATTTACAGAAACATTAATGTCTATTTTTTTTATTAATCCCTCTGTCGTCCAGTTGGTTCTACAGGAATCTTAGTTATATTTAATTTCAAATAAATGATTTAGATATAATTTCATTTCAATGATTTAGATATAATTTCATTTCAATGATTTTTCACAAAACTAACAGGCATTATGCGTTATTATAAATGTCGGAACGAATTTTATAAATGATGATACCTTTTGGTTAGCCAGGCGCCAGTGAAAAGTCACCAAATAATTTAGATCTGCGCCAGCTTGCATACAAACCTAAGGCTACAAACTTTTTGGCTAAGTTTTTTGGGGGCTGAGATCTAAATTATTTGGTGACTTTTCGCTTGTAACCTTCTAGCCGAAAAGTACCTAACTGTCTTACTAAATTCTGTTTATTTTGTGTGTGGACCTTTATAATGGATCCCAATCTCATTACATAATAGCGTCATTGAAAATGAAAATATTTGGTTCATCTATCTTATAAATTTCGTGAAATTGTAGCTTCACTTTTTTTATTTGTCTTGTGAGTTTCACAGATATTAAACAGTTGGTATCCTTTTTCTTTAGCTTTCAACAACATAAGAAAGTCAGGCTATTCAATATTTCTTGAAACAAGGCAAATGACTAAAAATTTCAGGGTAACAATCTATTGGAAAGTTTGGCAAATATATATTTAAAATAAGGGTGGGTATAGTCAGCTATGATGATGACTTCAAAGTGCTATTTAAAATTCAAAAGTTTGTGATTCATCTGTTCTATGAATTTCGAGATATTATAATTTCACTACTTTTATTAATCTCGTAAATTACGAATATATGAAAAAAGATTCTCTTTTAGCTTTCAACAACGTAATAAAATCACATGATCAAATAGTTGATAAGCAATGAAAACGCTCTTGATCTTCAAGGAATGCAATCTATTACTGGAAATTATACAAAAAATAACTTCTTAATTTATCAAAATTCAGAAAAAACATCCCAAGGTTATTAAATTGGCCATTTTAAAAGAAAAAAAAATTTTATAATGTTGAAATGATGCAAAATTCATTTTTGTGCAATGATAATTTCAGAAGTTAAGGGGAAAAATCCCCATAACTAAGATAAATTTTTAATAAATCAACATTTTAATTAAAACTTTTAAAAATTTGATAGCTGTAATAAATAGTATGGTCTATAGAGATTCAACTTATACACATCTATCATTATTTATAGATAGAGAATCATCGAAACATTTTAGACATATTTTTAAAAAATCGTATCTAATGAGCAAAAAGCAAACAATACTTCCATTATATTGTTACAAATATGAAATGTTGCTTCCCAGCAATACTGATAGTATGGTTGCGAAGAGACATTCTATCTGGACGCCAAAGAGAAAAGCAGGAATTCGACCCCCGGCTTTGACGAAAAACTTGACAACAAATTTGGCGACTTTGGCGACAAAAGTTGGCATCACGAATCTTCAAGTAAAAACTAGTTTCTTCGAGAAGTTTCCAGAATAAAACCGAAACATTGGAGAACTCTCTATGTGACGTCACATCCAGTCTTCAAGGTATAAATAGACAGAGCCACTGATCGTGTGTGAGTTATTCACACATTTATTATTTTATTAATGCTCTGTTACTGAGAGTAGATGGAAGCCGGATCTGCGCTCGCAAAGACTCTACTACATAAAGAAATTTGTTCCGCTTGCGGGAAATCTACCCTGACATTCTCTGGAGAATGTCTAGAATGCAAAGCCCCAATAGCAAAGATACCACTAGAAGCAAGAAAAGCTGAAGACGATACCACGTTATATTACGAAACTTCACTCCTCGAAATAAACATGGAAACCCAAGATAACTCAAAAAACTGGGCAGATAGATCCACACCAATAATAACTCCCAACCCAATACCATCAACACCGACCTCAACACGCCAAGCTCTGATTAAAAATCCGATTTCACCCCAGCCTCCACTTCAAATTCCAAATTCCGATGTCACCATGGAATCACCAATATCACAAAAGCAGAGAAATCCCCAAGTCGATTTTCAACCTGTTCCATCCAAAAAAGCAGCAAAAAAGCCCCGCACTGAGGAAATTTTCAAAATCAGCACTGAAAACGCCTTCTCCCACCTTCAAGAATAAACAGATAAACCATCCAAAACCCCAACATCAATCAGCCTAGTCATTAAAGAAAACTTCAATCTCATCCTGCAAGAAATAATGAGGAAACACCCAGAAACAGAAAACAAATACCAAAAAGGCTACATCCAAATACTACCAAAGACAGAAGTTGCCAGACAAGAAATAATTAAATTCCTCCAAATCAAAAAGCAAGATTTTATCATCAACGAAGCCTCTGAAGAAAGGCCCACCAAAATAGTTATTAGAGGACTCCCTATCAACTCCAGCACCGACGACATCAAAACCGAACTTGAATCCAACAACTACCAAATCCAAAGAATCAGCCAAATGAAGAATTTCCGATCCAGAACCCTCCTCCCTCTATTCCTTGTAGAAGTAAGAAAAAGTGGGAATTACAAAAACATCTACAATCTAAAAAACCTCTGTTTCCTAACCATCAAAGTTAAACCCTATAGAAGTAAAAAAACAGCCACCATTTGGCTACAACTGCTCCGGTTTTCACCACTCAACCAGAAATTGCCATATAAAACCCAGATGTATAAAAGGCAACAGAGACCACACCATCCGACACTGCCACCTAAAAGAAAAATTAGAAAACTCAGTATGCATAAACTGCAAAATGATCGGAGACCTTGCAGCCTGGAAAGGATGCCCTGCAATCCCAAGAACCCAAATTCTCACAGTAAATCATCCAAGAAGATCATACGCAGATGTTGCTACAAGAAGAAATCCCCAAAACAGCGAAACAAACACCCCAAGTATCCCAAAAACCATCTCCCAATGCCAAAAACATAGATGCCCACAGCCTCCTAAAGCCACTTCGGCAGGCGAATTAGATGACATAAAAGAAATGCAAAACCATCTAAGTGACATCAGAGAAATAAAAGAACTCCTAATTGAATTCCCAAACATCCTACAGGCCATTAAATTAAGTTAAAAAGCTAAAAACAAGCGAGAAAAACTGCTCATCATCCTAGATGCTCTCCTCGTTGAAGACCCTACAACAAACTAACCAAGCCCACCGCCGAGAACAAGACTCCTGATTCGCCCGCCCTTATATCTCCTCGATACTACATAAGACGATGTTCCTTTCCACCCAACTTCATTCAAGACCTTTCCCCACTTCAGTCCAAATCCAGTCGAAAAGATCCCCAAGTTATAGCCGATCGGAGATGGCGCCCTCCGGGCGCCGGCGCTCCAAATCTTTTTCCTTGTGTCGTGAGTTGGTCCTTCGGAGTGAAAGCGATTATCTTAATTGCTTTGCAAACTGAGTGATTTTGTTCGGACTACGTCTGTTTAAAATTGTGGATTGCTATTTATTTTGTGCTGCAAATTTGTTCAAGTACGATTTTTGTTGTCATTTGTGCTTCCTGTTTTATTACTTTTAAAGAATAAATTACTATTTTTCTAGTATCCTGCTTGTCGGACTGTTCACCTACACACACCGGACAATTTTCGTAAAAATATTGTTGAAAAATAAGTATTAATGATTCAGAATTAAAGAATGTATGTAATATTTGCTTTACTTGTTTTTAGCCCTAATGGCTTTCGAAAGTC
Source organism: Argiope aurantia (assembly GCA_026543865.1). Lineage (NCBI taxonomy): Eukaryota > Metazoa > Arthropoda > Arachnida > Araneae > Araneidae > Argiope > Argiope aurantia. The sequence goes on along the minus strand of JAPMOR010085630.1, from coordinate 311,213 downwards.
AATAAGTCAACAGAACGTTCCGCCTGCTTAATAGCACCATCAAGTGGCCAAATGATACATAGCTTTAATGAGTTCCTGTGAGAGTTGAAAATAAAGTATTAGTGATACAATCCGAGATTTTGTAAAAATGTTTTCTAAAAAATGAGCTATCATGGGATAAAACATTTTTTAATTATCGTTTCTTTAAACTACTTATGCATTGCTCTGTTCTAATCACAGAATTGCGATCTTTACAATAAACACGCTACAAAGTTGTTGTTTTTTGTTTTTGTTTTATTGAATTAGCGTCATTTACATTAATTTTTCTCCTAAACAGTCTCCATTGTACTGAAGAACTGTACTACAAAAACCATTCTCACTGCTCATGTTTACAAAAAGTCTAATTTATAAAGAGAAAAAGTCGTAAATGAGCTATTGTCGAAAAATCAGCAAATGTGCAATGCCATCTGGTTGGAAATTAAACGAAACAGTTATTGTTGTTTTCAATTTAACTATTTATTCTTGTATCGTTTAATTTGTTAAATGTTGATCAAATGATATCGTTTCCTTTATCTTTATTATAAAAATATTCTCTAATAATATTCACTAAATAAAATATCGATGGTATTGCATTTTCGCACATTTGCTCTCAAAATACCTCTTGAATTTCATTTTGGTAAACAAAAATTATCTCTTATTTAACGTGCAGAAAATTCAATAGGAAATCGATTATTCTATTCTTGATATTCGATTCGGAAATCTATTCTTATTATCCGATATCGATGTTAAATATCGAAATGCGTAGAGCTCTATCTCAATTGATAAAATCGAGATTAATTTAAAATGAAATCAATATCATTATGTATAAATGACTTTTCTGGAATACAAATAAGGAGTCGGAGTCCTTAGTTCAGGTATAATGTAAATCAATTTTCTTAATCTACTGCAGAAGTTTCAACAGTTCATTTGTCTAACACATTTCTTTATTAGATGAATTATAATATCTGTTCTAAATTAAATGCATGCAATACATATTAAATGTTAGTGTTTAGTGCAAAGCATATTAATTTAGTTAGACCTCAAAATGAATTTCTAAATTTCTGTTGTAAAATATCTAAGCTAAATCTATAAGAATAAAACTGATGTGGAATTTTTTTTAAATCCTTATAGAAATTCAAATGACTCAACAGATTTTCTTTAGCGTTTTGTTTCATTAAAGTATTTGGAGCATACATTTTAGAGAACAATTAAATAGTTGATTTTTTTATTAATTAAACACTATTTTTCCTCTTCGTACGCAAATGTAAAAATAACAAGCAGTTTGGCGACTTTCAAAATGTGTTTAATGATTGCAATTAAAGGTCAAAAATGGGGAAAATGCATTTAAGTTAATGTTTTAAGTGTTTTTAAATATTATCATTTTCAGAATGGTTTAAATATATTTATTTTTCGAAATATATTTAAAAATTTTGAACTTAAAAGTTTTTATTTTAACAATCCAATAAAGATTCTGATTGGAATAAGACAAAATTAAATAAAATAAAACATTGAAATTAATAACTAAATTCTAAATATAAAATTAGAATAAACATTCTAATCTAAATATTATTAGTTGCTTAAACGAGTTGAAGGTTAAACCTCGATTTTTTTTTCTTTTTACAAAAATTTTCATATTTATTGTTGTAAACATATATTTAATTTGCCACTCACAAGGTTTAATTTCTTTTATTATTAACACTATCGATAATTTTTAGAGAAATTAGCTTTCAGTGGTTTTTAAAACTCATCTAGAACAATCCGTAATTTTTTAGAAAAATTACAAGATGTTAAAATATTTCGGAACAACAGACTTCAATATTTTAATTAAAAAGGAAATTGCAGACTTTAGAAAAGATTTTGCATAATATAATATTATGTATAAAATAATCTTTTGCATAGAAAATAGATTATTATTTTTTTTAATTATTTCTCCCAAAAATGTGTACATAGAATTTTGCTCATTTTTGTTTTCTGAATTATAAACATATTTTACTCAAGAAATTATAACAAATATCTAGATTTTTATTTTAAAATCTTAGGTAATTATATGAACTTTATATCAATAGAATATTAATTAATGTATTGTTTTCTTTTTTAGGTAGAATATTTCGAATTATTTATAAAGTTATCATTTAGTTATTATTGTTGAAAATCATTCATTGCAACTAATACCAAAATTAATTTGTAAATATTTTAGATTCTTAAGGATTTGAAAATTAAAAAGGCTTACAATATCAGTATATATACTTTAAAATAGATTTTTACACTGTTTTACAAAAACATGTTTATCTTTAGGATGGTGATGTTAATTTCAAAATAAACATATGATAGTTATATACTATATTGATAGAAGTCATCCTGTGTTGCGGATTTCAACTGCCGCCGAGAAAAGTGTGTAAAGATCAAGTTCTTACCTACTCCAAGTTAATGAGGCTAGTAGAAAATGTACATATCTAACTAATGAGGATATAAAAATGATAATTCAAAAGCGGAATGGTAAAAAAAATATCTAAGAAAACAATTTTGTAAAATAAATTTAAATAAAAAGATGTGATTATGCATCAAAAATGATTTTTCATTAAATTTTAAGGAAAATTCTTAAAAATATAAAATTAAAATCTGCTGTAGAAAATTTCAAGTTATCATGTCAGAACATTATTATTTTTTAAGTCATTGTTTGTCAAGTTATTAACCAGTTTAAACCGGTGTGAAACAATCTCGTGACTATCAGATTACGCATGCGTTGATATTTAAAAAACGAGGGGGGCGGGGTTTTCCCTTTCTTTCTTTTTCTTCTTCCATCTTAGAATCGTTCGGGCTCCAAAACTTTTCCTCGAAGCCAGAATTTTTGTGGAAATCTGGTTTAAACTGGTTTAGAATGATAACATGATTATTGCATTGCACAATCGTCAACTTTTTAAAAATCGATTGTCTTTTTTCTCATTTCAAAATCTTTCGAGCTTCAAAACTTTTTTTTTTCTCAGCAAGAAAAATTAAAAACAATTTTTTTTAAACATTATATTACTATTATCATTATAATATATACGTATATATAATGCACCTTTTGATACCTCAACCTCGCTGTTTTGTAACTCCAGTCCAGTTTTCTTTATGCTTCTTCGGGTCAAAACTTCTTACGACCTTGCCCTTTATTGGCCTGACAGGAGAATCGGAACATAGTGGACATTCGCGCCAACTTGTAACTTTTTGTTGACGATAAGTCGCTAACCTTCTTTATCGTATTCTTATTACCCTATAAGCGAAAAATCGATGCCTGAAAAGCTATAAATCCCCAATTTATCGTCCATGCATTTTCTTGTTTCAAAAACGTCAAACCAAAACAACATCATGTTCTTACATGAAATAAACTCATCATTAAAAGGTATTTTTCGATAAAAAGATATCTTAAAAAATCCTGGCTTCTTCATTACATTTCCCATTCATATATTTCATATGAGTAATTACACAAACTCAAATTGTTCATTAACAAAGCATTTTCACTGAATTCCATTCATTAGCAAGTCTCTGAGCTGCGTATTAATCATTCTGCTCTATCAGCATTCTGAGATGGGAAATGAACATTTGTCACTCAAAATTACAAACGGCTATATTAACAACAGGCTTGAGGGGGAGCAATGACTCGCCATTAAAAGTGCTAATTTTTTTTTTAAAAAAAAATTAATACTCGTTGTTCTACATTTTTAAAATAAAAAATATTCATGGCTGGCGATTATGAGTAATAAAATTTTCTTTGCACAAATATACTGGCGATTGGCTTGGGGCTATCATTAAAGTGAGCAATTCTGGTTCAGCATTTCCGAATCGAAGGAAAAGTGTTCATTCAGCTAAAATTCCGTTTGGGATGCTTCTCTTTGGTTGTGCCAAGAGTGTGTATGGTTTATCGATCAATTAATTTATTTGTTACTTGGACTCACAAGCGAAAAATATATCGGTACTTTTTATCTGCTTTTTTTCTTAAATATTTCTTCAAGATTTCTCTCTATTTTGTTTATATATCACCAGAAATCTGATATCGATATTTTTCCAATCATTATTTATAAATTATATAACTTTTAATCTTTATTTAATCGAATTTTTTATTATAACTTTTGATATTCATTAATGGTAAATAATGATTTAAAACAACGATTTTGAAGACAAGGGATTTTGTCAATGCTTCTGAAGTTAACTTAGTTCAGTATCATTCATTCTAATTTTAATTTTTTTTATCTTTATATTATTAGGAATTTACTATTATTATTGTTAATGTAGCGATATTACTTTTAATTTTTCAATGGTCCATGGGAACTCATATCACATTTGTACCAAGCTTTTGAATTCTTACAAATTTTATTTTTACACTTATAATGCCCCGACATCTAATATTGTTTCCACTTAAGTTGCATATTTTTTACAAAACTAAGTCGTTACATTCACTGGAGGGACAAAAATCGTGGAATACCAATATTTAAATATGCAGACAGCAGTAGTATCGCTTTCAAAATGTATAAATAGACAGCGCATTGGATGCAAATATTAGTACGAGACTTCACGAAGCCATGGGCCAATCAACAAGGCATTGTTGATTGGTCTATCGCGTTGATTAATATTGGTGTGGTTTGTTTCCACATGGAATGAACTGTGTCCTCTAGTCCAATTGAATCGATCATTGACAGGAAAAGGTTATGTTCAGCTACATGGAGACAGCTTGCAACCATTCATGAACTTCATGTACCCAAGCCATTATGGAACTTTTATGGATGACTGTATGCCATGTCACCGGGCCAACTATTTGCTATTGGTTTGCAAAGCAATCTGGAAAGTTCCAGCTCATGATTTAGCCACCTACATGAATTCCATCTAATATTTATGGGGTATTATTAATAATTCAATTCGTGCACAAACTCTTGCACGGTCTGTACTTTCGCAATTATGGATGTTTATAGAAACAACATAAGATTAGATATTTTTAATTTTCGAGTTTTTAGTTTTTGTGCCAAATTATTTATAATTTGGAGTTTGATTAATGTATGGTTAATTTTTAAAATATTAAAGAAATTATTCATATCGAGAATGCCCATGAATATGTTATTTCAAAACTCTAACATTTAAAAAAAGAATGAAAGATGGATTACAACATTTTATCCTACACACATGGAAGTCTAATTAAATAATATATATGAGTAAAAAATAGCTTATTTAAAAAAAAAATGTTGCTTAACAAATATGTTAATTATTTTCTTTTATTAAAAAACCATACAATTTTATCACCTATTTAAAGATTTTATATTGAATTTTCACGATAATATTTTTCAAATTTGCTATTGCTTTATCCGTGTGATCTAATTATAAATTTATGTCGATAATATTTTAAACATTTGAAAATTATTTCATATTCTCTTTCCAAATTAACTTTAGCGAAATTCTAATCCCTGCATTTCGTGAAATAGGAAAGAAACTGACTTTCTATTATAAACTCTAAATTTAAATCCTGATACCTAGATGATTCTTTAAATAAATAAATGGAAGAAAAATTAAAGTTATTTAGCTAATCATCTTTGTACATGCTTTGCCTTCAGTATAACATCTTAATATCATAATTCTTGGCTTGAAGGTATTAAAAGGAATAATTACGAACTGCACTAGATGCACGATAAAATTAACAAATAATGACTGCAGAAATAATTAAATTGGTTCTTAATATACAAATGAAAAAGTAAGCGCATTCAAATATTTGAATTAAAAGAAGAAAGCGGCAAATAAAAAGCGGCTGTGATATTTTCCGTCAATGAATCCGAATTACAAATACGCCAATCGATCGATGATCCGCACACTTCCAGCGCAACCAAAGAGAAACACCATAAACGCACTTTCAACTGAATGAACTCTTATTCACCGAATGGCGAATCACTGAACAGGAATTGTTCATTTATTGCTCCGAGCCAACCGCTGATTTCACTGCATAAGAAAGTTTCTATTTGTCCAAACTAAAAACCATGGATGAGCACAGAATATTATTGTTATTATTTTTGTTTTATTTTCTTGAAATTTGGGATGATTCATTTTCCCCTTTGAAGATGACTGTTAACATACTTGTGGTAATTTCAAGTGGTAAGTTTCTCTCCCCCACTAAAATGTTCGCCTACTAGATGGATTTATGGTCGCTAATAAGTGGGATTTTTAAAAAGCTTAATTCCTGAAATATTTTTACTTGTGTAATCAAGAACTTAATTTCTTAATATTTAGACTTATAAACAATTTGCAGCTTGAAAGGGCCTGTTTCATTAAAGAAAAAAGTTTCATTGTGAAAGTTAAACGAGAAATCGTTGCCATCATGACAGGAAATTTAATTTACAACATTAACTTTCTTTTTTTTTTGTTGAAATTCTTGGTTACTATTAGGAAAATAATTGAATTATTTACCCATTAAGTTATCTGTTTAAAAAATTAAAATAATCACCATACCATTCCCAGATTGTCTTAAAACCATTGTCAGCCGCTAAATTCCAGCCACTTTATTCGTATGCTCCATTCATCCATTTTTATTTTATTTAAAATCTTGTAATTCCTAGATAGGCATCAATGATTGCTTGCCTTCTAACCATCACCAATTTAGAGAGAAATATCAAACGCATTACATCATTGTGCCTTTTCTAAATGGAAAAACCGACCGAGTCCGCCACCCAAAACTATTCCTCCGCTTATGCAAACTTTAATTTCATATAACAGCTTATGACACTAAGATGTTTCCTCAATGGGTGCCTGTATCACAAATTCGAAATTATAGAAAATAAATCCCACAAAATGACTCATTCTATTGTGTAAAACAGTGTTTTCAAAATAAAATCGGCCACAATTACTGCGTGCCTAATTTTTATTTCATGTGAAAACTAATGACCTTTATATTATTAGTCATCAACTTTTACCAATTACTCTAACGTCCGCCATTTTTGAGAATATTGCAAAATAAAATTTTCACACAATTCCCGGTCTCAAAAAGAAAAAAAAAATCGCCTTAAATTATCATTTTGTGAGCATATTACATTAATCAGCTTATTCTATTTTTCTCTGCAATTTAAAATACTTTTTTTGTGATGATAAGAGGCAATTCATCAAAATCACTTGACAAGAATAAAATATTGAATTAATACAGTGGAAAAAATGTCTATAATAAATAAAGATAAATAATTATTTTTTTATATTCGCCTCTCATTCAAATTTGCAATTTTCTCCCATTTTCATGAAATGTAAAGTATGGTATGCTTTTTTTCTAAACAAAAGGTAAATCAATTTTAACTTTCAAAGTTCTACTTTTTAATAAAATTATTATTATTTAATCTTCAAGAATAATCTCCTCAAATCCTTCCGCACCTATTTTATAAAGATTCTATCCCCCCCCCCTCCTCTCCCGCATAAAATTGTGGACCTTGAGAATCTCACGAATTCCATGCATAGCAATAGTAAACGATAATTACAAAATATAGAGCTTTAGCGTAAATCTAGCATTCTTATCGGAACTATTGAGCGACTATGTATTTTGAACAACTTTATGCCGAGCCACTGGCACAAAAATTTCACATAAAACTTCAGCTGTAGTCGCACGAAACACATCGAATTTTATCGATTTAAAGGCATTGCATTTACATGTATGGAAAAGCATAGATCTAGAGATAGCCAATTTTTTGATACATTTCGTTCAAAATATAAGAAAATATATTTTAGATGTTAAACCTGTGTACAAAATTTTATCTACTTTGCTCTTTCAGTTTTGAAGTTATTGAACCCATTTCTACTTGAACAGACAAACTTCCTGTGAATAAATTTCGTTTAAAATTTGATATAAATTTACAAATTTGGTCGTATACTATCCGTCTTACTCAAATCTTTTTTTGAGTTATCGTGTTCACAGGCATACATAATGCCCCAAAAAAAAAAAATTTCGGAATCCAAGGATATCTGAAGCTGTGTTTTTTGACAAGGTCTTCAATTAGAATGGTTTTCAGCATTTAGTTAGATATTTGCTTTTTAGGCACAAATTTTCAATTTAAACGCAATTTTGGAAAATTTTTAATTCTGGTTTTTATTTATTTTTTTAAATTTTGGCGAAGAAGGAAAAAAATCCAAATAATTTAAGCTCTTTTCAAACCTATTCTGTGGATCTTTATTTTCGATTATTTTTTCTGAGTCATTTAAAATACCAGCTTGGATGAAACGCGTCACATCATGTGTGTCATCAATTGGTTGCCTTGCAACCGACATAATTATAATAACAACTCAATGAAAAAAAGTAATAAAAATATTTAATATAAATTATATTTACTATTTCCGTACGTAGTCCTGACTTTTAAACATCTAAAATTGAATGAAAAAATATAAATTTAATGTAAGCAAACTAGTATAATTCTAAATTAACAATAAATTTTAAAATGTAAAAAATAATCTGTGTGGTGGCGGGAAACTTTTCGTGTGCGAGTCCCACGTTGGACGCCAATATGGTGGAATGTAGATTATTATGATCCATGCAGGAAGCAACAGGACGAATGTTTTTAGGGACATTTCTTTTAATAATCACATTCACACACTAAACAAACACAAAGATAAGACATTCACGCGTGCGGCTTCACAGTTCAGCATCACATCTCATTCTAATTACAATCGCAATGCATTATGGGATGGCCTAATCAGGCATCGCCATCTAGTATCCAAAAGAGGAGATAAGAGTAATGCAACTGCTACATCTGTAAATTTTTAAGGCTTCTTGTCTGCATTCTAAAAGCGATTAACGATGTATGATAACATGTCTTCTTTTAAAATAAGTGTTTTATAGATACAGTTTTAACTAGTTGTTTTTTAAACTTTTGAATTAATTATACTCAGTTGTAGCAAAATATTATTATTAAATAGATTTAATGACTTATTTTAAATGCTTGTCAGACCTTTTTATAAATATAAATCTTTAATTTAAAAGGTAGTCTTATTTTGCTGCTATAATAATTTCGATAAATATCAAAGCATAGAATCACTGAAGAGTCTGTTAAAGTTGGGCATTGTTTTGTTTTTCTATCATGAATATACTGACAACTTCGACGTATTAATATTTGAAAGGCTAAATTTTATATCAGATTAGCAAGAGGTCACTGGGGTTTCATTCATATACCATGACACTTACCCAGAATTTTCTTTTCACTTTTCTATTTAAATATATTTTTTTTTCAATTGAATCAAGATTGTTGAACTATCGTATTATAATTTCGGTATTAGTTAACTTATATATACTAATGACTTCATTTAGAGATTTGGAAATGATATTACCAGTCCTGGGAAATTTTTGTTAACATATGGGCAAAAATTGTTATGTTCTTCGGTTTGAAATTTTGGATGATTATCATTTTCAGAGAGTCTTTAGTAACCATATAGAATTAAAAAATACAGTAGTTTCTACTTAACAGTAATTAACAATATAAGCAGTCTGAAAAAAATATGATCCGTTTTAAATTATTTATATGTGCTTTTTCATCGAATTTCTCAAGAATGATTAAACATGTATCCAACACAGTCTTCTAATGTCTATGTCTGTTAAACAATTAACTGTTTCGACCTTTTCGGAAAATGAGTATCTAAATTGTGTCGCAAAAATTTAGCGATGACGAGTGTACTCGTCAAACACAGAGTATGTGTAATATGAAATTATGTTGTAATAAATTATTTTTATTTTCTTTTATATCAATAATCACATTGATTTATATACTTAAGCTAACATATATTTTTTGCATATGAACGAAAAGAAACATTAAAAATTAATTTATTATTTTAATTTTCTTTTAAAGAATGGTATTGAGCAAAACATGGTAGTACAAACATGGCATAATCGACTTGACTTCAAAACATTTTAAATGTCTTGAAATTTACGAATTGTGTTTGATATTTTACTAAAATTGTCATTGAAATTGAAACTTATCACTATTTATTACTCCTGATGAATAAACTCGTCATAACGCAAATTGCTAACTTTTTTTGACGAGTATAATCGTCACAAACAGTTAACTGGTTAAAACCAAAATCAACATTGCATCCACCTTCATCACTAAAAGAGAAAATACAAATTAATAAGATCAATAATAAATTTATATTTTCAAAATTATAAATAACATTAGTGGATGAAAAAAACTGTAATCTCCTAACCAGAGAAAATTTTAGTTCATTACGGAGTATGAGATAACTCTACTTTACTTTAGCACCAATTCAAAATTATATAAATCTGTGGTACTGTGCGATAAGTTTCACGCAAATAGTTCTCTGGCATGCTCAAAATGTGCGTGCGATATTTCCAGACGAGCGATTTTGTTTCACTTTAAATTCCAATAATTTCCGCCTGGGGAGAAATAAATAAATGTTTGCGTAATGAAAACACTGATACGTCCTTGAATGAGTGCTGCAGCCGTTGGGTTAGGTTTCCATTATATTTCGAGTCACGTGGTCTAACTTCCAAACATAAAGATACTGCGGTTTTGCTGACTTTTATTCGAGCCTTCAATTTAGTCATAATTAACTTTTCAAGCTAATGGATATTTTCTCTCTCTGATAAAAAAAATAAATCCAGATATTTTATTTCATTTATTTTTCGCTATATTTTTGATTTGAATAATGTTTAACATTTGGTTATTTTTAACCCTTTATTCCTTTGTTAAATAATTTATACTACCGCACTAATAAGAGCCTAATAAGGAAACAACTTCTATAGAATTATTCAGCCTTTTTTTTTATTTGATCTTGAATGGCAAATACAAGTAGTCCTTACTTTTTACTTTCTAGTACACAAAGTATAGTAATCTTCAAAAAATTCGAAATTGAGATTTTAATGAATCTCCAAGTTTTAGTCCTCCCCGTGTTCGAAAAACATATTTGAAAAATAACCGTCTGCCTGCTTATAAAAAAGATAACTCAAAAACGCTTTGAGCTAGACAGATGAAATATACGATTGGTATACGGTCTTCAGGTCAAATTTGTAGAGGTTTATCAAATTTTGGACAAAATCCATTTGGAGGAAGTCTGTCCGGCTGTCCAATAAAAGTTAATACGATAACAAAAAACGATGAGAACTTGAAAGATTAAATTTGGTACACAGATTTAACATCTATAATGTGGACATCAGTCAGAATTTGAGCTAAATCCAAAAATAGGTTGAACATCTATTAATCTATACTTTCAGAAACATGTAAACGCGATGTTTCAAAACTGCAGTAACTTAAATATATGAAATTCGGTACATGAATTTGTAGTTACAAGTCTTGCTTTGAGTAAAATTTTTGTTTCAATCGGTAGGAAAAAATTTATCTAAAGCACAAACACAATTCATTTTTCGGATACTATAAAGCGCAGTGAGTGCCAGTGAGTATCGCCAAAAAACTAGCCAAGGAGCACACGATAGTTTCAGTAAAAAAAAATGATTCATTGCAAAAATTAGTATTTCATTATTATTATATACCAATTCCATGCAAGGCGTTCTCTGGAATTGCATCTTTATTAGAGAATATGCAAGAAAGTTCTGGGGAGACATTCCCGCTGATTCCATATTGTGTCTAAACTCCTATTATCGGCATTTGGTCTACAAAGTTTAAGAACCCTGAAAGATTTCAAAACGACACTAAATATAAAAATGAAGCTTTTTTACTATTTAATATGAAATGTAAAAATTAGAATTTTTTTAAATACATCATTAAGCATAATTCCTAATTAAGCATATCATTAAGCTTAAATATTCTCCCTTGAAAATAATATGTGGAGAGATTCAAATGCCAAAATAATTTTAAAAAGCACTTAGGGCATCTAAGTGAAATGTATTCAGCAAATCGTAAATAAATGAAGATAAAAAGTCGTTTCCTCAAAAAAGATTTTTAAAAAAATACTAAAATGACGTGAAATTTATTTTATTCCCACATTGATATATCAAAATGTGAATCGTAGAATAGTTGTTCTCTGCCATGAAATAGTACAGTTCTTCATCAACAGATACGTATCTCCAAGTTGGAGTTAAATACTTTTAAGCCGTTACACGGATTATTTTCTTCCTTTTGTGACTCATAGCTCCACTAACTTTAGAATCGTCTGATGCTTTAAATTGTAAACTGCGCTATTAATGAATTCTGTTACATTAACAAAAATACAAATTCGGTTACAGTTTCTCTATTTCTTGCAAATGATTCTGACGTTTTCTTCCATTTTTAAAATATTTTCAAAGTTGCTCTGGAATTTTAATAGCACTATATTGAGCAAACGTAAGATCCTCTGTCAATTAAAACACTTCAAAGACTGATATTTTGTGTAATGAACTTCTATTTGTGAAAAGAATTTATACAGTTTTACAAATATTTTTACTGTAGCTGTAAGTTTCATGTAAATACTATTCCATGCATTATGAATGATGCTACGTCCCTAAAGTTTTACCTCGAGTTTCTCCTTTTGCACTCGGATGTTGCGTCTAACTCATCATTCAAGACGGTGCATCATTTTGAAGTTTTTATTTATTTATTTTTCAATTTTAATTGCTAAAAATGCCTACATAATGGTAAAAAAGTCGTAGGTTAATTTTTCGGAGAAATTCAACTTAAAACTATTTTATATATATTGGAGCAATAAACAAGCCCTTATATTAAGTGAATAATTATGCATCAAATTACTTTTCCAAGTGTAAAAGGTTAAACCCCAGTTATTGCCGTCTTTATAAAAATGACAGTATAGAGTTTGATAGACGTTTTTATTTCAAGATTGCTTTCACAAACTGAAAGCAATGCTGACAGAAAGAATTAAAAAATATTATATATTAGTATGATAGACTTGAAAAAACGCTAAAAGTATTGACATCATAAAACTGAAAATTTATGGTGATGAATTTATGATAAGATCAAATACAGTTGAATAAATGGCAAGATAAAACTAAAAACATGTAAGCATGTGGCTATATTCACATGATAAATATATCAGCATTTATACAAACAGACACAGAATTGCTTTATTATTAATATTATTTCCGAAGTACATACAATACAAACAACACAAAATATGCTTAATTTGATGCAAAAAAATCTAAATAAGGAAATATCTTCTTACATTATCTTATTCTCTTCAGAACCAATTAGCAAAAGAAAAGATGACAGATTAATGAAAGATTAAAGACTCTACTAGCGAATGCCAAAACCCAAAAAGCGAAAGACAAATTTCATGATTTAAAAACATCCATTCTTGTTTCTTGCAATAAACGTTAAGATCGTACTTTTCAGATAAATCAATATGCCCTTTAATTATTCAAACGCAATAATATTACCGTTTTAAAAATAAATCTAATATAAAAAAGCTTCTTCGTAAAATCATATACTTCTACAGCAATTAAAGCTTTTTTTATTTCCATTTTTGAATTACTTTGTTTTCTGAACTCAGCAATGAAATTCATATATTGGTCGTTTTCAAATAAGGAATTAAATAAAAAAATCGCACATAAAAGCATAACATTAAAAGGCCTTCAAAGCGCCCAGTTTCAGATAGAAATTATTATAATGTTACCATGTCGATCATTTTCTCCGTGTAAAAGGGTACAGAAATGCACTATTGTATTGCTAAGAAATGTCTAGCCTCATGGAAGTTTTTGAAAATGACTTGGTAAGCTATTTCAATTCAGAATGAATAGCAATAAGCATACAAATTGCATTCGTTAAAGATTTCCTTTTACTTGGCATTTTAGTTAAATGCTTGAAGGGTTCCATGCTAATTGCAATTAGACAGTGACTCTGAAAATGATTCTGAGATTCATTAACTGAAAGGGAAGAACTCATTCCGTTTAACTGTCTTCATAATTGCAGACATCATTGTTGAATATTTGCTTGGTTTTAGTTTATATTATTCTAAAGAATAAGAATGTCTGACGATTAGTTCATGTTGTATTACATATATGTGCAGAATTATGAATCTTTCCGGCTAATTATTGATCATGTCCATATCATTAGTTAACCACGGAAAAAAGAAGTAAAGTGAGCTCCTAACTACTCGATCTAATATGGCGGAATGTCAGACCACATAGCAAAATGACTGAAAATGCTTTTTATGTAGTAAGTAGTTCACTCTTTAGAATTAGAAAGATTCTTTTTATACCAAACTTAATCTTATCGATGCTGTGTTAACGTAAATATCTTACAGATATTTGTTTTTTACAGTTATATATTGTACTGTAAGCTTTAAAAATTTATTCCAAATAGGAAGCTCAAGAATAAATAATGATTTTCTTCTTAGAAAATTTTCATTATCTCTAACTTAATAGCAGGAACCAATAAATTATGTACACTGAAGAGAATAAATGCATGAACTTTATGTATAAGCAAGCCTTTACGTAGACTTATTATATCATAAATTATTTACACTTATTTTGCTACTTTTTGTAAACTCTTATACTAATGTGAATGAATAGTCATAAGCTAAAAACGTAGTAGAAAGTAGAAGATACATGTAGCAATTTGTGTTTTAGAGAATTGCAGCAGAACTCTTATTTAAATGAATTGTTAGAGTATCATTTATTATTTTAATATCGAGAATTATTACTTAAATAAGCTGGAAGATATGGGAATTGGATAGTTACGGACCAAATAGTCAGGAGTGTACAGTTTCTCATCATTTAAGATGATAAATGTACAAATAAAATGTATATAAAATTTTTAAAAAAAACAGACTTCAGAAATACGAAATGGAAAAAAAATATAAGTAAGTATGTTATCTTGGTGGTAGTTACAGGCATAACATTTTAACTTGTCGAGAATCGCACAGATGCTCGTTACACTTTTATTTAAAAACAGTGAAAGACAATTTTTCATTATTTCTATTTTAGTATTCACTGATGAATACCGAGAAAAATGTGTTATTTATGAAAATTTCATAAAATATAAATAAATTCTATTATTCGAGATATCATCAGTATTTTAACATTTCCCAATTTTTTTCACCAAATATTGTCAAATTTCGTTCTTTCTGATTTCATATGTTGACTAATTAAGACTGCTTTTAGAAGAATATTGAAAAGAAAAAGAATCGATATGACTTATCATAGAAACGAGGAAGCAATAAAACCGAAGTGTTAGAAATAATTTAAACATACAATCAACATTTAAGGCAGTTCCAAAATAGTTGTTGCAACTGTCAGATGATAAAGGCAGGTATAGAGTTATATTAGATGTCGGCAAAGATAGGGGTAGAATGAAATTCATTACTAACATCATCATATTTGGTTAGACAGCCCAGGGTGGGACAGTGGCTTCCTCTGATTTCTGTTCGTCCGCATTCAACTTTCGACACTTGTGCGCCAGTTTCTTTCCTGAATAGCCAGGAAAGCTGTCTCCACTGACTCCATCCATCTCATTTGTGTCTACCCTTTTTCCTACTTGTTAGAGGCTTATGTAAAATAATTTTTTATTATGGAATCATCATCCATTCTAAATACATGAACCACCCAGTTCATTCGATTCATTTTTATGAATTTTATAATATCTGGCTCTCTATAGATTTCATATAGCTCAAAGTTATATCTTCTTCTCCAAACATTATTGATTTCTATCCCACCAAGAATGTCTCGCAGAATTTTTCTTTCGAAATTATTTTATTTTCTCCAGATTTGGTCAGGGTCCAGGTCTCTGAGCCATAGATAAGTATTGCTAATTAAGGTTTTATTTAGTAAAAATTTGGAATTCTTGATACAAAAGGATAGTGAGGATTTAAAAAATTGCTTTAGTCCGTAAAAAGCTTTATTTGCATTCATTAGACGACCTTGGAGCTCCTTGACTATGCTATTATCATCAGTAACTATAGAACCAAGATAAGTAAAACTTTGGACAACCTGAAATTTGTGAGAACGAATTTCTAGATGGGATTCATGGGAGGTTCCATTACTTAGTACAGGCATACATTTGGTTTTTTCGCTGTTTATGATGAAATAAATTCTTTACTATATTTAATCATTGCAGTAACAACAAAATCGGATATCTATCTCATTATTATTGGCATTTGAATCCGAATGAAAAATTATGGAAGAGAAATACAGAAATGGCTTATTCTTTGACTGTCTTTCCTTCTTTGTCAAAATATTGAAGACGAATTACTTATTATTACTCATTTCAAGCACTTACTGACTGTCGCAAGCTTGCTTATGTCTTTTTTAGAATTTGCATTTTCTTTTTTACTGCTGGTCTAGACTGTGAACATGATTGCTTTTGCAAGAGCGAAGCACCCACTATTATTTGAAATTTATAATTATTCTCAATTACATCAGTGGAGGTCCCCAGTGAATCATGCCATTGACATACCATCTGTAATTTCGTCATAAAAAGTTCACCCATCGTAAGCCATCTGAATAAAGAGAAAGCTTTACGTTCGGCCATGAAACTTTTTAATTAGTGTCATTTAAAAAGAATACATTGTTAATGAATCATTAAAATAAGTATAATTAATTTCTCAGATGCTATAAGGTTAGAAATATAAAGAAAGTACAAATATAGCACCTTTCGCTTCATTGAAGAGTATTTTCTACTAGGATAAATGTGTTAAATAATCAGATATTTGTGATCTCAATTTTTAAAAAAATAAAATACAAAAGTGTTAAATATTCAGATACTTATGATCTCAATCCAAATAATAACAATCAATTACGCTAAATAATCAGATACCTATGATATCAATTAATAAAATGAAAATGCAAACGTGTTAAATATTCAAATGATTACGATTTCAGTCAAAAGAATAATAATACAAATGTGTTAAATAATCAGATATCAACAAAAAATAACAATACAAATGTGTTAAATAATCAGTTACATATAGTCTCCAACTAAACGTCTCCCAAGGGTCTAATATTGCCTTTCTTTAATACCTACCACATTGATACTTTCTTTTATAATAATTTATTTATTTCTTTGCTTAGAGAATTTTTTCTATTAAAACAAACGTGTTGAATAATCGGCTGCTAAAGTCCTATGAGGAAATCCTACTATAAGAGAAAATTCTTTGGAATAATAATGGCAGCTAGACTCCACAAAAGTTCACTTACTTGAAAAGTTAAATCTTTCCTATATATTTATTGTAGTATTGTGATAACATTGATCTGGTAATGCTTTTTTACTCCATTATCTCTCGCAAGTATGTTTCCCTTTATAAAAAAATAAGCTAAACCATGCACGATGGCAACAATATGATTCAATATAATTTTCTAGGTAACTTAACATTCATCATCGTAATAAATAAAATGCCAGAAAAATTAAAAGTTGGATGCAAATTCCGACTTCTATTTGAAAAAAAGTAAATTAAAAAAATGAATGGATGATCAGTTGCTTAACCTGATATGTGTTTTGATATTCCAAAAATAATACTTCCCGGTGATACCATTCCTTCAAATTACAGATTCAAATCAACTTAAATCAATAAAAAAAATGAATGCTAAATTTTCCTGGAATGAGAATAAACATATTCTTACCCAGAAAAAACAGTAGTTCGTAATGCCGAACAAAACCACTCAAATTTTCTTCACCTGATGGTAACGTAAAGCAATATAATTCTGAAGTACCAAATGATAAGTTCGTTCATTGTAATAATATTCAGGCATTCTTGGTGTTTCCAGAAATCCTGAAAAGGATGATATTCCTCAGCGAGTGATTCTCTTTTCTTTTAAATTACAATGACTTCTGTCTGGGGACCAATTAATGAATGTTTCTGTGAACACATTGATTCATTATGAGCACATTGATTCATCTATGAATAAACGTTACAATAATTAAATTTTCATCATCTTTCCTGGCACGTAGTTAGACCTCCAAGGGAAAAGGTAATTCGCTTAAAATGTACTTGCTAGTTATTGTTTATAGCTCTTCTAATCATTGCTAACAGAGAGCAACTCTTTCCCGTTTTTCGTTGAGTTTAGAATTATATTCTTAATTTTGCAACTATTTCTAAATATTTGTTTTGATTTGCGTATATTATTTAGATTCTTCGGTTAATTAATCACTATTTTTAATTTTTTGTGAATAATTTTTTACTTAACCTATTCCATAGGTCTGTGCTGATTTGCGAAAGTGGAGAAGTGTAAAGATGCCATTGGCATTAGTCTTATAAAGGACTTTGAGAGAGAATATTTCCTCTTTTACAGGTTTTGTTTAATCAATGACTGTGAATAAGTGAAAAAAATAATACCTTGTACTTGACGCATTCTTCCATTTAAATAAAATATTAAAATCATTATATATACTAATGATATCCAGTAATACAGGGTAAGTCAAAATGAATACCCCAATTTCATAGGTGTACTACGCAAAATGTGATTAATGTATTCATTGGAAATGTACATATATGCAGAGATAATATAAGCAAGTTTTGAATGTACTTCTCACAAATGCTCGATATGACCTCCTTTGGTTACACGGCATAAAAGTCTTAACTGCAATTCTTGCCAAACATTGTGCAGCATGTCTATATCGATGCTGGCGACAGTGATTGTGATACGGGTTGGTGTATGCGGGTGCATGTGCTTACAAATTCAACGACAATGACTGATTTGAAAGCCGGTATCACAGCTGTTATCGTCAGCATTGATACAGACATGTTACCCAAAGTTTGGCAAGAATTACATTTCAGACTTAATGTATGCCGTATTACAAAAGGAGTGTATAATGTACATTTGTGAGGAGTACAATCAAAACTTACTTATATTACATCTGCATGTATATACCTTTTTCATGAATAAATTTATTACATTTTGCGTAGTACTCTAATGAAATTGGGCCATACATTTTGTCTTACTCTGCATATAATTACATTTTATGAAAATGAATATGGCTTCTCAAAAAACTCGTTTTCAGTTTTCACAATTTTTTTAATTATTTATTATTTTTGATTAAGCAATATTTAATTAGTTTATTTCCGGTTTATTACAATGAAACAAGTGCAATTTGTCTGCAAATGTTTGTTAGACACACTCATGACGTCATTTCCGACTCATTATGTCTGATTCTGGATTTTTTGTTTGTTTGTTTCAGCAATGAATCTCCTTATCCAATATATTCCCCTCAAAAAAATTGTCAAGTTCATTTTTTTTAATTCATTCAAGAGTTTCTATCCAGGAAGATTTTTTACCTTTTTTTGGTAAACAAATCTAAAAAAGTATTTCTAAACTTATAATTTTTATACTGTATTTCCTGCTAATAAAAATTTAGCTTTTGTATTTAGATTATTTTTTTCTGAGAATAAAATTAATATACTTTTTAGAGAACAGTTTTATATAGCTTAAGTAGTTGAAAATCAGATATATTTCGAAAATATTTTTTGAAGAATAAATCTTTCGTTTCACTGCAAATATTCAACTGATATGAGTTAGGTTTTGAAACTTAACGATTAATTGGAGAAACCATAAGAAATTTGACAGGTTTGCACTAAGTTTCTTTTTGTTGTTTGCCTCCAAAGTAAATAAATATATATATATGATGGCAAATATCTCAGAGATTTCAGGAATCTCTTACATGCGAAATAACTTCCTATGGCAGACACATAGTTTTGTCTCTTACATAAAATAATATCTTCCTCGATTTCGAATCATCACCCAGAAAAAAAAATGATTAAATAAATATTTCAACAAACCATCTTCAAATACGTATTTGGAGAAAAAGAAACAATCAGTTCTTAAAGGTTCGCCCTTAAAATAATGAGCCTGTCAGTCATGTGGCGCTGAAGGCGTCTGAAAAGCTCTACCTGAAGATGAGATTTATGAGAAAGATTCTAAACTAACACACAGGTAGCAATCACGTCCGACTTTTGACATTATGAGGATCCAAGTTGTGTCAAGTGTAAGACGTTTTCCAGTTGGGGTCAAGGGAGAAAATGTCAAAAATGGAACGTTTGCTGAAGCAGCAATATGCGATTAAATTTTGCTTTCGTCTGGCAAAACAGCCTACCAGTCGCTATGCTTGCAAACATGATGTCCTGTCAAGGGCCCAGATTTCCCTTTTTCAATGAGTTGAAGGACTGACAAGAAATCAATGGAGAAGTGATCTGAATGCCCTTCAACATAGTTTGGACGAACATTTCGTCGAAATACAAAAAAAATCTTCTGGAACGTCTCTTCAAGCGTCGTTTGGAGTTAAATTATTCACCGAAGATGTCAACATGTGCAAAATAACGGTTCACAACATTACTTCTGAAAATTTGAACAGGTGGAAAGTTTGTGCAAAACTGGTTCCAAAAGTGTTGAGAGATGAACAAAAACATTGGAGAGTTCATGCTTTCAGTAAAATGTTGAAGCAATTAGGAAATGGATCGGACCTTTTAAAAGGTGTAATAGTAGGAGTGGAATCATGGGTATTCCAAATATCAAGCGCCAAAATTCAGAGTGGTGTACCGCGATATCCCCGCTACCCAAGAAAGCGAGAACAATGTTCATTGTCTTTTTTAACAAGTGTGGAGTGAAGACACAAAAAATATGTATCTTCAGAAAAATCTGTCAACGGTATGTTCTATGAAAAAATCCTTGAGCGTTTGCACAAGACAATCAACTGTAAACAGTTGGAGATTGTCTATTGATAGAAGCATCATCAAACAATGGTTCAGCCCATACCGCCTTCGTTGTGACCTCCTACCTAGTCTGAATTGTGACCTTCGTTGTGACTTCCCACAGCCATCATAACCTCCAATATGAGCCTGACAGATTTTTTTTCCATTTCCAAATTCAAGAGAAGCCTGAAATTTCACAGTTTCAACAGTGTTCCCTCTGTAACCATTAACCATTCAGACAAAAGAATGACTGAGATAACTAACTTTATTAACAATCGATAAATACATATACAACATAAGTAATTGAAAATAGGGGTAATACACAAAGTATAAAACAATACGAGTTCGATTCAAATAGTGGTAAGGATATTGTGCAGCCACACCTCCATCCAATGGCTGTCACATTGTCTCTGAAGGAAGTTACGGAAGTTGACTTCCAGTAAGCCTTTGCAGCACAGGAACCGCATTGGCAACGGTGTAACTGTACCAAGAAAACTATTTTGTAGAATTTTAGTACTATGTATACCAATCGTAGTAATAAATTCTTGTTAGTAGACCCAAATTCTTTACTTTACGAACAAACCCTGTAGCTGATTATAAAGAATTAAATAACTCAATTACATTTTATCAAGAAGTAATTCAAAGTTATATAAGTTTAATGCACTCCAAGATAAGTCCTTTTCTGGAAATACTCACATTACATTTTTGAATTATGTACATGATATTCCTGAATGAAAGATTTTAATGCACCTTAAATTCCAATAACTTCCACCTGGGAGAATTGATAATATTTCTGTAATGAAAATACGAATTCACGTCCTCGAATAAATGTTATAGCAGCCGTTGTAAGCTTCCATTAAAATCTTGGAAAAGCGGACTGATCTTCACTGGAAAAGAATAATGTGGTTTTGAAAAATTTTCATGATTTATAATAAATCAAAATTAGCATTTAATTATAATAGCGTGTTGTGAAATTTTGTTAATGAAATTCTTTCTTGTACTTTTTCAGCGCTCTTTTGATTTTTTTATTTAAGAAGGAAAAAGAATTTTTGCCGGATTCGAAGGGTATAAGAGTACAGAATCAGCAATTCATGCACCCTTGAATATTTCATAAATTTCTTTTTTTTTCTATATATTCTACATCAGCTGAGCAATGTTCTCACTGCTATTACCTCTTAACGTCAGAATTGGATTGATATTTTCATGTGGCTTTATTACCAGATGATAAAACGATATTCCCATATCTACCCATCTTCTGTTGGTAGATGCTCAAAAATTCCATCGGTATTAAATTTCATTAATAAATATTTTCGCATAAGTTTTCTTTAGAAGGGATAAAGCGATAAAATTATTTATAATATTTTTTTAGCTGCAATTATAAGTCTGAACAGTTTAAAATGAAATAACAAATAATAGTAGTAAAATGAAAACTATATTACATGTGTTATTGAGGTGAATTTTTCCTGGATTTAGCGAGATAGTTATGAACCACAAACCATTGAGGATCAATTTCGGTACAGGTAAACAGGGTCAAGACTCCACCGAATGTAAAAGTATAAATAAATCAGTTAATAAATTTGAGTAGTTTTAAGGAAGAGAACCCTATAAATATTGTTGGTGACAAAAAAAGACTATAAGGTCTTAATCGAGAAAATGTACATTTATAACGGAGAATTAAATAAATCAACTATTGCATAATTTACACTTTCATGAAATCAATTACGAAAAAGAAGTAAATCCAGATTCGAAACACCTTTATCAGATTTCCCACATGAAATAATAGTTATCTTAAATTAAAACCATCTTCCAAAAATAATGATATAAAAAATTCAAAGTTTCTACAGGTCACCTTGAAATATAATTTTGAAATAAAAAGAAGTATCCTGTTCTTAACAAAAGAGAAAATGCTGTTTCACATTGGAGAATTAAATGACTCAACTTTATTTAATCATGAAGTAATGCAAAGTAACATAAATCTGAGTTAACCCAAGATAAGACCCGTTTCTCGTAATAGTTCTCTAGCATGCTAAAATTATGCTTGATATTCCCAGGCGAGCGATTCTCTTTCCCTTTAAATTCCAATAACTTCCGCCTGGGGTGAAATTAATAAATGTTTGCGTAATGAAAACACTGATATGCATTTGAATTAGTGTTGCGTTTGCCGAGTAGGTTTCTATTATCTACTGGGACATGTAGCTTAGCCTGCAAAGTGAAAGATATTGTGGTTAGGAAGTAACTTCCAAATTTGTGTTTATTGCTAGAGATTACTCATGGCTACCCAGGAAAATTCGCCTATCTATTATTTTATCAACTTTTACATATATATAGTTTTATTTGCTTTAAATTTTACTGTTACTACTACTTTAAATTAATTCATTTTGTTTCACTTCTCTCAAAAAATTATTCTTCTCTCAAAAAAATTCCAAAAGTTTCTTTCTCATCGCTCTGTGAAGGACCTTATCTGTCTTTGCTTGCGCAAACATGTAGGCTTTTCTATTAGCCGTCTATGCCATCGGTTTCAGTCTACCAGAGCTCTTTTACTAGCTAAGTTGGGACTATACACTCCCCCCCAAAAAAATTCTTTTATCCATTTGATGGAATTGGAAAGGCGTTCATTTTCCAAGAGCTCCTTCCTCAAGGTGAAACAGTAAATTCTATGAAATACTGTAATCAATCGGATCAATTAAAAGCTGCCATAGTAAAAAAACGGCCAAAATTAATGAACCGACCAAGGCGTTGTTTTTCATCATGACAATGCGAGACCACATATTGCATTAGACGTAAGACAGAAGCTCTTACAGTGTGATTGGGATATTTTGGATTCTGCATACTCTCCAGATCTCGTTCCATCTGATTATTACTTCTTTCTGTCCTTAAAATGTTCTCTTCGTAATAAGCGCTTTAAATCCATCAGCAAAATAAAAGCACATCTCGAGGATTATTTCTTGCCCTAAACACAGCAATTTTGGAAAGAAGGCATAATGAGGCTTCCTGAGAGATGGAAGAAGGTAATAGAGCAAAAGGGTTCTTATATAAAAAGAATAAATAGTATCTTAAACAGTAAATATTGTGTATTCCTTTCATATTAGAAATAGGAAAGAAGCTGAAGAGTCAAACTAATATCTTTTTCTTATATCATATTACTGTTTGAATGAAAGCTTTATAGAAAAGCATATTTTCTTCAAATATTCAATTTTACATATACATTTAGAAATGGAAATTATTTTTCTTTCAGCGCTCTTAAATGAATTTATCACGTATCTGATGACATTAAAGTTGAAGCCTGTCTCCTGATTTAGGAATTTCGGGTCAATATTATGTCTTAAATATTTATATATCTATTAATGGCATAATAGACCTCTTAGAGGAACGAAACTCTTTATAACTTAATTATGAGATAAATGAAAATGATAGACGAGTTTCAGAAACAGTTATTTAATTATTTTCTAAGTTCCACATTTCACAAGACGAAACAAGCACGAGCACAAAAGAAACACGACACTCACTTCCAATACAATTTAATAACGACCCCCAAGAAGGATTATGGGAAATATACCTTGATGTTAATAAGGTAAGGCCATTAGTTGTATCGAAAGAGAAAGTAGTGAAGTTATGTAACTGCTACAACCTGAAAAATTTTGCTTAACAGACTTGAATTACGTATTGCACATGTAAATATATTAAAATGTAATAAAATGTCTTTTAATATTATTTAAGATTCTTAAATTGGGCTCCCCAAAAATTTCTAGCATTTTCCCCAATAAAGATCTTATCCTCTTTCCTCGCATGAAATTGGGAAACTTAGGTAAAACAGCAAATACCTTCTATGGCATTGGTGAACTAGTTAAGAAATATAGATCTTTGTGTGATATATCATTTTTATTGAATCTATTGCGAGAATAGGCGTTTTGACCGTCTTTTTGCTGGCTTATTGATACCAAAATTATTCGTACCTTCAAATTAGTAATAATTAACTTCGCAGAATGATGGATAATTTTTTCTCTTAGCCAAAAATACAAATAAATCTAAATTTTTGTTTATTTATTCTCAACTCTATTTCTAGTTTTAATAATGTTTAATATTTGGTTCTTTTTAATCCTTTATTCCCTTCGTTAAATTATTTCTTTTATTCTTCAAAAAGAACCCAAAAAGGAAATAACTTTTTGGAACTAAACAAGTATTTTTTAATTTAGTTTTGAATAGCAAGAACAAGTTGTCTTCACTCTTTCCGCATAGTATTCAAACGCATATTGTCGACATTGGTTTTACATTATCAAAAAACCATGACTGATCACACTAAATTAAAAAATAGAACTTCTTTGTTATTTAATATGAAATGTATTTCCTAGTAAATTAGAAATTTATAATATATATTCCAACATAAATTACTTAAATATTATTCTTTGAAAAGTATTTGTGAAGTGATTCTGATGGCAGAGTAAAATTATTTCTCTTTCAACATTCTTGAAAGATTTTATCATACATTTGATGACATTAAAGATTAAGCGCGTCTCCTGATTGAAGAATTTCAGGTCATTATAATGCCATAAATTCTTATATCTCATCTTTCTATGAATGGCGTAATATATCTCGGAAATTTTACTTAACGCACTTTATTTGGCGTATTTCGAATGTAAATATGATGATATTTAACAGACTGCTTGCTTAATATCATTCAGGATTTTTAAAATATTATTTTGTCATTTAGCCATTGGGAGTGGTCTCCCTGAAACTTTCCAGCATATTCGCCAATGAAGGTCTTATTCTCCTTTTTCTGCACAAAATTGGGAACGTTGGGAGAAGCCGCGAATACATCAAATGACATTGGTTAACGATGGTTATTAAATAAAGATCTCTGGATTGATCTAGCATTTTTACAGAATCTATCGCGAGAAGTTGGGTTTTAGACGTTTTTTTATGCCAAAATTTGACACAAAATTACAGTTCTATCCACAAGATAACATACGAAACTTCATTGATTTAAGTCATTGCATCAACATGCATGCGAAACTACAGACCGATAAATGATCAATCATTTGACGAATTTGTTCAAAATTTGATAAGTATTTATATTTTGGGTGCTTAGATACTTACTCTTTGCGTTTTATAATTATCAAGTTCACTTCTATTCGAACAACTAGATAGACAGATTTCCTGTGAAAAGAAATAGTTCAAAATTTGATATAATTACACAAATTTGATCGTAAATTCCATACAACAAATTTTGGCCGCTTAGCTTAAAGCGTTTTTGAGTTTTTGTGTTCACTGATAGAGAGACACATTGACAAAAATGTCTTTTCAGACACTCTGAGAAGTCTGCAGCATATATATTCATCAAAATCTCAAATTCGAATTTCTTGACAAATACAAAATTTCCTCTTTACTTCGTAAAAGAGAAAATAAATAGTATTCATAATATATTGAGATTAACATGAATAGATTATAAGTTATAATAACCTATAAATCTTTAAAAAATTCTACGACATCGTAATTCTCCAAACTTTAAGAGCAACAATGTTTCAATCATTTTTTAATTTAATCCCCGATAAACCCGTTTATAACGAATAGAAATTCATTCTTTTTTTTTTCAAATCAATCATGGCTTGGTCAATATCATAATTTGATATAAAATGTTGAATCAGCAAATTGTTATAAATGCTGTTGGATTTTTAAACTGGATTTTTTTCTTCTTTATCATTAGAAACTGTTTGCCACTGCCAGCGGCGGCTCGTTAGCTCAGAAAATGGCAGTTCTGCAAAAAATATTTTTCAAGAGATTATATACAATAGCGAGAGTTTAAAAAAATTATTTCATCCATAAATACCGTAAGTACTATATATTTTTATTTTATTTTAAAGCCATTTATTATGATATTTTTTGCATTTAAGGCAAAGTTTATGTTGAAGGTATGTAAAGAAAGAAAGTTTTAGGAATTTTGAGCTGCCAATTCAGCAGATAATGTTATCAGAGCCTTTCTCTCTCGCAAATCTTCCATCTTCTCCAAATCAGCTCGATAATGCTCGATTAAAATGAATCTCAGTTACGATGCATTGATTGATATATAATGTTCAAGGTCTTTGAATATAATAATTGATAATAAAGGATACTTCATACACATTTTCTTCTCAATAACATATTAGATTCACGAATAATATTACAGAAATAT
This sequence comes from Argiope aurantia, assembly GCA_026543865.1. NCBI lineage: Eukaryota > Metazoa > Arthropoda > Arachnida > Araneae > Araneidae > Argiope > Argiope aurantia. Next base: position 284,467 of record JAPMOR010085630.1, on the reverse strand, counting down.
AACTTCTATGAAAAGAAAAAAAATAATATTCAATAAACCAGATATAGAGGAAATAAGAATCAAAGCCGAAACTCATAAACTGAGAATGATAAAAAAGAAAAGCAGGAGAATGGAGGCTAATTTTTGGAATGAAAACAAAAGATCAATTGGCCGCGCTCTTTCAGGGTCCTTTAGCTTTCGTAACACTCGCTCCTCTAAAGTCAGTGGGAGAGAAATTTGCTTTGATATTCAATCAAACACTCAGTTATGCGTTCAGTGGTTTCAGAGGAGCCCAAAGGCAAGTTCCGACCTGCGCTTTTCTTGTTTATTGATTCATTTTCGGTCTTGTTTTTAAGTCTTTTTTTTTTTATCTTTTGATATTGTAATTCGAAGCTAGTTCGAGTTTTCGTTTTCAAACAAATAGTGTTGTATTCACACTAATATTATTCCAAAAACTTGTTTTTCGGACTTATAGGGGTTTGAAAGGTGGGGATTGATCAAAATATCCCAATAATTTTTTAACGATTACAAAATTTTATATTCATATAGTATAAAATAAAAATTCAATATACTGATTTACAATAACAATGGTTCGCCTTTTCATTGCGAAATCGCCAAAATATTACGAATATATATGATTTTATACATTTCTTTAAATGTCTTCTGATATGTAGTCCACTAGCGACAACAATACTCTTACTAATGGAAACGACAAATTATTGAAAGTCTCAATTATTTCAAAATTCCAGTAATCTTTGAGAATCAAAATAATGGTCTAACCGTGGATGTTCGAAATTATTAACATTAATTTTTTTAAACGATAAATCAAAAGAGTTATTGTGTATTATGTAAGATATTTTCTAACAAATGCTTAAGAATTTTACTAAAAATATAACTGATTGCTGTGGGTGTGGGTGTGTTGGCGCTCTACAGAAAAGACCATTTGACCTACAACTACCAAATTTGGTACGTGTATATCTTGGAGGTCGAGAATATGCAGCTGAGGTCCCTTTTTTTGAAATTTTAATTAGAATTGTAATTATTAATTAAAAACTAACTTTCCTGCCAAAAAAAATCTTCATTTCCCCACCATCAAATGAGTAATACCAGCATTTTTTCCCACGCTAATGAGGCTTAGGCTTAACATTTTTCGGCCGATTATTTCAAACGATTCTGTTTTGTTTTTTTCTTAATCTTTGTTGCATTTAAAATTAAACGTTGTTAATTAATCAATCTTTCAGGTTCATTCTGAAGTACTTTTGAATTGAAATAAAACAGAATAAAGGAAATTAAAAATTTCTAATATGCATAGCGTTACCCCAACTGGCGTATAAAAATTCGCGTATTTGCGTTATCGTAACTCGCGTTGAAAATTCACACATGCACATTGTGTTCTGATTGTTTCCATCTATTTTCACCGGAAGCGGACTTCATTTAAATTATTTTTAGGTTAGCTGTATGCTATTGTAATTAAATTGTATTTATGTTAGTTTAAGTTCATCGTTTTTTTAAGTAATTTTTTTTACCTGTTTTCGACCGATTATTTTAAACGATTCTGTTTATTTTCTTAGTGTTTGATGCATTTAAAATTAAACATTGTTAATTAATAGACCTGCTCATGATGAATCTGAAAAAATTTTATTGACAAATTCTTGAATAATTACATAAATTAAGAAAGATATTCTTTAGTACTCATAAGGTTTAAATGCTCAGTGACTCATTTTTCCGTAATCATATTACAAAAAAAATGCTTTGTTTCAGTAAAAAATATTATTATATTAATTGCAGATTAATCATTTCCACTTTAATTTAAAGCATAAATTCTACGGGAGCTAACAGAAAATTAGAGAGATACAGTTTGCGTTATGACTGAAGGCCTTTATAATATTATAAGTGAATTGAAATTTGAAGTTTTAAAATATTTTAATGAAGAAGCTATTAAAATAAGAACTGCATAAAATATTTAATTATTAAAATTTTAACGAGCATTAAGATTGGCGAACCGGCTGGTCGCCAAAGGCTGCTAGAATTTAATAATTTTAATGATAAACGATTCCTTTCAAAATAAGGAAAAATTATTCATGGACTTTGTTAGTTTTCAAAATATATAGAAATTTAAAGAAAAGTGCTGATAATTTCTTTTCTACTTTTCAATTCCGACTCATTTGAAATAGATGGGGGTCTGAATGGCTTTAACAATAAAAAGTCTAAACTCATAAACCACAACGTACTAACATATTTATGAATACAAATAAAGTAATTTGACTAATTACGATAAGTATCTATAAGTATCTATAATTTGTCACAGAAAGAACTTACATGATTACTTGGAAATTATTTTTTTTTACCGTTTCTATAAAATTAAAATATGTTTCTAGACTCCTTTACTCCTTAATGCTGAAAGAATTTACTGACTAATTCGCTGTCATGCTTCTACGCTACCATGATATTCCGCTTTGCGCCACATAAGAAAATGGTCTAATGTACATTAAATCCACTGGGGCAAAATGTCCTCTCGCTGCGTAATGTGGAAGTCTGGAGAGAGAAATATCAGCTTGATGTTGTCTTCGTCATCTGACCTCGGTTCAACAATTTACGAGTTCTTGCCTAAAATAGCCTTAGTATTGCTTTAAAACAGAGCTTTAATATAAATACACCAAAATTTAAGCAGCTTATCCTTAAAGCGCAATGAAAAATTGCCTTTTGATGGACGAAAACCCATAGATTTGAGCATACATTTTGCAAGTTAGATCCTAAACAAATCTATGATGAGATCAGCAATAATAAGGTACTCTCGCTGTTGTGGCTTGAAATATATTAAATGCTGGTGCCGGCTGAAGCGTTCAAGTAAAACAGTATTTATTATCTATTATTCAGAATTTTTGAGTTATTAACCATCTTTGGCAGCCAACTGGTCCGCCAAGAATATTGGTTGTACTTAATTCCTATTAAATAACTCATGTCCATGATTCTTTCAAGCTATCAGACATTAATATTATGTTGTTTTAATAACTTTACATATTTTTATTGCATACGTGAATTTTCCTAATGAAGGCAAGTTCCATGATGTCACAGCGCTGTGAAAAATTAATTATCCGGTTCCTGTCTCTTCTAACTTTCGCAATATTGCAAATTCACT
>JAPMOR010085630.1:259160-278027 GCA_026543865.1 Argiope aurantia | reverse complement strand
TTTCATCTATTTTGCTTACAGGTTTTTCTAGTTTTTCCATGTCCCTTTTTTTTTTTTTTTTTTTTTTTTTTTCTAAATAAGGATGGAAAGAAAAAATTCTTTCATTACCAAAAGCCTCTTTATATCAATTTCAAAACTAATTTGGTTATACAGCTTCTGAAGTTTTCAGCACCTTTATTTTGACTTTTGCGAAAAACTGTTCTACTGGATACAGAAAATTAGCGAATATTCTAAAGACTGCCATTTGTTACTTATTAATAAAAGTACTTGGAGTAGTAATATTTTCCATTTATTGTCTTGTATAAAAAAAAGATAGCCGACAGTTTTAAGATAAATGTAAAATAATAGTTTACATATGGCAAGTTAATAATTTTTGAATAATCACCAAAGAAAATTGGTAAGAATTTTTTTTAACAATTAGGGTCAGCTAGGGTAATTAGGAACGAATTTCATAGAATTGTTCATTTTTTCAGATTTAAAATGTTCATATGAGACAGAAAATAGTCGATAATTTATATAAGAGCATAATCATGCTCTGGTAGACTCATTAAACAATCTGCAACTTTTTACCCAAATTAGTTTGTTTTAGTTATAGCAATGTTCGTTATTACCCCAGTAGGCTTCCAATTACCCCGGAAAATATAAGATAACTGAGAACTTGCCTTTTGACTTCTAATAATAGTAATAAAATGATTCAAAAAATTATTTATATTTGAAATGGTAAGAAACTATTCCTTATTGTCACATCAATAACTTATTTCACCGCCCGTCCCAAGTACTGCGAAAGTAATGATATTTTACAGTTATTCAGTAAAAGTATTTCTTATTTCATAAAGCATCGAATTTAAAATGCCCCGATTATTTAATAGATTCACTTTAGAGTAATTTATAATCATTCTATTGCACACTTTTTAGGAGAAAATCGAGAAATTAAGCTTTGCAAAATTGAAACATTATGAGACACAAGATGGAAATGTATAAGGTATAGAAAGTTAATTTAAAATGATTAAACACTAATAGTTCAATTTAATGCTAAAAAATAGAGCTCTATTCCAAGTGACATGTTTCAATCTCCAACAAAATAATTTTTTTTTAGACATTTATGCTGTTTGGAAAAATCTAATCAGCGATAGGATCTGATAATATAGCATTTATATAAATTTCAGTCATTGAAAACTATCATTGGTATGTGACTTCATTCGAGATGAATTTATTGAAAAACTTCCGAAAATTGTTATATTTTTTAATATTTGAATTAAAAAAATTGGAAAAAGCATCTGCAAAACCAAAATATACCAGTTAAATAGCAAAAGTTTATTTAATTGTGTAAAAAAAGTTTTTTTTTTTTTTTTTTTTGCTAAAATTTGATATAAATGAAAAAATTTCTAGTTGAGTGGTTTATCAAATGATTTGCTTAAAATTTTACAGATAGCTTAAGAAATATATTATTGAGTTCCCGAATTAAAAAATAAACTGTATTTAAATATTTGTGTTCGACTAATAAATAACGCCAAATTTTCAATTTTTGTCACATTGTGAAGCACTAGAAACAGCTATAAAATATTTCTAGATGAATATATTGCTTATTCTCTATTTCAGGAACTGCAGAATATATTGAGAATTACAATTAAAAATATGCGTTAGATTTTAATTTATGAGGTTTATCATATTCCCTATTTAAGATAAAAAGCATCTAAACATGTAAAATAACGTTAACACTTATGTAAATGGAAATATAAAAATCAGTGTGACTTCCAAAATAATAGACTTAGAAACAAAATTCTAAAGTTTTTATAAAAAATTCCATTGAAACATTAAATTAAAAATAAATTCATATTAAATTAAAAATTCTTAAATTTGTCAAAAATCGTTTTAACGTGGTCATCAAATTTAAACAACGACAAAAAAAATTTGATTTAAACAAATTGGCGATCTTCTAGCCTGTCGTTGTGATAACCAAGTATTCAGACGAACGAATAATAGTCTTCCATTCTTGTACCTTCAATGCAATCAACCAAAATATAGATTTTTTTTAATTCAACCATGAAAGATTCGAAAAGCTGTTTTTTCCATCTCCACAGTCTCCGTTTCTCATTGAAAGTATTTAATTCATTATCGAGTTTTTTTCCCTTTTAGAGGTCAACTTCCTTGATTTTTTTTCATGATGTCATTCACTATCAATTCGTTATTAATAACCCTTTTTCACATTTGTTCGTTCAATTCTGTAAATTTGATTCCCAAAATATTTAACGCGCATTAACATCAAAATATCTTTCATGTAATCGGATCTGTGGCACTACAATTACAAAGCCAATTTTTTTACCATGAAGCTACCCTGTTCTAGGCATTGCAGATCAAATATTAAAATAAAAACTATGTTTAGTTATGTTAACTTGTGTTTTATTACCAGATAGTATTGATACTAGATGTACTTTACAATAATACTCTAAAATTTAACATTCTGAATTAGTCTTAACGACACTAGCTGAGTAAAAATGAATTTCCAGATTATAAAGCTTTATTCTGTAACAGTTTGTTGCTATATTTATTTTAAAAAATTCTTTCATTCAAATCTATGCCCAACGAAGTCTCATATTCCTCTTAATTTATTATAAAGAAAATTCTTTCAATACAAATTTGTAAATTATACAATAAAAACGAAAAAAATTGATTAAAATTTGCTTGTCCATTTTATTTAACACTTATCTATAACTACTAAATAAATTTAAACTCGTTTTGCACAGGTTTATTACATAAAACACGTTTTCATAAAATTTTGATACTTTTAAAAAGGCAGCAGAAATTGATTTTTTCTGCTGCATTTTCTTGAAGCTTATTCCTCTTTGCATCGTATCAAATAGTGTTAATATTTCTTTTTCAGAAAATTATTTCAATAACCCCTTTATTATTATCATCTCCATCTCTTCCTATAGTGCCCCCATTATATTTTATAACACTTCCAATCTGCCATGCACCAAAGGATCTTTAGGTATCACAGCGTCTTCATCAAAGAGAAGGGTAGTCAGCAGCTTATATCTTCATCATCAGCTATTGCATCTTTCAGATACTAGAAAAATCAATTGATGAGAAAAACAACTAGAAAAACTCATTTTCTAGAAATTATCGTTTGTTATATGGAGCGTAAATGGTAAACAAAGTCAAGGCTCGAAATAGCACAAAAAAAAAAAAAATTTCGGTAAATTGAAAGCTTCGTTCAAGAAAAATTCATTCAATGGTAACTCTAAGATTGTTCAATATATAATATATTAAAGCATTCTCATTAAATGGAAGATTTTTTTATGGTAGGTGAGTACGTTGAAAAGTAGATTTTTTGCGAAATTATATATTTTTAATCTTTGAACCGGTTTCTGTATAAACCATTCTAATTTTGTTTCTTTTTTTTGGGGTGGGGTGGGGGGAGAATTACACTGATTTTTGAATTTGCTTTTTTATTTTTAAATTTGATTTTTATTTTCATTACATATATATTAATGCTATTTTACATGTTTAGATGCTATTTTCTCAAATTCTAATTTTTGATACAATTTTCTTATGAAAAAACCTCATAAATTAAATCTAATTCATATTTTTTATAAAATTCAGTATAAAAATTTCTCAGTATGTTCTACAATTCCAGGACTAGAGGATAAGTAATCCATTCATTTAGAAATATTTTGTAGTTGTTTTAGTGCTTCACAATGTGAAAAAAATGAAAATTTCGTGTTATTTATCATTCGAACCCTAATATTTAAAGAATAAATAGAAATACAGTTTATTTTTTTTAGTTCAGGAATTAGACGACATATTTCTTAAGCTATATCCAAAATTTTAAGCAAATCATTTGATAAACCTCTAAACTATAAAATTTTTCTCTATATCTCTTTTTAATTAAAAAAAGGTCACTTTTTCCAATTTTTAAAAAACTTTTGTCAACTGGTGTATTTTGGTTTCATAGATGTTTTTTCAATATTTTTAATGCAAATATTCAAAAATATAACTATTTTCGAATGTTTACAAAAAAATTAAACCTGAACGTAGTCTTATAGCGTTCGTTAAATGGAAACTCGTTTATATTTCAAGAAATAAATTCACATTCAAATTTTGAATGTAAGAACTATAGTTAATCAACATCCGTTTCTTTCCGTTGTACGGCTTACATCGTCTGCAATTCAATTTTCGCTGAATTTTCTGCAATATATCTCCTTCGATGCGAGTAATATCAAATTCTGGTTTTCAAATCAATAATGACAGTTGGTCGTGCAGGCATTTAAAAACAGTCTTCCATAAAAAGAAAACATATTATACGCTATTTTGACATCGCGAAAACAAAAATAACAATTCTCTGTCTCTGACAATTGAGAGAGTTGTCCAAAGATGTTGCCACATGTTACTAAGATACTTCCTCTATGTGATCATCATAAAATCAGCTACTACTCCCGGCCTCGACAGCAGTGCTGTAGAAGACTTAGAAGAGCTGCATTACAGACTTGATATAAGCTTTGTAAAGAAAAAAAAGCAATTACTTAATATTTGTGAAATTACATTCAAAACTAGAATTATGTTGCCTTTTAAAATATGCTACTTTCAAATAAATGCAGCAATTTTCCATAGCACAGTAAAGTTTTGAATGCTGTAATTTCACTTTCATTCACCCAATATATTAGATGACGTATTTGAAAAAAATCTATGCATTTCGGGAGAATGTAGTAAGGAAAAATATCCTGTGAGAATCTTAGTGAAAACAATGAAATTCAGTTTATTGACATGATATGGCTTTTCAGACTTAAGTGCAAGTTGCACAGTGAAGATTGTGGAAGAAATGCGTTAAACAAAACAAATCCACTTCATGTCTTTTTTTTTTAAATATTACCTTGATTTAAATTTTATAAATCTTTTCTTAATTTAGTTTTACTGCTGAGGGCACTCTGACGTATTTAACGAAAGTCAATAACTAATTATTTTGTGTTATGAGAAAGAATTAGCACCCATTATTAGAGGCCCTTTCTTCCATGAGAAGGTGCTGCCATCTATTGTAAAAACTGTTAACCTCCTCATAAGATATCTGTCTTAAAGTTAAATATAGATATCAGAATGTACTTGAGTTCAAGACAATATTGAAATTATCTAACATACCTAGAAATTCTGCTAAAGCTACTAAACTTTCAGTATAAGCTTTATTAAATGTAATTTTTCATTGACTTCAATAATAATCTGAAAAACTATTTCTTTGCAATTTTTAGTACAGATATGAAAAAAGTTTATTATTTTGTAAATTATTTGATAAAAAAAGGCACATTCTTTAAAAATAATAATTTAATCTGAAAAAATATTAGGTAACAACTAGAACAGAATAATAAATCGCTAATTACTCAGATTGTTTAAAAGATTTTTAATTAGCTCTTAATATATAATAGGCTTGATTCTGATTTTGTTTTATAGAAATCTAAATATTAAGTCTATTAAGTCATATTTTTCTTGGTTTTTATTATTGGTCTCTTTTACGCTGATACACTTTCCATAGAGTATTATCTGTTACCTTTATCAGCAATTCCTCTGTAAGGTCTTTCTTCAATAGATATCAGGTAACGACATTGCATAGTTCATTATCGATTGGCCAATTAACTTTCAAAATAAAGAAATCGAGGAAGAAAGAAGGAAAATTATCTTAAGTGATAAAGAATAATTTATAAATGTCCAAAAAAATTTATTAAATAACTCAATATATAACAAAAAAATCTTATTTTTAACAAGCAGAACATATTTTGCCAGCTCTCTTATGTACATGTAATAACAAGAAATTTTTATAATTTCAAAAAAAAATCATTAATGAATTAGGCATTCTTAAAAAGATAGTTTGTAATAACAGGTTTGAATAAGAAAAGTAAAAATTGATGAATTAAATTAATTGCTTACATTATGAAAAAAAATAGAGAAATCTGGTTTTGTCAATATTTTTTCCCCCTTTTGGTAGTTACAAGCAGTATCTTTTTTTAAAAAATTTATCTCATTGCAATGTTGTGGATGACCTCAAATATAAACAGCAGCCATGTCATTCATAATATTAAAATAATGAAAAAATAAAATGCACATTACAAATTGAATGTTGTCTACAAAATTGGAACAAAAGTTTAATGTAAGTAAAATATGTAGTTGTAAATTCAATTGTCGCTTATTAAATATTATCATTTTAAATCATATGCTTACATTTTTTTCTCATACAGTAATGAAATTACTATTTTTTTATAAATGCGTGAAAGTAAGAACACGAAAGAAAAACCCCTACAATTGGCGGGAATAGGAATATAATAATTAACAGTATTTATGAAAGCTGTAATGAATGCGAATGACAAGCAACAAGTTAAAAATCCTCTTACAATTAGAATTTTATTATATATAGTTAAGCATCCCTATCGAGGAGAATTACGAGCACGTAAATGAGAGATTGCAATCAAGTACCAGATTGTTGCTTTCTTAATGGGTAAAGTAATACTAAGGGATCGAGTTACTTCCACTCTAATGACGTAACTCTTACGGTCGAAATTAAAGCATTGTGGATAATACAGCTGTTTCAGTCACGGTCTTCAATACTAAAGTTACTCTCCTTCAGAATAAACTTTAATTAATTTAATTTTTCATCTTCCTCAGTGATTTCTCCTTTGCTGGCAAGTCAACATTTATTTAACATTAGAGGATTCAACAAGGTGGGGAAAATTTCATTGTGTTTATATCATTTTTGTATATATATTTATGTAATGATATCTCTTAATATAATTTAAAACCTAAATAAATTTCCTAATTTTTATCTTAAATTAGACTATGTTAACTTCATTCTAAAATTTTCACTTATTTCCTGATCCAATACCCCCTTTTTATTTAATTATATTCATACGCGCCCTATAAAATGGCTGATCTTAGCATTTTCTCTCCAAGTAAAGGGATAAAATTGCATAATACTTACAACATTCTTCCACAGATAACTACGATTCCTTATTCTAAATCTACACATGTCAAAAAAAATCCCTATCAAAATCTCATAGTAAAATAATCGAAGGAAAAATTTTGATCTCCTATTCTTGTGTCGCGATGTAGACTGACGTATTTCTTACCACTTATTCTTTGTACGTAAATTATGCCTTCCGTGGTGAAATAAATCAAAGTTTTAAAATTTCAAAAGTCTCTTCTATTCAGCCATGCAACTTCTAAAAGATGTTTACATTTTATTTATATATTTACATCATATTGCATTATTTGATATATATATATATATATATTATCAAAAATGTGAAGAAAAATCAAGCATGTGTTTAAATACGGCATCCAATGCGTGTGTGTGGTTTGTGAAAAAAAACCGAGATAGCATTTGGTTGTATATGAATGAATAAAACTATTTTTGTTGAAATCCTAAGAAACAATCAAGTGACTTTTGAAAAGATAAATAAGTTATCAAAATGAAAAAAGATGAATTTTTTAATACATGTTAATGAACTCGTGACAACTGATTTTCCTACTCAATGTCTACTTAAATGATAAATAAGGTGCAACGACTTGTCTAAAATTAAAATCATCGAAAACTTCCGTTTATCAGACTTTCATCTAATGTATTATTTAGATGAATTACCTTAATCCTAATACGTTTTTATTCATTTTACTCTCTTTTTGAATTTCAGATGTTCCAGGTGGAACTAAATAGCTTTTAAAAAATTAATTAGTCATTTATATTTTTGTCTTTTACATGTGCATATCTAAATAAAAGTAAAAATAGAAAGTTTTATTACACCGAGAAATTCAATAGAAAGTTTTTTTTTCTCGCTTCCTCTTCCGTATTAAATAAACGTTGAACTTCTTTTAAATAAAAATCTTACTTCCTTGAAAAAATAAATAAAGACCTTAATCAAACGATTCAATGAAGCTGTTGCATTTTTTATACTTCGTGATTCTTTTTATATAATAATAATTAACTTTTCAAATTGGTACATAGTTTTAAATTGATATTTACTAATTAAATTCAAATGACACCAGTGAACCGTAAAAATTATCATGAGTTCACTTGAATTACAATTTCTTCCTGCGTTTTTGCCTAAAATCAAATTACCGCTGCAGTTCTTTAATGTGCATTGGCAATTTGATTTCGGTAATTTGAATACACGTAAAGTATGAACGGTAAAGATGCTTCGGTAATTTGAATGCATGTAATATATATATATATATATTATAATTTCCGTGTTTCGTTCTATATAACAATAATTAACTTTTCAAATTGCTGCATTATTTTAAATTAATAATTGCTAATTAAACTCAAATGACGCTCAAATTAAAATTACCATTAATTAACTTGAATTACAATTTCTTACAGTATTTTTGTATGAAATTAAATTACCGATGCACTTCTTTGATGTAGAAATATTTGATGACATGGAATAAAAGTTTGTGAATTTCATATTGATCGAAAAAGAAATAGAATTTCTAATAGTTACAGAATTGTTTTCTGTAACACCTTTAATAGAATAACACCTTTAATAAAATAAAAAAGATATAAAGATTAAGCTTAGTGAAATTAGTATAATTCCTGAAGTATGATATTTGATATGGTTGCGAACTTTACTAATATAAATTTTGCGTATTCATTTTTAAAAAGTAAATTTGAATGCTGTATTAATAGTAGCAAATTCTTATAAAACCATAAACCACAAACTAGTTACTCCGACCTGCTGTTTGAGTTCTATAGGCCATCACTGCCTACGGTACAACCCTTTCCTAAGTACATCCCATAAGGAAGTACATCCCGCCATCGATGGGAGGAGCCAGACATCCACATTTTCATGTACCCACAAAGGTCGCGAGAACCAACTAAGTGTAGAGAACTTCTCATCCTCAATTATGAGGTGCCCCCCCCCCATGGGATTGAATTCTTATATCAAAAAAACCTAAAACAAAAAATTGAAGGTGGTGCGCATTAAAAAATAAACAAACCTAAACTTTAGGTTTTACAAAAAAGGATAGAATATGTATTTTCTTAGAAAATACGACTTCTTTCAGACCACAGCATTTTGGAATTTTTGAAATAGATTTATCAGACTGTTTTTCGAGAATGCATTTCGCATTCATCATTTTCAAAGTCAATAATTTAATTTGTAGTCAAGGAAAAAAAATCATAAATTATTATTCGTCAGTCTCAGAATAGCTTTAGTGTTGCTTTAATACGAGTCGTTGATATAAATATACTGCTCTAAGCTATATTTTTATAATTTTTGATGGCATTTACTCCATTTTGCTTTCGAAAAGTCTTCAAAGAGAATTTTATATAATATGTGCAATGCACTTTTTTAGCGATATAATCTTTCATGAAGTTTTAGAAATTTGAGTGCAAACTTCTTTTAAGAAGGGCGGGTATTCATACAAAAATCACATTCAAGGAAAGAAAATTAATTCAATGAATGTAATTATATCATATTATAGTTATAATTTTAAGTTTATAGTTCAGTATTATTTTACGTTTAGTTATTTTTTCGATAAAAAAAAACTTATCTAAAATAAGATTTCCAGCTCAGAAAATTTTTCTTAAGTATTTCTGGTTAAAGAAACAATATTACAAATTAAAAAAAAGTATAAATGATATATTTTTTTATTTGTTTTTCAGTTATTTTGTGTTTCGATTTCTTAATATGCCTTCTACTTTTGAGCAATTCTTCAATTATAATTGTAAGTCGCTTACGATTGAAACCTGTTGATTTTTAGAGGCCACGGTGGCCTAGTGGAACCCTTAAGGGGTTCAAATTCGAAATCCGATTCCATTAAAAATCCATCGTGTAGCGGGACTAAATCAGATATCGCTGGTCAACCGACTTCCCTTTGCCCTGGTACGGAAGTTAGGAGAGGAGATGTCATCTCAGGTATCATCTTTGTTGTCTGATTAAGGTTCAAAATACCACGTCCGCCTCAAAACCATATTATTACTTCCAAACCAGACATTAATATAAGTACTAAACTATTGATTGTTAAGTTTCGTAGAATGAGATGTCGGCACAGTAATTTGGAGGATTATTTACTCCCTTTCAGTAAAATCATCATACAAATCCTGTCTATATTGCTTTGTTCAGTTGCGGCGGGATCTTCGGATGTACACAAGAAGAAAAAATAAAATCCTGAGTTCGTACCTGCGATGCTACCTGAAGATGGATTAAAAGCTAAGAGCACTAAATATGTACCAAGTGCTACCCACCAGAATCCAAACTAATGCGGTCTTAAATAAAGAAATATAGACACATTGCAGAAGATTCGAAACCTCTCATGTTCCTTTCTAGCTGATCAGAAATAAAAATCCATTTGAAATGAACTGGCGTTTATCCAATTTTAGCTGACCATTCCAGGTCTTCAGTAGGAGAATTTTCTGAAAATTAGAAATAACGATACTTATTGATTTTCAGTATTTATCAAGTTGTTTAATATTCAATTTTAGTATTTCATAATATCAGTAGATAACTTAAATGTATTTTCAGATGGTCATCTGAAATTAAGTTAACTATTTCGGATAAGTATTATGTTTTTAAATGGAAAGCAATCCCTCTTAATTACCATTAATTTCTTCCTCAATACTTATAGAAAAATCATCAATATCATTGGAGAATATTCTCACAGATTGTTCTCTATTGTTTGTGGTCTTTTTTCTGTTCATTCTTTGTTTCATATCTCCAAAGCGCATTTAGAAATTAATAAAGCTTGTTAAAGGATGAAATAAGTTAATATTTTTTTTTACATTGACGTGTAAAAGTTTATTGCTCAATTAAATTACAAAAAAAAATGAGAATTCATGCTATTTTAAGCTATTCATTTCGACCTCGGCTGACATTAAATAATTGAAGAAAACAAAAAGTGAGGAGAAAAAATTGCATATTATGATTTTGTAAGAGAAGAAAAGGGGAGGGGATAAAAAAATAAACAATTTTCAGGTAGGCCGGGATAACCTGGTTGGTAGGGCGTTGGATTCGCGTTCCTTGGGTTGAGAGTTCGAACCCTACCGACCAAAGACTCTCCGTGTGTGTGTGTGTGTGGTGGGTGGCGCTCGTATAAATCTGTCGTGGTCACAAAGTCCTAAATGTCGTGAGTGATACCACTGGGGGTACTGGATCAGGGGTGATCGTTCTCTGATTCAAGGTTAAATTACGATCTGTGGGTGAGTGAACGAAATGCATGAATGAAGTTCCCCCACCCTAAAAAGGGTTGTAACGTGTGTGTAGATAAAGCATGCTCTTGGCCCTAGATGGCGCTATTGAAAAACAAGAGACGCACCATTGGCTTAAAATCACTGACTTCGTCAGTGAGCTTGTCTATGACAAGTGCCATTAAAAACGACAACAATAATTTCCAGATATATATCTGAAAAATGCTTTCAAATTATTTATGATTATTCAATAACTTTACAATTATTTCTATCGTTCGTACTTTATTATATTTTAATATTTAGATTTAAATTAATTATTTTTACCCTTATCATTCATTGAAAATGATAGGAAATAACACTTATTAATCTATTGGTATCTGAATTCATTTTGTTAATAAAAAGCAGGTCATATTTTCTCTTATTTTGCAAATTTTTGTAATTTTTATATAAATATTATGTAAGTATAAATTTCATATTTATTTTTAAATAACTGTTTTAAAAGTAATTATCAAAATGAATTAATAAAAATAATTGAAAAAATTAAATCATGTGGCAATTACGAAGCAAGGCTAAAATTCTTAATATTAGCAATTGTTTTATTCGCATTTAAAGGTGTGTGTGTGTATGTAATAATTAATAAGAATAACTGCTATTAAGAATACTCTGTCAATGTGATAAAATGATTAATATTTTCATTACTTATTATTAATAATAAGAGATTTACATTTCCGACAGACATATACATATTTACACCAATGTTTTCTTGAGTACAAGTGATTGTGTTGGATTATTCATTTCATACGAAGCTTGTCGATAACAATGAATTCACAAAATCTCGCATGATTTTCTGCCGAAACCAACAATATTATGTCACTCATTTGATTATTTTTTTTTCGAAAATTTCTTATTTATTTGATTCTTGTGTGATTTTGAATAATATTCTCGATTTGATTTGATTTGATTTGATTAATATTCTCGTCACTGCGGCTTTTTTAGATAAATGTTTTCAAATGGAAACGTTGTTAAGTGATAAACTTGACAAAGTATAAAATTTGTACTCAGTCTTTACAAGTTCTAATATATACCATTTGTATTCTAGGAAAATGAGAAATACCACACACACTTATTATAAAAATTTTATTAAAAATATTCGCTTACATAACATTGAACATACAATCGGTTTTTCATTACCGTTATTACAAACTATGTACAATATATACAGTATGGAATGAAGTTGAAGCGTAATGAAACATCTTAATTATTGAATTTGTGTATGTATAAATGAATTTGGTGTGAAAAGACATAAGCATATAGCATAATGATAGTGCTATATGTCAAAACTCCAAAATCGAATTAACTTGGGATATCAGGATCATAAAACATAGAATAGTGTGGACCTTATCTATTGATTTGATCTATTGATTTATTTGATCAAGCTGTGATCTTAATTAAACAGATCACATCTGTTTAATTCTTATGATATCAAAACAATGCAATAAGCCAACAATTCAACAACTACGAGTATTTGTATCAGTCGATGATATCCATTACGGAAATCTGTTTGCTTTCTTCGACATAGATTGTTTTGAAGCCATGTTCTGGATATGACTCATAATGCACCACCTAAGTTCTGAATTATTTAGTTCAGTTGTATTCCAGTAGATTATTTCCGTGATAAAATCTTCTTTTATTTTATTTGCAAATGGTTTTGAAACCACGTTCTGGGTATGACTCGTAATACATTACCTACATTCAAGTTATTTAGCTCTTTTGTATTCATGTTGCATCTTTCTGTGAAGGATTCTTCCTTTTTAGGAATAAATGGATTTGCAGCCATGTTCTGAGAATAACTCATAGAGCGCCTCTGCATTACGAGTTATTTAATTCAATTATACATTTTGGTAGATTATTTCTGAGAAAGGATTTTCGTTTTCAGGCATAGGTGGTCTTGAAACCGTGTTCTGGGTGTGACTCGTAATGCACCACCTGCAGCTTGCCCATGGGATCAACGTAGCTGTAAGATCCTTTGACCAATCCATCTGGACCTCGCTCCTCGTACCTGGCCATCGGATTTTCAGGATCTCCGGTATTGTAGCCAAACTTATAGGCATGGGGGCCAGTTGTACCCTAAAACAGGTAAGAAAAACAGAAGATTATCAAACTGTAAGAGAAACAGCAAGCGAAAAATATTAATAAAGAATTAATTTAAAAATCTGTAACGGATGAGTGAATTTCTGATTGAAGTGAATTAGAGCTCAGTTACAAAAATTTATTGCCAGCAAATATAATTTCATACTTTATTCGCTCTATTTAGACCAAGGGAAGCCATAAGTCATATCTATCAACAAATGTGTTCCATCTATGATTTGTTTTGTTTTTGAGTTATCAAATTAGATCCGTATGAATGTACAGATCAACAATTGGTGAACCCGTTGATGAATATGGTTCAAAATTTGATATCTATAATTTAGATGTTAAAACAATGTATGACTTTCTGTCTATATAACTAACTCTTTCCGTTTTTAGTTATTATGTTTATTTACTTTCAATTGTACAAGCTGGTCCTTATTTGAATGAATTTCGTTCAAATTTAAAAACAAATTACGAAAAGACCGCATATTAAACGCGACCCTATGTGTAAAAACCATAAACTAAATTTCTTTATCCAGCTAAATCGAAGTATTTTTGTAAGAAGTCTGAAACGCGGATATACGTTTTGATCTTGTGTTCAAATTTTTCGACAGTTGCAATACTTTGCCATTCTACGCTTTGAAAACGAGAAATCAAAATAATAATAATAGTTACAATCTCGGCATCATGAGAAAAAGTGGTATTATTGAATGATTTGAAACAGAGAAATAAACATAAAACTTTTTTTAAAATAAAAGGAATATTTTATGACAGTTAATGGACATTTTGGCTAATATTTCTATAGAAAACGTGTATGAATATGAATTCTACCAATTTTTGTTCTCCTGCTATTTTCCATATAATGTTTAATAGCGTAACGTTTAAATCGGTACTTTGTAAATGTGGTTATTTTTATTGACGGCGTAATATTTTAAGTCAGGTAAATGAGTTGACACATGCTGTATCTTCAATTGTCAGGTTTTGTTTTCTTTCCTTTTCAAAAACCCAGTATCTGTAAGGAAAAATACTGAACATATTTTGTAAATTTAATTTTTAAATGAAAGAAAAAGTTTGAAAATGTTCTGAATCGTCAAGGTTAACAAATGACTTGCAAAACCTAAAAATACAGT
The DNA here is from genome assembly GCA_026543865.1 of Argiope aurantia. Taxonomy (NCBI): domain Eukaryota; kingdom Metazoa; phylum Arthropoda; class Arachnida; order Araneae; family Araneidae; genus Argiope; species Argiope aurantia. Next base: position 263,609 of record JAPMOR010085630.1, on the reverse strand, counting down.
TATAACAGTTCTGTTGAAAACGAATTGTAACTGCTAAAGAAGTAACTTATGTCTATTAAATTCTTATCTAAAATTCTTCTTAAAAATGCTGAGTTTCTATGTTTATTTTACCTCGTAAAATCAGCTGGAAATGTTACTTTAGCTTTTAATGCCAAAAATTAAAACTTTAATTCTTCACGCTTTTTTTTTATTCACAGTGGTTTAAATGTTATGTATAAGAAATAGCGCTTCATACGTCTGAGCAAATATTTTATAAATGAGCTCTATGTAACTATATTTTAATTTTGACTGCATAACATATAAAATAAATGCTTTGTTAATTATTCAGATATCTTTCTGGATTTATATTGCTTACGAAATACTTAAAGTAATTCATGATAGTCCATTATGATTCAAATCAGTTGGAGTGGGTTGGCTGAAACTTCCTTACATATTCTCTAATAAACACGTTGTTCTACTCCTCCCACATAAACTGTGGACTTGAGATAAGACCACGAATGTTTTGCATGGTATTGGAGAATAATATTTACTAAGTATTGATCTTCGGAATCTAGCATTTGTTCTGAATTTATCGTGCTATCTTTGGCGATTAGGGGGAGACGGGAGGTAATCTCTAGCATGCGGTTAAAACACGAGTATTATCAATATGCATTCTAAGTGCTTTTTTTCGAATGATTGAAATCAAAGTTTGACATAGCGCTACACTTGTAGCCACAATATCACATACAAAATTTCAATTATTTAATACGGTACATTTTTGAATTATTGCATTTATACACATGAGAAAGTGAAAAATCCATACATTTTCAATCCTGTAAAAGAATATATATTTTTTGTGCTAAACCTGTGTATGCAATGTTATAAATCTGTGTAGTTATTTCTTTTATCTAACTGTCAATGTTTTGCTGTTATCGAGTTCATTTATATTTGAATAAATATACAGACAGACTGCAAAAATATACAAATTTAGTATTAAGTCCTTGTACCAAATTTTATCTGCCTACGTCAAATGTTTTTTGGTTATCGTGCTCACAGAGAGATATAATGCCTAAAACTTTTTCCATGGTGTCAGGGTATCCTCGATTTCGAAGTTTTGACTATAAAAGAAATGTACTTTTCCGTTAGCCGGGCGCAAATGTCATCAATTGTGAACCAAAAGCGATTTGGCGTAAGAAATTTGACGGAACTCTACATTATTTGGCTATTTTTCGCTTGCGCCCAATTAACGGATTGTGAACCAAACGTGAATTTGGCGTTAAGAAATTTGGCGGAACTCTACATTATTTGGCTAATTTTCGCTTGCGCCCGGCTAACGGAAAAGTACCTTTAAAACACGTTCTTTTTCTGAATACAGTATAACTAGAGAGAATAACTAGAGTAATTAAGTAGAGAGATTTTAACTGGTTTGGAGTATGTTGTTAGAAATGTAAAAATCTCGGACGAGTTCGTAAATGGCCCATCTAGCTGAAATGGAGTGGAAATGGTGGGGTAGGGAATAGGGATTGAAATTTTCACTTCGTTATAACTTTCTTAATATTGAAGAAAGAAAAAGAAATGCAAATAGCAAAATTAGCGACTCATTAAGGCAAACAGCTTTTGTATCTAAAGTTTTTCAATAACTGCAATGTTTTAGAAGTTAGGGGCAATGTTTTTCAAGCCGTAATTTTCACTATTTCTGACATCAACAATTTACGTTGATTGTAGAATAGTAACTTAGATGTAAAGGAATGCCGAGAGGGATATTTTTTATTTCATTTCATGGAATTTCATAAACTATCGTGTTTTTTATAATAACTTCATGCTAATTAGAGAAGAGCCTTTTTATATTCAAATGCAAACTAATAGATCTAAAAATAGTTTTAAATAATAATAATAATAATATATATATATATAATAGCATTCTTGTAGCATTTGTAAATGAATGAATCTGGTTAATACCTTAAGAAAAAAAATATATATTTTAAGATTTTAAAGAAGATGTGTTTTTCAAATTATATAAAAAGAAATCGTTTCGTATTTTTCTCTCGAACTTACTGGAGCGTAAACCCGATGATCTCTAAAAAAAGAAAAAGTTGAAAGGCAAATTTATACGAAAATAAATTGTGTTCGGTTTCCAGTACACTTGATTACTCTCGCGTTTACATTTTATGAAGAGCTCTGAAAGAAAATGAAGGTTAACTTGATTTTGTTTTTCTCACATTATAAACTGTGACCACGAACGCTGTTGTTTGTGCCTGTCGGAATCAAGAGTTTTTGTTTTGTCTTCCTTTTTGCCAATTCAGACGAAATGTGAATAAACTTAGAAGACTTTATTATTATTGTGTATGATATAAGACAGTCAAACAAAAATAAATCTGAAAAGAACTGATGAATTTTTTTTATAAACTTTCCTCCTTCCTGCACTGAAAGTAACAGGAATTCGTCTGTCATATTTTAGAATTTTCATTGTGTTTTCAATCGTTTTGAAAGTTTTTTCGATCGTTTGGGATTTTGAATGTCTTTTCGTTTATTTCTTACATACTTATATTTAATTACATTCTCTTCTTGTTTGCAAAAATGAAATTTTGCAATCATTGTTCCATTCATTTCCTAATACACTCGAATTTAAAACTTTTGCACATTTGTGTATTCTCGATGACAATATACTATTCAAATATTTTTAAAATTTCATTAATTCAATAAAATTTTGATTTCAGAAAATTATTAGAGAATCTTTGGAGAAAAAAAAGTGATTTGAAGATCCCACAATATAATAATGATCTTTCGATTAAAGCATTAAAAGCAAAAAGTAATAAAAGATTTTATGTTATCTGTTTTTAGTGAAAAAATAAAAGTACGTCTCTTTTTTTATTTCATTTTCTCTTATAACCTAATTAAAAGGATTCTCTCGTGAACAATAAAGCAATTTCAAACTGGATTTCATTATTTTGATCTATGGGCAGATGTCCGGAACAACACCTGAACGGGCAACCTTCTTTCATAATATGCATGTCATCATCGAAAAGAGGCTTGATACCGATTATTTAACATGCATCAGATCTAAAAATTCGAAGGATGGTTATTTTAATTTAGTCTCAAACGCTGTATTCCTTTGTTTCAATGTTGAGACTACTAATTAGATCGCCATATCAAAGAAATTTACAAAATAGTCGTTCACGACTGTTTGGGAGTATTAATTAGAAAATGAATTGCAAATATCGTTGCTTAACAAATTAATGTACCTATTTCAATGACAAACAGGAGGAGAAGTTGAATTTTTCTCTATCACCTCTGTTTGGATATTTTTTTCGCACTGTGAGCATGTTATTATACATGATATACGAATGTGAAAAAAAACTCGCCTCACACATTATTGATTAAAATAATTTAGTTTTTTTCTTTGTATAATTCAGAAATTTCGAACAACTAAAGTTTCTCGCTAATTAATTATATTTTTTAAGGAAACCCTTTATGAATATTTAGAAATGTAAATACTTAGAAAATAAAGAATATTGTTTTTGGAATTAATTACAAATGAAAATGAAAACATTCCTCTCGGCTAGCTAGATGTAAAAGGCAGATTTCTTTACATGTAAGTTACTATCTGGCTACATAAATTGTTGATGTTAGAAATAGTCAAAATTATGGCTTGAAAATTACTTTTCTGCTCCTAACTTCTAAGATATGGCAGTAATAGAGAAACTTTAAATACAAAAGCTGTGCGTATTGATGAGTCGCTAATTTCCCTAATTGTATTTATTTTTCTATCGCCAATATTAAGAAAGTTATAGCTAAAGGAAAATTTCAACCCCCTCGCGCGACTATCATTTCAACTTCCTTTGAGATAGATGGCCTATTTACGAACTAGTCAGAGATTTTTACATTTCTAACAACATATTTCAAGCCAGTTAAAATCTGAACCAATTTTATTATCGTGTTCACAAGATAACATGGGCAAAGCGTTATACTCATATAAGCTTGTTTCTGAAAAGAAGAAGGCAGGTTTGACAAGCAGTGAAGAGACTTTGTATTTTTAATTTCGTTTTATTCTCTCCCGGGAGACAGACATGATTATTTACATGCAAAGACGCGGACAAGACACGTCCGCCATAGCACGGCACAAAAGCAGAAGTAATTAAGGGAAGGGCTAAAAAAGGATCACTAGTCTTATATAACATAAGATTTCCGGCCACATGATGATTGAATACACGTGTTGACCTTTGACAAGGGCAACGTAGGTTATCATTTCACTTGATACGTAGTACTGATTGCGCAGTAACTTTTACACAGCTTCAGTTGAATTAAAAGTGGAATGAGATCAGGAAATAAGAGAATATTTTAGAATTACTTTTACATGGGCTGTCTTAGGCTAAAAATTTAGGAAATTAGTTAGGATTAAATTAAGTTTTAAAATATCACTACACACACACACACACTATATATATATATATATATATATATATATATATA